>OX465291.1:30616487-31216487 GCA_949987695.1 Merzomyia westermanni
GATTGCGTGTTCTATCGTACCGGAACGACTCGGGTGACCAAGGGTTGTTATTTCGATGTAACCCTGCCTAACTCCAAATAAATACGTCTATCGAGTTTGATAAAAAATGGTCAAGCGGTTACAAAGAATAATTGTTTTATCATAAGTGCTTGTTTTATCCTATGCTAAAATACAACTTTATGGAACAAATCTCAATAATGTTCTTCAGTTATTTATAAAATATGTGGTTTTTGAATTTTTCAAAAATATGTAAACTTTAAGATCAATTTCGAATAGAAGCACTCTGTTATTGTGGCATCGTTCATATATATTCATTCTAAGGACCACTTTCATTAAGGCCGGTTATGCCTAATCGGCGGTTACTTTGACAGCTAACCGTACAAAATACGTCAACTAAACCCCGGTTAGCGTTAACCGGCTTTTATGAAAGCGGTCCTAAAGCAAACACATTTGACTTTTATAAGAGTACTAGCAGACCCGGCAGACGTTGTCCTGCCTAAGATTTGTTAAAAGAAATTGTACTTGCTTTCCTTCCCACTTGGCGCTTCCTCATAATTTATTCCTATATCTTAATTTTTCTTTCTACTTTTCTTTTTCCCCCACCCCCATATCCCGTTAGTTTATTTTACCCCCTTCTTTTTAGTCTACCACCTCCTTTAATTCTAAAACTTTCTATTCCTACCCCCTTCTTCCTTTTCCTCTGCCGATACTGATATGTACATACATAGTTTCGAAGATATAGTGGTTTGACTTTTTTTGGTCTTGGTACCGCTTACTTTTTCGAACTCCTCATCCTACAGAAAGAGTTTCAGAGATGTCCACAATAAACTGTGAACATTAATGAAGCACCAACAAAACACAAAATATGTGGGCGTGGTACTGCCCACTTCTCAAAAGTTATGTAAATCGAAACTAAACGATATATCCAAATATCAGTAATTTATAATCAATTACATTTATAGTTATGACGAATTAAAATTTTATCTAGGCTGGAGGCGTGGCACCGCCCACCTTTTAACAGTATTATATAGCCTATGCTGAAACCAGTGAACCCAAGAATATACTGTGAAAATTTCATAAAGATCGGTTGAGTATTTTGGACGCTTATAAAGGACACACAGACCTACAGACACGCATTAATTTTTATTTATAAGATTACATTTAAAAAGAAGCCGTGCTTCAATCGAGTTTGGTAGGGATTGATATCGTGGCTACTAAGATACAATTTTCTTATGTGTGGCCAGTGCCACGCCCCTTCATCAAAATCATTGGCTTATCTGGTTTTATGATTAAATACAGTTTTATAAGCCAAATTTAGTTTCTTTCCTTTTTTCTCTCTAACTTTTAAACTTTAACGAATTATTGTGAAGCAACCTGTAGCTGTGACACCCTGTATTTCCATTTGGAAAAAGTTCAGATAATTAGATTTCAGGTGCAGTTTAAATCTTAAAAATGTCTTCATTACTTTCAAAGTTATGACGTTTGCAATGAAAAATCTCCAAACCGCCGTTTAAACGAATTAAGAAAAGAAATATTTATTTATTTCTTGGATTATTTATTTTTCAAATTTGTATAAATTACGCTCACTGCACAGTCAACAAATTATTTACTAAATTTTAACTTAAATACTAAAGTTCATAAAAATAGAAGATAAAAGAAAAACTTATTAACAATTTATTTATAAATAATGACAAAGTTAAATATAAATTTACAAAAAGTAAATATTTACAAAATATATTCGAGCAAATTACTATATGTGGGTTGAAGAGTTTGAATTAGAGTTTCAACACAATTATTTAACAAAAATAAATAAGTTATTAAATGCAATATGGTACTTAAATCTGTTTTAATAAATCAAATTATTAAAAAAAATAATACTTAGTATAAATATTGGAAGGAATGCATTAATCTGTGAGCTTATTTTTGTTTAAATGAGTTTCGATGTGATAATTGTCAATAGATTTACAGGTACAATATAAATATGCTAATATAAATTATTTATTTAACTATAAACACTATGGATGATGACGAGTTAAGTGAAAAGGTGTAAATATACGTTAATGTTTAAGTACAATTTGCGTTTTTCTATAAATTAAAGAAATTTAGATATAAGGTGGCAAAAAAAAAGTTTAAATATGAAACTCCATAATCAATCCAATGCACTATATTGCAGAGTACTATGATGAGAAATGTTTTTAACTTGGTGACTACTTTTTTTCTAGTAATCTGTGATACAGAAAATTATTATTATACTTAATATTTTAGTTGTACATTATTTGTTTATTTAAAATTTAAAAAGTTGTTATCGTTTTATTTAGTTTTAAAGTAATATTGAGGTAGTTTTATGTTTGTGTTTCAATTGTTAATCTGTTGATGCTTAAGTACGGAAGTGGGCGATAGGGATTTCTATTACAAGCAGACCTGTTAAATAATAATTACTAATCGTAATGATTACCGGTTCGATTAACTACTTTCTTGAGAATCCTTTTAATGATTATTTTCCAAATAATCAAAAAAAATCATGGTTTTTTACGATTATTAAAAAAATCAAAAATAACCAAAAAAAAAATGTTTTGAATACTTTTGATTATTTTTGATTTTTGTTTTTTTTTTTGATTTTTTTCGGGTTTGTTGTAAAAGTACATAAATATACACATCAAAAATGCTTAAAAAAAAAAATAATCAAAAATTATCAAAAGTAATCAGCACAATTTTTTTGGACTATTTTTGATTTCTTTTTAATTTTTTCTAATCGTAGTCAATTAATGATTGCCGTTTCTTGAAAAACAATTAAAATAGTCATTATCAATTAAAGAAACCGTCTAATTAATTGATTACTAATCAAATTTAACAGCTCTGATTACAAGACTGTTATGGTTATAGTATTCGTAATTTTAACTTTTTTAAAACTATAATTCAGTAAACATCGCATCGTAATCGTTAGTGCAATACATTACACATATCCTTATCGCCTCACCCTGCTTAGATAGCTTTATGAATTTAACTAAAAATTTGTTTCTGTAAATTTAGTGAAATGTTTGTGGTATTTGTTTTAAATTACCTATTTTTAGTTTAATGTTTATTTCGTAGCTTAACGATTACTCACAAGTTATATAATTAATTAACAGTCTTCTGGTTGCATTTTGTGTTGTGCTTTATAGTTAAGTTGTATTATTTGCTTTATATTTATAATGTTTCCTTCTTTATTTATTTTTTTTCTTCAAATAATTTGTAGTAAACAATATTTAGAGACCAGTAGACCATCGACATTCAGGCCAATACGAAGGGTAACGAATTGCGGTCTATTTCAAACGAAGCTGAAGTGAACATCTTTCAAGGTTTTTTGGAACCTAATACTACCTTTACACTGAATCAAATGCGTGCTTTATATAGAACAGATCGAAATGCGCTTATTAAATTACACAGCAAATACGATGAACTCATGAAAGTTCGTTTCGAACTTCAAACTTGATTGATGCTTTAAAACAAAGGAACAAACGCGTTCAGAGCCGACATCAACACATTCAAAGTACTGGTCTGAAATCACGCATTTTACATCAATATGAGTAATACATAATAATAGAAAATGAAAAAAGAAAAACAAAAAAAAAACCCAAAAATTCATCAGAAATGTCCAGAAAAAGTTCTTGTAATTTTGAACAAAACCTAAACGAACTTTTGTAACCGAATATGACTGAAGTAGCACGTAAAGCCGATGTTCGCTAGCTCTCTGATAATTTTAAGTATTTCAAGTCAAGGCTGTTGAGTAATAAGAGTGAGTGAGACGATTTTAGTAATATTCTATTCACACAAACTTTGGACATTAGGAATACCGCGATTAATAATTTGCGTAGGTTAACTTGAATCGCTTCCACGCTTTTGATGCGCTATTCAATTCGTTTTCGAAAGGATACGGCAGACTGAAACTGCAAACGTATACTACCAATCACATGTTGAAGAAAAATTTTTGAAGCAACTAAGGTGGTCCCACTTAAAGGCCGAGCTCAACTAAAATTTGCCAAAAAAAGTAGGATAATGCAGGAACGTTTCTTAAAAGCACAAATTAGGAGAAAGAGCGTGTTACACAGCCCGAATTTTGAACTATTGCGCCGATACCGAGGGAGTCGGTGTTGTTGTTGTTACTAACAGTGCTTCGTCCTGCCTAATAGGCACGATCACTCTAAATTGTCATCAGGCTCTTCTAACGGAAGTCCGAGGAAACGCGCAGTTTCCACAGGGTTGGACCAGAGTGATGTAGGTGTTAGAAGAGTAGGTTCGATTGAACAGGAGAAGAGATGTTTGGTATCATGAGGGGACATACCACATGCAGGGTATGTGTTTGGTATGGTGGGGTTCAGTCTGGATAAAAAAGAGTTTAATCTATTACAATATCCAGAGCGAAGTTGTGCTAGCATGACTCTAGTCTCCCTCGGAAGTACACGCTCCTCTTCAGCCAATTCAGGTGGTTGAATACTGATAACGGGATTCACAGGCCGAGATCTGAGGGATCTATCTACCGACTCAGTATGGGGGTCATTTAGAGCCCACCTATGTAACCCGTTGTTCGGATTCTTTGCCCCCGACTGAATTTGCGTCTTTCGATGTCCCAATAAAAGGTTCCTGAATAATTTATGGTTTGAGCCAAACAATCCAAAAACTCTAATCAAATTCGATCTTTTAAAAAATGTAAGCTTGCCACCGTCTAAATTTCTCAAGTTGTAGGTCTAGACGCGAGCATAAAATCTGCATATTCCGACTTTGCAAAATACCCTTTTTCACAGCATGTACTCGTATTGACCCTCAACTATTTTTCAGAGCATCCCACGTGAAGTTTGTGTGAATTAAAAATTTCTCTTCAGAAGTGTCTCAGGAACAGTGAATGTACTACTTAAATCAAAATTAGGGTTTAGAGAAGAAATTTTTGTTTGGTAAGTTAGGGTTTAATATGGTTCTAGATTACACTTTGAGGCTTCGGTAGGTATTTTGGGTTACCTCGCAGACATATTGCAGTGAATGTTTTTTGAAAAAAAGTAAAATAATTTTTTCTGATCTAGGTGTCCATTGACGGTCTAAGGGAAATCGACTAAAGTGCTCAATTATTTCTCCCGCACATTGGAATTTCTCAGTTAATATTGACAATAGATCTTAGCTCAAAACTTATGTGTAGTTAACTAAAATTAAACTAGAACTAAACGAATAAATTAGTTTTGTCTAACATCTGGAGACTACAAAAATATTTTTCAAATAACTACAACAATAATTTAAAACAACTGTTGCCAGTTTCAGTGTTTGATAATCCCCAACAATTTTCCACTTAACTTATAAACTATATACACTCAGATAACCCAACAAACATTCACGCACACCAAACCTTTACATACTAATTTGAACTTGTACTAATTTGCCAGCATAAACAACTAATATTTACAACTATAATATACTATATACATATATCTTTTTGATCACCCTATACACTTTTTCACTAAAAAATATATATTATTTACATTATCGATCAGCTCGCTTGTTGTGTCAGCAAGTTAACCAGCTCAGTGCGATCCATATTACTAAGAGTTTGCATATCCATGCCCAAAGCCGCAGCGACTGCTTCCATATCCAGACCAAAAGAGGTAAGCAATTCGAGAAATCGCATTTCCTCACCGGTCAGTGGATTTGTGACCATCGGGCAAGAATGATTACATTGTGGCCAACTACAACGTTCGAGTAGACGCAGCCCGCATTTCTCAGGAACGCGCGGTACGCGATTGCCGCGTGGTGTGCCAGACTCATTTGAGTGTTTCTTTGTAAGCTCTGATTGTGTGGGCGTCTCTATTGGCTGTTGTTGTTGTATTTGATGATCTTGATTATTGGAGGGAGGTGCATTCAATTGCTGGCGTCTATGTTCTTTACGTTCCTTGCGTGTCTTGTGATGCAACGGTCTATGTTTACGTTCGCCAATATTTCCATTGCCATTGTGTTTGTTGGGACGTTTTGTTTTATGCTGAGTTTCGACGGGTGTATTCGAACCATTTTCAATGGGCGGCAAGTTATTATTGCGTTTACGTTCGTGGCGATTGCGATGTCTACTTTTAGTTTGCTGTTGTTGTCGCTGCAAGCGTCGTTTTTGTTGATGTTCATGCCGCAAACGACGTCGTTCCACGCGTTCGGCTTTGTTTAATCGTTGCTTTACACTACCATTTTGTGGTTCGAGATTGTTGGTCTTCTTTTGCTTCTTTTTTGCATGGGGTCTACGGTGTTTTGGCGTCTTTTGCTGTTCAAGACCATGTCGGCGATGCTCGTGTTGTTCTCTCATATGTTGCTGTTGCTTATCGTCATGTCTGCGCCGGCGTGGTCTTGTCGAATGTTCCCAACAGCGTAACGCCGAAGGTAAAGAGATATCATCAATCTTGATGTTGATCCAATCACGTTTGGAGAGCACCGCATGCCCGATACAAGAAGGCGCAAATACAGCTGTCACATTGTCCAAAGAGCCCCGTAAAGCGCCACCCATTTCGTGTATATAATTCCACTGTTGCGGTGTGACTGGTGCACCTACATTATCGGCGCGCATTTGTGCTTCATCGAAGAGCCATTGAAAGACAAAGAGTGGAGCTGTGTGTGTGTATAAAAAAAAGTTTAATTAGTACCGGTAGAGCTCAAGTGAGACAAAGCGTCTTCTTACCTTGCAGCGTTGGATACAAGCGATAGCCGAAATAGCAACGCCATGGCTCGCTCTGATATTGTTTGATACATGCTTCCGGCAGCGAACCTTGCCACAGTTTCCAACCCTGTCGCACCGACTCCACCGAACCTACTGCAGCTGGCGTGTAAGGCTGACGATCCAAAAACCAACCCGAATCGCTAATACCACGCACAGTAACCATTAAATTTCGCTCGTTCTGCAGATATTTGGTAATACGATCTAAATTGAGCATAACACCAAGACCACCCGCAGATGAGCCGACCAATAAAAGTTCAGCGCCTGGCACACGTCCCAAGCCTAATGGTATTAATTCAGCAATAACTTGTCTTATAATCACAGCGCCCATAAATCGCCATTCAGCGGTCTCATCAATTGTAGAGCGCGTGCCAGACCACGAATCACTGCTGCAGTAAGGTACGAGCACATGATTTGCATTGTGCCAGTAGGGATTCTCTTCTGCTATTGGCGAGAGTATGCCACCAACTGTAAATAGAATAAGTAAGTATTACAACTGATACCGCAAAAGGCTACTTTTAATTTATAGCTCACCATCTCTCGTATCAGGCCATTGCGCTGATGTCATGAGGTGTCGCAGACGCAACCAACGCGCGCGACATGAGCGCGTATCATAACAATGCCAACCGCCCTCCAAAAATACAATCCATTTCTTCGAATTAGGATGCTTGCGCAAATAGAAACCAGCGCGTGAGCCATCATTACATACCACCGATGCGTTGTTGAGAAAGGCAAGCTTTAGCGCACGTCGAACTTCCACAGCAGGCACTGGCTTAGCTGCGATCGCGCTGCTCAATTCAAGTGAATTCTTTTCATGCGCTGCCATCAATATCGCCGCTGCAGATGTGTTATTATTTGTTGACAGTGAAGAAAATGCGGCATTACCTAGCAGCGATTCAGCAAAGGGAGTTGCTACTGCTGGCACTGTGGCCGCCGAACGATGCGCCACTCTTGAACGCGTATGCGAACGTGCAACCGTTATGGTGGCAAAACAAAGTAAAATAAGCGAAATATGCAACGCCAGTGTTATATGCGCCGAAAAGTATGCAATGCAGCGGCGTTGACTTACACAATTGTTTTTTCTTGTGGAACGTGGTTGAGCGCAGCGATCGCTATGCGTACAAGTGGGCTCTGTTGTGTGGACTGCTGTTGTGGTATGCTGCAAGAGAAGAGAAGTGAAAAGAAAAGTTATTGAATTGTTGGTGTGAAAAAAGAGAGCACTTAAGAGCGAAAAATTTACTAAACTAGCGGTGATCATTCAAATTGCTTAGTGAATGAATCTATTTGGCTGACATTCAAAGACACACACACACATATTTGTCCTGCAAAGAGTGCGATTAGTCTAGGATGAGTCTCTTTTTATGGACTGAACTGATGCCCTTTAGTTTGGCCATGAATACAAAAATGCGATTAGTCTAGGATGAATCCGCGATGAGTCGCAAAGGAGGATGCGACTTATGCCAGTTTTGATCTCTTTGTATGGGTTGAAGTGATCTCTTTTGTTTGAGCATGTCCTATGAAGAGACTAATTGGTCCCTTTCATGCCCAAACGAGTAGCGTCGGACAGAGTCCCTTTGTACCCCTACGGGACGGTCGGACAAGTTTACTTTCAACACCTAAAAGTAGGCTACAGAAATAAAAATCGACTTATCCCAACTATGCCTATAAAGGAATAGTAAGGATCAATTGTAGCCTACTGTAGACAAAAGGTATTGATCCCGGATTACTCTCTTTAGAGATCAGTCGCCCAATTTTTCCAGGGTTACTTTTAACACCTATAAGTATGCTACACAAATTAAAATCGAAATTTCTCTACCATGCCTAGAACGGAATAGTTAGGATCAATTGTAGCCCACTGTAGAGCAAGGTATTGTCGGCGGATCACTCTCTCGTAGACCGCATTTAAATCGATCGCAATTTGATTTAGGAAATCTCCTTCTAGGTTTTACCCAATTTGTGAAAGCTTCAGTATTATCGAAGCCTTTGGATTTGTGATTGATCACAGACTCTTCCTCTTTACACTACTTTCATTGCAGCCAGTAAATACTAGTTGTATACTTATGTTTGTTCCGAATAGTTTCGTATTGCACAGGAGGTTACGAGTTTATCGTACCAATCTCGACCAATTCAATCTTCAAAATATGTTTGTATGTATTTTCTACCTAGCATTGTTGTTGTATTGTCTTTAAGCGCTTTATATCTTGCTTTTTTTTGATTGTTTCTTGTACTATATTTTCCCTTTCGCTTATGGCGGAAAACTTGCTTTGATCAAAAATGCGAGCAAGAAGCTCTGTAATAAGATCAAAGAGGTTTTACCGCCTCCTTAAAGAGAGATATTCGTACAACAATAACAATAATAGCAATAACAATAATAATAATAGTAACAGAAACAAGTTCAAACAAAAGAAAAAACAACAACAATAACAAAATCTTGGTAATATTAATAACCAATGCCACAAAAACAATTACAACAAACTAATTGTAATACAGAAAGCTCTCGATAAAAGTGACACTCTGTTATTAAGTAGAATAGTTAACGCAAATATAATAAAAATTGTGCCTCAGACAAGGGAACTTTTTATAAGAAATTTGCATTTTGGTCTAAATTTTAAAATTGAGAATTTACTTAGTTTTGTAGTCCATCAAATTTGCTTGTAATAAACTGTAAGTTGTAAGTATAACTTATTCTGCAGCCATCTTCCCTTTACTTCCATATGAACATATAAGCGATAATCAAATTATATGTAAAAAATTTAATTTAAAAAATTTTAAAAATTCAACGTGAATTTGAAAAAATTAAACATTCATAATTTGTTATGCTAGAATTTGATAGGCAAAATAGTATTTTCGGTTTTCTGGTTTTAAATATATGTATTTATATGTCGTTGCATAGCTTCATCGTTTGAGTTTCAATATTTTTCTCATTTGGAAGCCAAATAGTTATGAAATGCAACAACCTGAAGCCAACGCTAGCTCCCGAATTCGTTTAATTTTCTTTTACTTCCTTTTGAAGTCACTTTAACGAGTGTGTACTGTAATGAAATCAAAAACATTCGAAGTAAAATGTGCTTTCAGTTATTATTGTTGTTTGTGTTGTTAATATTATTGCTAATTTTGCTGTTGGACATCAGGCAACAGCGACATGTTTCAAAGTTTCAGCAACAAGTTCACCAAGCTTGCTTGAGGATTAGTGCTGTTGAATAAAAAATCCCGAAAATATTATATATATAAGTCCCTTACATATGTACAGTTGTGTTCAATATAATAGTAGTGAAATTAAAATGTATAAAATATACATAAAAAGATATTCCAAAGTTTACACAAAGCTCAGGAAAGTTAATTAAACTTTAAAAAATAGCCATCAAAATCTTAAAATTTTTTGGCAGAATTCCTAGAAAAGTTTTGAGTACGCAGTTTTGTATATTAATCAATTTTAGTACAATATCGTGCAAGTTAGAACTCGCTCAAAAATTTCTCTGAATTTTCAGCATTTTTTTCGTCACGGGTGTTGAGTGATTTCTTCCAGCAGAAATGAAGAAAAATTAATTTTGTATGAAAAAAATACCGAACATCCTTGACAAAAAAAAATTCTTCAAATTCAGCTTAAGTTTTGAGGTACTTCTAACTTGCACATTATTATTGTAAAATTGAATAAGCTATAAAACTGCGTACCCAAAAACTTTCTAAAAATTCTTCCCAAAAATATTGACATTTTGATGTAAATTTTTAAAAGTTTAATTAACTTTCCTAAACTTTATTAATTAGTAAAATCACAGCTTTTTATTTCGTCAAACGATATCTAATTTAATTACACTACTATTATGTTGAACACAACTGTTTATACAGTTGCATTAGCAGAGTTTTTTCCGAATTTGGCTTTCAAATTTTCCTCTTTTCTTGGGAGGAAAGGCCCCCCTTACCGCAAAATGTCATTCTACTCGAGCTCTCCTTTGTGTTTTCTATTCGCATTCACATAGTTCATTTCATACTTGTAAGCAATTGTGAAACAAAAACGGCAAACAATAGAGAGCGAAAGCGATATAAAAAAAACTTGAAACGAATTGGAGGTACGGAGGTACTTGTACTCTCTCACTCTCTTCTCAACTCCTTCGTATATGTCTATTCAAAGCCCTCATAGGGAAAACAGATAGGTTGAAGAAAAAACTTACAAAATTTACGTTTAAACGTTTGAATGGTTTTAGCTTTTCCGACAACGCACCAGTCGCTCTTGTGTTTTGAAAACGGCAACATGTTTGAAACATGAAAAGCTTTTAAACCGTTGTTCACTTGATCCTTTCCACGGGGTAGTGGTCCCAAAAATAAAATGCAGCGAAGACTGAGGATAGATCAAGGCGAATTCAGTACAATGTGGAATTATTCAATCAGCTGATTTTTTCTCAAACTTTGACCCAACAAATTTCACCACAGTACGTTTTTGGCATTAGACCTATGAATTACAAAAACAAAATTGATGGAAAATGTTTGTGTGTATGTTTGTAATTCGCCTTGCTTTCACCTTATATTGAATTCACCTTGGAATATATATACAATTTCCACCAGGTTTTTTATTCTATAGTTTGACAAATTTGTAAATTTATTGACATGTCTGTTACCTTTGAAATCCGAAGTTATTAAGCCGATTGCTTTCAACTTTCGGCACTATAATGACATTTAAGAGAGAAAGGTTTTTGTGCGATTTCAGGTAAAGAGAGAAGTGCAAACTAGTTTATTTGATATGAAATGGCTATCCTGAAGGAGCTCTCCAACTGAATAACCCCAACATCGAGTAACCCAAAAAAAGCCGAAAACATTTTTTTAGACGGCAGTAAAAATCTGGATGCATTAAAGTTGGTTTGAATTGAAATTTCATCTGAGTACTGTCAGAGTGTTTTGACGATTCTTTAATTTGGTAGTGAAAAGTAAAAACCTAACCGCAGCGGAAAAAATGTTTATATTTACTTTCGTGGGCACATCGAAAACGTCTGCTTGATCCAGAAAAATTTGAAAATATATATGTCTATGAAAAACTGTGTTGTTGTTATCAACAGTGCTAAATGGGCACGATCACTCTCCATACCCATCAAAAAATAAACAGCTGTGAATCGTTGAGTATGCTCCATCGCGTCCGTCATGGATCATGAAACAAACATAACCTGTGCGCATGCGATCTTGTATCCCACGCCCTTACCTTTAATCGAAAAAAAAGCCGAAAACATATAAAATCACAGTGTTTGGCATATCAATCAACTCGCGCGTATTTGACGTGCGCTACAAATTACCAGTAACAAGCGGGGTCAAAGCATTAAACACCGCGCATACATAAAAACGTCATACTGATGCAAGAGCAAGAGCAGCATTGTTGACACTGAAGCAACAGCAGCGTGCTTAGCACGCAGCACAGTCACAAGCGTGCCAACAGCAGTAAAGTGCATGCTAAGTAAAAAATCAGAGATGCAGCATCCAGCAGTTATCTGTCAGTCAATCAGTCAGTGTAACTGTCAGCTACTTGAAAAATAAATATATGAACGCTTTGACAAGTAACTGCCATTGCGCGCCTTCACCACCACCGTGTTACCGCAGTCATTGCAGCTTTGTATTGTTAGACTGCGCGCTTGCGCATATTGCGCTCTGGCATGCGTTTCGCACGCGCATCCCATTTTCATATATTTTTTTTATACATCGGACACAATTCGCGGAAGCAGCTGACAATAGTCGTCAGAAACACAGTACAAGCTGTGTACGTGACAGATCGTCGTCATTGGCGGCGAGCAACTAGAATCAAAGGTAACTTCAGCCTTTTGTTTTTTTCTAGGTGCGTTATCATGAGCATACGAGCAGGGCGCGCGTAAAATGGTAGGAGACTGCGCGCTGACTATTCATCTTGCAACAGCATAATGGAATGCACTACGATTATGCTCTCTACCTTTCGCTATGCTGAACTCTTTCGTACGTATCTCAGCTGCGCGCGCGCGCCTTATGTGTGTGTAGGATTGCTGGCTGCGCGCATGGCTTTGATCATAGCGATCATCAATAAATTACCGGATTCCTTAAAGTGTTTCGCCGACATGACAGTTGAGTTGCCTTGCCGCCAGTCAGTTACACTTAAGTGGTAACGAAAAAGCAAATGCTCGTCGGGCAACCAGTTAATCAGCGCATGCACACATGCGCATAACTTTACAGATATGTGAGAGTATGAGTTGGGGAGCTTTTACGCTTGCGTAGCTGTGTGTTGGTCCAGTTAAAGCGGTAGCGTTTGCAACGGTAAGCGCGCAATCATGATGTAATTATTGTTAGTCAGTCTGTCACTGTCAGACCGTCAACATAATTGTAGAATAGCCTGCGACGCTACAGCTGCTTGCAATAATCGTACAACTCATTCACGTTGACAGCGTGGTGCATCCTGCAGGCGCTCGGGGTCGCTATAGTGCCAGCGGTTGCTACTACAAGCAGATGGTGCTAGCTGGATGCCATCAAACTGGCTTTCAGCTCTAAACTTAAATTGTTTTTTACACTTTATTAAAACTTTTTCGTTTTTGTTTTCCTGTTTTTTTTTCGTTTTTGTTTCACACCACTTTACTAGTAGCAGCTTTTAGCATAGTTTCGTTACACATTGTGCACTTATTCCCATTTATAAGTGGAACAAAAATGTCATTGTATGACTTTTTTCATTTGCAATTGGCATCGACAAATAGCTTCCACAGTGCAATACACTGACACTGAAAGCGTTAAATGTTGGCGGCTATTGACATTTGAATGCGGATGTTATTATTATTTATCTTTATGGGGAGTTGGGGACATTTCTTTACAACCTTATTATGTTGCGTCACGCCGGTGGTTGTTTTTTATAGTTTTTGTGGATCTAATATGTAGTAGTTTTATAATTGCGTTCTTTAATCAAATATCGTAGAAGTTTTTCATGATACTCTGCTCACATTTTGTTGTTGCTTTTAGAAATTGTCGGTAATCAATATTTGTTCCCGTTGCAGCAGTATTAGAACTTAGCGTATGCAGCAATCTGTAAGGATAGTGTTTGTCTGCTTAGCGCCACCGCCTCTGCTTTTTTCTTGAACTTATCAAATATATATAGAGTAAGTCACGGTTTTGAAAAAAAAAAAGCAGGTTATGGTTTCCATAAGAATGTTAGCGAACTCATGAGATTACAATCTTTCAAATATTAAAACGAAATTTCTTTTTGCAAAATAATTTACGATGAATTCTGAAGATAAAGAATCCTTGGAGAGCCTCGTTTGGTACACGGATGGGAAAAACACCAGTCGAGCTGAAATTCATTACATAGCTCCAGATTTAATGGCTTTTGGAAAACTTACCAAGCAGTGTTAATTTATCATCCTTAAAATACTCATATATCATCATGTAAAGTACTCATTTGTGTAAGGCAGTAATCTTATTTTCTAAGCCAGTATTCAGAATTAAACAAATAGAATCGCTTCGTATGAAGATACTAATCATTTGGAGAGATTTCTGCTGTCATTCATATTTCCAATATTCCGAGTGGAATCAAATAACTATTTCACAATTACCGGAAACTGTCAGAGGTGCCTCCGGCATTTGGGAAAACTTGAAAGAAATTCTATTGGAGGACAGAAAAGTATAATTTATACATGACGAATTTAATATAAATACAAAACTAACGAAAATAGATGTTAAAACTATTAACTTGGTTAAATTAACCCTGGTGTCTGCCGATGCTTTGCAGGCCAAACTTTTTCTTTATGGCGCACTGCAAATCAGCTGATATCTAGAACTGTTTTGTGGTCTATAAGTTCGATATATCACAGAAAAATTAGTATAATGGAAAAAGTTTCGTTTTGTCTGCCCTGGGAAAAGTATACATTGAAGTAGTTCCAATCACGAATCGTTCTCAAGGAGTCTTAGAAAGATTTCTTAGCCTTGGTTAGGAGCCGACATAAGACCTTTATCAACTCAACATTCTCCTGAGAAAAAAAATGAGCCACAAGAAAAGGATATCTTTAGATCTCTTGGTGAGTTTGACACCACTGATCGCTAAAATAAAATTCTCTCTACCACCTCAAAAATATAAGCACAGCTTGCCAAACTCAACTAAACTCGGTTCAAATCAAGCCAGTAGCAGTTTTAATATTCAAATCCAATGCACAACTTGGGCGCCATAAAGACTAAATCTTATTTATGTAAATTGTTTGAATTGCCGTCGTCGTCGTCGCCGCTAATCACTTAATCAGAAAGCGCTGTTAATTGAAATATTTATGTAGGCTTATATGTAGGTAAGTATGTAGAGCTTGATTTGAATTTAATTAGATATTTAAATAAATGTCAGTTTTTGCTGGCTTTTGTTGCTGCTTCGATTCGCCGCACATTTCACTTTAACGCTTAATTTAGTTTTTTTTTGTTCATTACATTTTTGATTTTTTATTAATTATTGACTTTTTGATAATCTCGTGAGTATATCAAAATTGCTGTGGTTTTTTGTTGTTGCAATTTTTGCTTTTTCTTTTGTTGGTTTATTAAGGTCTTTAATAAAGTGTTGTTTTTTTTTTGCTTTCATCGTCGGCTTTGATTATTTGATTTTGTTGTTGTTTCTTTTTGTTTGCTTATGAGATTAATTTGGCGCATGCGGCCTATAAACTGCCGGCTTGTCGCTTGTCTGTCTGTCTGATCGGCTGAACAACTGGCCAAGTGGCGGCAAAAGATCAAAGCCTGTATGGAATCGATTGAAGATTTGAAACGATTTCTTTGGTTATTTACGCGCCGCCTCTAAATGAACTAGTCGCTGATGGAGAAAACACAACAACAACAATGAAACGTGAGGTCGTGCTGTGACGTCGACCATAATGGCGAGAGATAAGGAAAAAAAGTTAATCAAGAAGTTTAAAAAAAAAAAAAAGACAAAATATTTAAATACTTCAGAAAAAGTATGTGCACTGAGCAGGGGTGGATAAAATATTTGTTTTTTTAAATATTGTAGGTTGATGAGTCTATACTAAAGAGATCAATAGAATTCCCAGTTGAGACTAAATTTTACTCAGCTAAAAGTATAATTTTTTAATAATAATGAATCGTGGTTGGATTTCTGGGCTGACCAAATTTTCTGTAAGTATGTCTGTCGTAAGAAGCCTGTTGGCATCGACCCTTTTTTCGAGGTCAACGAAATCGTTCCCAAAATAGTCAGGAACAACGATAGCCCGAATGTGGGATAAAATAAAAAGGTCTGTGGACATCGATAACAATTTGTTTAATTCATTTCCATACCATTGTGACTGTTAGTTCAAATAAGTTTTATATCTCGTACACAATAATTTTCCCACAGGGTCAGTATGCAAATCGTTTCTCGAGCAGTGATTGTATGCTTTCAAGATCTGCTGTTTGTTTTTAGAATGTATGAGCATTTCAAAGGTGCTTTGATGGATTTCCTAATTCTTCATTCAATTTGCTTATTTTCAAACAAATTTCAAAGGGAATAATGGAAGACTAATTTGGCTACTAAAAAAAAAAATATATCAAAAATATAAATTTATATATCTAAAAAATTTAGAGAAACGAATTTCTGCCCGATGCGTTACTATATCGATACTTTTGCCTCTCGATAACAATGCTTTCTACTCGATTTTTTATATCGATATTTCTTGCATTTGAGTTCATATACTTCAGTACCGCTAGCCACGCTCTGGGGTTCAAGCTAGAGCTACAAAAGTATCGATACTCGTCATACTCGATATTTTTAACATTCAAAACAAAAGATATCGATACATCGATAAGTGTCGTAAATTTTTTTTTTAAAGGAAAACCACCAAAAAAGCACATAAAGTGCCGATAACTATTTTTCAAAGGTAAATTCAATAGCAATTTCACGAATAATACAGCCAAAAGAGAGTTTATTTTAGTATAACAAAGTGAAAGTATAATGCTGAATTTTGAATTTAAACTATGTTTTTTTTCATATTGTGACATTCTTCATTGTTTCGATATTACTTGTTTCGATATTACTTGTTTCGATATTACTGGCTAATCGATATTTTCATAGGGATTCCTGAAATAAGTACTAAAACGATACTTTTAATTTGATATAGTTTTTTTAGAATTCTTCTTGTGGGATGCAAATCGATACTTTGAACATTGCGTCTTTTGTTTCGATATTTTTTCCATTTTATATTTGTAAAGTAATAGTCGGAATTAGTACTAAATCGATAATTTGCTTGCGATTTCGTTAATTTTTGGACTAGGAAATCCTTCAATCTGGTGATGTAGTATTTAAACACCTTACCAACTATCGAGGGTTTTTGTTTCGATATTATCTGCTACTCGATATTTGTGATACCTAAAAATATTACCAAATCCATACTTTTCATACGATATTCTATTTATGATCACATTTCAAAATTATATACTCAATCGCCAAACTCACGTCTTTATTTTCTTGCTCTTGCAAACACTCAGAAAAAATTCTATATAAGTCCAAGGTCCACATAAATGCAGTTATGCCTCACCAAAATCAAAGAAGTTATGAGCAGAAAACAATGCCAACAAAATTCAAGCGCCACAAAAACAACAACAACCAAATAACGGCGCAAACACAATTTTCTCTCTGTAATATTTATATGCCATTCATTATCATCATTAACGTTATAGTTATATAGATATGTTGTTGTTGTCATCATCGTCGAGGGGTGCCGTGACACCACTCAACAACGCTCGTTATAGCCAATACTTTGATATTTGCCGCCATGCGCTCCGCTGTAGTCTTAATGGCGTAGCGGAATGCTTTGAGATGCTCAAGCGAAATTCCACTTACATGTTTCCGATAATCAAAAACTGAAATACCAACAACTGATCGTACTTGTTGATTGCTGTTGTTATTGTTTATTGTTGTTATTAATTGTTATTAGCTGTTTGTTGCTTCTGTTGTATCAAACAAGTGCAAATCAATGCAAAGTTGGTATGCGGATGAGTAACATCAGGTGTCAAGCGCTCTCTTTCAGACACTCTCTCTCTCTCACCAATCGCCATGATTACCTCGTTCTACCTCTTCTCAATGCTTTCTCTCTTAAAACTTAAACAAATACGAAAACGTACTCTTCGTCGTACTACACGGCGTATGATAAGCGCTCAGTGCTCCCTAACCCCCCCTTGTCCGTCTGATACTAAAACTTGCTAATTTTTTCCAATCGTAAATTTGTATCTACATTTGTACATAATTTTCTCGTTCGTTTAGTGTAGCTAATGCGTGTTAATTGCTTTAATGCACAAACACTTTAGCTCAGAGTCAATAAATCGCGCGTTGTTGCGGTTGTTGTTGTCGTTGTCGACGTGGACGTCAATTGCTGCCAATAATAAACCAATTAGCTTTCGATTTGCCGAAGCGACTATTAGTAAGTACATTGTTAGCAGACGCTTGTAGCGTATTTTACCTTTGATGAATGAATGATGCTAAGTGTGGAATTTTAGATTTTTATTGATCTAAGAAATTAGCAAGTTTGATGTGTAAAAAAAATAGATTTTTCAAAGTAATACCGATGAAGGTAAACTAAATTTAAACATTACAAGTAAGTTGAATGACTTCATTGAGAGGGCTTTTGATCTCAATAAAAACTCTTTACATCGGGAAAAAGTTCGAGGAAGACCTACATAACAGCAGTCTTTCATTGCTAATTAGTGGAAAGAAGGCAGAATTAACTGGACTGACTTTTGATTTTTTTTCGATAAGTAGATTCAGCTGCCCCTGAACCCAATATACAACCCACGGATGTTAGCGAGGATAGGCACTTAGTTGGTAGACAGCCTCTGCTAGCTATATTTTCTTAATACCATTAACATAATAAGCCAAGCATATTCCTAGTAAGGGACCTAGCAACCTGCCCAAGAAGCTATTTCTGATTGATCGACGTATTGGAAAAAAACTAATCAATTAGAATTGCCTTTCAAAAAAAAAAGAAAAAGTTACTACTATTTGACTTTTGTTCAATCAAAAGTCAAATTATTTAGCCTGTAGTCAGTTACTTAAAAATGCGACTGGTAGTTTTCAAGTTAAAAATAGAAGTAAAAAATAGAGGTTTTGTTTCTGAATAAAAATAAACGTTTTCGAATTAAACATCAATGAAAGATGGGTTTCCGATTAAAAATAAACGTTTACGAATTTAAAAAAATTCAACATCAATTTTTATTTTTACTTTTATTGATATTGACTAATTTTACTTTAATATATATTTTAAAGACTATTTTTTGGTTTTATTGACGCATAAAATTTTGTGCGATCGTTTTTGACTTTCATTGACATTTAAAATTCTTTTAGATTTTGACATAAGAAATAAAAGTCAACTTTCCACTTTTATATTTGTCTTTATTCTATTCTATTCTATTCTATTCTATTCTATTCTATTCTATTCTATTCTATTCTATTCTATTCTATTCTATTCTATTCTATTCTATTCTATTCTATTCTATTCTATTCTATTCTATTCTATTCTATTATTATTCAATTATTTTGACTTTGGAGTTAAAAAATAAAAGTCATATATCAACATTTAGTTCAAACTTTTTGTATGACTATTTACTTTATTCGACTATTATTCTTAGTTTTGACTTGAAAAGTTTAACGATTTTTATTGAGCATTACTGATTATTCTTTTTTTTAACTTTTTGTTTTTGACTTATAATTTTTATTGCTGAATTTTGATATTTTTTAAACTACACTACTGTTTTCATAATTTTTATCTTTTATTAAATATTCTTGTTTTGACTTAATAAACCACACATTTTAATTTTATTGTTCGATAAAAGTCATAGCCATTACACACATTAGACAAATTCTCAACTCTAGCTATGGACTTCAGTCGGCCCTGAATGACATTCACCCCAAGCGTATCAACGCGCCACACATTGATGAATAACATTTTTTTGCTTTATAGTTGTTATTGCTTTTTTGTACAACCACATTTTGCTTATTAAAATTTGCAAAAACTCGTCTAATAAATAAAAATCCAAATTGAAAGCCGTTTATTTTTAATTAATTTTTAAATGCACTTTGAATGCATCACTGCGCAAAATATGGAAAATAAACATTTCGCCTGTCAAAGCTACTCAATTTACATAACTCGTGTAATTTGTTGTTTTTCTAATGCATGGCAATGTGGCGCTTAACGTATTCACCACACTCACACCCAACTCACCATATATGTCAGGCTAGTACTATTAAATCGTTGCCGTTTAATTGCTAACAACAAGGTTTCTAGCATTTTATTACTTGAAGCAAATCTTAAAAGCATTTTTGTTCTTTTTAGTTTCTTAAATATTTGTTGTAGTATTTACAAAGTTCGGTATCTACATATTGGCTACCCAGTTTTACTCAACCCTTTCCGGTCTGTTGATTTTTTTTACACATTTCCCATCTACTCAAAAATTAAATTTTTTTTCCTTTCTTCATGCGCTTCTCATCCCCTTCACTACTTTAATACCAGCTTGTCTTATTGTCCATTGAGCATTAAATTGTCACCTCGGTTTTTAATTGCCTTTTTACACCTGCCCATCGGCATTAATGCCTTTATAGCTCCATTTTTGGTATTAAACGCCGTTTTTTTGTTGTTATTGTGTGACAGTTTGAAATGTTTGAGTGATCGGTAAGTCTTTCAGCGACTTCAATTGATTCGCTTGTAACGGTGAAAATGTGTTTTTAAGACAGTCATAAACACTTGCCTTTTCTCTTAAGCCTAAACATAAGCGGCGGTGTGATGTGAGGAAATGATGGATGTGGCGGCAATGCTTTTAAGTGTTAATATTGAATTAATTGAAATGTTTTTCACACAAGTTGTATTAGCAGGCATTAAATTATTCAAATACTAGAAATATAAATATTACAGAATTAGAATGACGTTGTTGTTAGTGTACTTTTAACAGCTTACAAATGTTACAACCCGCATTAGAATTTAGAACTGATATTGTACTAATCGGTTAGAGTGTAAAAGAAGAAGTTTCGAATCTTGTTTCAAAACCAGATATCTCAGCAGGGGTTAGAGCTGATGCGTGTAACAGAATCAGTTTTAAAACTCAAATATTTACTTAAGTGACTGAAAAATTGAAAACTGAGTATAAAACAAATTTATGGAAATACTTGGTAATTGTAATTTCTTAGCGTTTTTCAATCAAACCATTGTTTTAATTGGAAATCACAGTTGTATAAATTTTGAGCTGATAAACTCGAACAATTAATAAATTTAATTTTGAAGCTTTGTTCTAGAATTACAAAAAAATTTTTTTCGAGTATTCCAAAAACAAAACTTATAATATTTTGGTACTTATTTTACTGTTGAAGTCTTTGTTTTTTAGTTTTATAGGTTGAAATAAAACAAACCATTGTCTTAACTCGAAGATTTTGCTACTTAAACATTTTGAGATAATAAACTCGAATATATAAAAAAAGTTTTTGAAACATTCTTGAAAATTTGTGCGTAATTACGAAACTAACGGTACTTCACAAATATAGTTTTTTTAATCAAAGGCGCTGCACCAAATATTTGAAAAATATAAATTTTGTCAGAGAAAAGAAAAAATCTGACATTTAACGCGCTAAACATAAATGTAAGAATTTCAACAAGCTTTGTTTGGCACATTAAAATCGAAGATAATTTTTCACCACAGAAAATGTATTCATCTCATTTTTCCTCTGAGTAAAATGTTTCCAATTTTCACACTGTCTACCGCTGTTTCGAAGTACCCTTTTCGAATTCAATGTATGAAAATTTAGTTTTGAACTATTCCAAATCAGTATTTAAAATGTGTTCACTACTCACAATTTTTTAAATTTTGAAATTCTTAAAAAATTTTTTTTTAAATTTTTTATATTGGAAAATTAGTTCAAAATAACCCCCATAGTTCGGGGTTGACACTATCTTTGATATAATATCTAGTATATACATTAATAACTTCAGCTTATTAATGAATGCTGATGGAAAAGCTCAAGTTTTGGCCATTAAGAAAGCTTAAAAACATCAAGACACAATCAATCATAGATCGTCAAATTCTATAATAAGTATGTATATGCACCGGGACCTCGAAGAAAACTACAATCCAGGTGTGAATGAATATAAAGTACTAGCAAGCACACTACGAACTTTCTAGCCCTGTTGATTACCGAGAATGATTACCGGTTTGATTAATTATTTTCTTGAGAATCCACTAATTGATTGATTACCAATAACCTTCAATTTTTAATGAAATCATAATTTTTTACGATTATAAAAAAATCAAAAATAATCAAAAAAAAAATGTTTTTATTACTTTTGATTATTTTTGATTTTTGTTTTTATTTTTTTAGTATCGTTGCAGGAGCACATAGGAGTAAATATTAACATCAACAATACTTAAAAGTTCAAAAATAACAAAAAAAAAAAAAAAAAAATCAGTAATAATCAAAAGTAATCAATACAGCTTTTTTGAGTAGTTTTGATAATTTTTGTTATATTTTATTTTTTTGATCATTTTTGACTTTTTCTAATCGTAATCAATTAATAATTGCCTTTTCCTGAAAAACAATTAAAGTAATCATTATCAAAAAAGGGCGTCTAATTAATTTATTACTAATTACTTATCGAATTAAACAGGTCTGGAACTATCCTAGCAGGAAACAGAACAAGGCAAATCTTACGAAAAGGAGATACACAAAAAGTTACAAAAATCTAAAACAACCGTAAAAACCGACAACAACAACAAAAACGAGAAAAGAAACCAAAACGAAACAACGAGAGAAAAAGGAAAAATACATTTATATAAAAACCAACAACAACATAAAACAAGCAAATAAGAAAATAAAAACTGTTCAGCCACAAAAACCACAAAATTAACAAACACAAAAACAACATCAAAAATAAAACTATAACTCCAACATTAGCAATACCAAGCACAATGATAAGCTTACAAGTAAAAACAAATAAAAATATAACAAAAAAATTTAGCAATGGAAGGAAAAATGTCACAAAATTAGCCTCAAGGTAACACGCTTTATCATCTTGGACTCAGCGGGGGCCAGCAACGCCTATCCGTTATTTAAGCATCTTCAACATTTAGTTGCTGCAACAATGTATATTCTCAATAGCGCCGCTTTTGCGTCTATAACCGCCAGCGTTTAAATGTTTTGTTAGTATTTGAATTTAAGCTTCAAGCGATTAGTTTTATGGAAGCACAAACAGCGACCAAAAAGCGTTTAAGCAAAAATCGACGCGTCAGAAAACTAAAAAACTTAACACATAAATATGTAAGCAGCTAAACAACAAACTTGTCAAAAAAAAACTAGGTTATAACTAGTGACCAAGCTAGTCCGAATAAACATTATAATTAAAAAAATTATAAAGCTTCGGGGAATACTTGAGACTCTCTCTCTATGGCGCGATATACAACAGGTATATCATCATAAACCTCCTAAGAGATTTTTGCGCCAAGCTTCTCTTCCAATTTGTGGTGTGCCGATTTGAATTTTCCCTACAAATTGGTGGGACCTACAGTTTTTTGCCGACTCCGAACGGCATCTACAAAGGAGACGAATTTTTGCTGAGAAGCCTGTCATGGCAGAAATACACTCGGAGAGTTTGCCAAACCACTGCCGAGGGGCGACCCCGTTTTGAAAAACTTTTTTCAAATCACTTTTGATGTTACCTGTACCAGGGCTCGAACCATGGACCTTCGGTGTGGTAGGCCGGCAACACTACCTTCACACCACGGCGGCCGCCGTGAGAGAGAGACTAGAGAGTAATAAAAAATCCTGTAGCGTTTTCTTTTTTATATTTTCCATATATACAGTAGCAGGGCTGACTTTTGCCATGTGAAGAGAGCAGACGATATCGTTTTACTAAATTCTTTTCACCGGGTTCAAACATCCCTTTTGTTCTATATTTCTCTGCGACATCAGCGAGTTAAAACAACTCCAGTTGCTTACATGGAGCGCAAACGTTCATAAATTCAATGCATTTGGACATTGATTTCAATGAAATATTCATTAATATCGTGCCAACGTACAAATTCATAATAATGTAATCATCGATATTCATAAACTGTAAAATTTATGAACGCAATTAATGATTATGAAAAAATTAACGAACGGGTTCATAAAATGTAATGAACTAGTTCATAAAATTCAATGAAATTTTCATAGATTTTATGAATTTATCTGTAGATTTGAATGAACATAGTCATAGTTTGTATGAATTTATTTGTAGATTTTAATGCATTTTTTCATAGATTTTAATGAAAAGGTTCATAAGTTTTATGAATTTTTTCAATAATTTTCACCCCCCAAAAAATCCAGCGAAATCCTTTTTTCGTTTATAAATTCACTTTATTACAATAGTAATTTATATGCATGCACATAGATATATATGTATATAGGGTACACGGTTAAAAATTTGAGCCTAAATTTAAAAATTTTTTGGACTACAAACCAAATTTGCTGTCAAATTTAAGCTAGACCAGTTTTAAAGAAAATTGGTTAAATAAATGGGGTTTCAATTGTAAACCAGAAGTGCTTAACAATTTTGTAAAGGAAAAATAATTTTCTCTCCGCAGCATACACGACTGCTCTACCACTGCGCTACATCGCACACATAAACGTCGTGGACTAAACTCAATGACTTGAAAAAGCTTTCAAAAATAAAAGAAAACGAAACAAAAAATTTGAAACCGAAAAGTTTTAATTTTAAGCGAAAAAGTTTTAATAACAAAAAAAACAATAAAAAATTTTGTGAACATTAAATGAAAACGAAACAAAAAATTTTAAGCCGAAAAGTTTTGATTTTAAGCCGAAAAGTTTTAATATTAAGCCGAAAAGTTTTATTTTTAAACCTAAAAGTTTTAATAAAAAAAATAAAAATAAAAAATTTTATGAAAATTAAATGAAAACGAAACAAAAAATTTTAAGCCGAAAAGTTTTGATTTTAAACCGAAAAGCTTTAATTTCAAGCCGAAAAGTTTTATTTTTAAACCTAAAAGTTTTAATAACAAAATAAAAATAAAAAAATTTGTGAGCTGTCAGGACTCGAGCTGAGGCGCTCTGAATCACAGCTGACTGCTCTACTGCTAAGCTATGCCGCAAACAAAGTTTTTGTGGGCAAAATTCAATGACTATAAAAATCTTTCAAAAAAAACTAAAAAAAAAAAATTGTGGCTCATTTTTTTAGCCGTGTATTTAATTTGTATTTGGAAATATTACCGCGAAAACAAGATCGATCTGAAAAAAAAACACTTAAAATAATTTGTTAGTGAATGCCAAAACAAACCCTATGATTTAAGATTCGTCTACCAGGCGATATCCATCAGGTCACTTATATTCCGGCAACTGGCGAAATATTTGTTACATGTTTACAAATTTTGTTGATTGATTTCTTCTATATTTGGCGCAGGCTTTCCATGCGTTTTCGAACTCTTCCGCAGTCATATTGTCAAATTTTACACGCTGAACCACCAATTTTCTTCCGCACCAATTTTCGGAACTTAAAAAGAAATAAGAATTATGTAAACTTGAAAATAAGGTAATATACTACAACACCTACCGCATTCTTCGACCTCTGGAGATTCCACGCGACGTTGCTTAGCTTCCGAGCCGTGGTTTTTTTAAGGCTTTTTTTTCATGTTGCAAAATTTGATGTACAATTTTCCTCTCTTTTCGGTTCGATAGAAACTTAATTTTTCATTCGGGAAAATTTCCATAATTTCAGCTTCTAAGAAGTGGCTGGCTTGAAGTGACATATGGATGTCGTGGTTGATGAAATATCTTAAAATTATGTCGATTAGTATGTTGCGATGGGATTCGTCAAGTTTATTGTGAGCCGCATAAAGCGATTTGATGTTTGAAGATTTAGAGTCCTAAAATCTAAAATTGCAGCAAGCGCTACTAATGTTACTTCCCTAGATCCTTTAGAAGTTGAATTGTTTGACAGATTGTTGGCTTGGTTGTTAGATTGGCAAGGAATAGTTGAAGGCAATCCTGGTGAAGAGCGGAAATCGAGAGGTTTGCCAATTTCATTCCGTCAATTTTTAAAATGAAATTCGCAGATAGCACGGTCGCCTATCTTAAACTTTTTCATTAATTCCTTCAAGTGGTCTCGTTTCAAGATTTTTAGAACTTCAACTGTTACATTTCATCTGACACAAATCACTTTGAACAATGTTTGTAAACTTATCAGATCTTTTAAGTACTTCTATGTTTGCTGACCATTTTCAGCAGGATATCATCCTTTTCTAAAAAACATTTGAAAGCGTGAAAAAGTTGAATGAAAACTGGGCTCATTAGCAAATGTTCAACCTTACTCGCAATATCCATGGCATCTTTTCTGGAAAAATTGCTGTGCCCATGTAGAAAAGTCATAAACTTTAGATAATAATCTTGCATTTTTTTCAACTCTTCTTCAATATTTAACTCCTCCATAAAATGGCTTCTATCCTCTGTCAAATTATTTACAACTGTGTACCCTCCCCCTCTAACCGGAGTGCATATATCGACAGCATGTATACTAACACTGGCAGCAATGGAACCTGCCGAAACATCGATATTAAACTCTAACAAGTTGCTATTTACACCAGCTTTAGACGTGAAAAACAAACTGGAATGCTTGCGCTTCAAATGCCTTTTATAAATACTGGCACTACCAAACAATTGTTGGCAAATTTGGCATTGTAGTCTGCGCTGCAAAGCAAGTGAATTTTATTCAAATGTTGAACAAACCCGTTAACACTTTGAAATTCTTGCTTGCACAGATCGCAGATCATTTTGTTTTTTGTTATTTGATTAATTCACTTACACAAACACTGTTTCGCAAAAATTTACATTCCCTTCTAATTCTTCTTCACCTTACAGCTGATGCGAAATTCAGTGGTGTCAACTCTTGATAAGTATCCCTCTCGTGTAATTCTGCAGCGTAAACACACCGGGATTCGCAATTTTACCCCGATTATTGACACAAAATAACTGATTGGCATTACTAGCACAATCAGTTGTATGAAAAAATTCATTGACTTTATATGAATGAATTTTCATTCATTACATTTAGGAACATTTTCGTGAATTTCTATGAAAGTATTCATTTAATTTATGAAAAACTCATTAAAATCAATGACTGTATTCATAAAACAAAAGACAGAGGGTTTATGAACGCCGTTCATGAAAAATGTATGAATAATTTGTATCCGTGTATATGGAACAAGACAGCTGGCGAAATAGTTGACTTGAGTTCGATTCTAGTTGTAAAGTAGCTTGCAACTAGTTGTTTTAACTTAGAGCAACAAATTTATTCATGGAAATTACACCTGTTTGATGGGGAACAACAAGTTGCACTCTTAACAATCCCATTTGACAGCGCAGTGTTGCAGTGGAAAAGTTGCACCTCCTTGTTGTTACTGTCATAATTGCTGCTGCTACTACTGTTGCTCCGACAGCAACAGCTGTTTTTGAGCTACAACAAAAATAGGCTAAGCAAATAACCAGCAAAAAAATAAGAAATTACCAAGCAACTGTCGCTCCAACTATTTTAGAATATTCAAAGATATTATGTTGATATCGCAGTTATTATATGCGCTCCATGTATTTGTTGTTATTTTTATGTTGCTAACATTGTGACCAAATACTAAATAGCGTGACAGCGCACGCGAGTGCGAAGAGCTTATCCACAATTCTATTGTCGGCGCGACTTCTTTGAAGAATGTTCGGATCAAAACAAAATGTGTTTAAGTGCTCCGACAAATGAATTTCGCTCTATAAACTAATCTGTACCGGAGATATGGAGGACGTTCAGTGCGGCTAGTCTGTTGTCTGTTGGTTGACGGTTCATTGCTTGAATGCCGGTAATAGGTAAATCGGAAGCACTTTTGCGTAAGTAGTAGAAGTTGAACAAGCAATAATAACAAAAACAATAAAAGTAAGACATACACTAATGAAAAAAGTAATAGTGCCGGAAAACTCATAAAAAATTGAATACAAATTTGGGTAGCAAAAAAAGTTATTTCTAACTTTGTTTTCTAAATTTTTTGGAATGAAAAATGTTTAAAATGAAAATAAAGTGATAAGAAACAATCAAAATAATTTAAAAAAAAATTTTAATTTTCGCTTTTTTATACCAACAATTTTTGTTGATTTACGGCCTGTACATTTTCAAGTATTCATGTATTCTCAAGGCCGAGAATTTTTCCCTTTTTTAATTTTTATGAAAATTTTTATTGTTTTTATTTTTTACTATTTTTTTTTTAATTAATTATTAAAAGTTTTTTAATTGAATAGAGTAGGAAAAATATTCAGAGACAACCGCCATAGCTTTTTTTATAGATCCATTTCGGAAGCTGTTAAGGTTCTTCATCAGAGAAATTTTGGCCAGCATTGCTAACCATTAAGCTAACAATACGCTGGTTTTGATGTCATCTAAACTCTTAGTTCTTCCTTCCTCTCCTTTTCTTGATAAATACTAAATTTGACCATACTTTGTCTCATCTCTCTCGAATTTTTATAAACCCAGTTTAAAATTTAAAATTTATAGAATAATATAAATTTTTTTATGAAATTTTTTTTTTAAATTTTACGGTTTTTTATAAAAATTTTTTTGTTGTTAAAAGTTTTTATTTTAATAGAGAAGGAAAAGCTGGAACGTGCCAAAATTCTCTATTCGACTAAAAACTTTTAATAAGTAATTAAGAAAAAAAAAATGGTGAAAAAAATTAAAAATAAAAAGTAAAGAAATAGCCAATAATAAAAATGAATTTTTGGTGTATAAAATAAAAAAAATATTTAGATTTGGAAGTTTTGTAAGTAAAATTTTTTATAAAGCAGTATAAAAAGTTTAACATTTTCGAATTTATGGAAATAAGTTAGATTTTTTCAATTTTTTTTGAAATTATAAATTTATCAAGTATTCATGAAACGAGCTCAAGGCCAAGAATAATAATTTTTCACTTTTTGAATTTTCAAATTCAAATAGTTTTTACAAATTTTTCAAATTTTTTTTTAAGTTATTAATTTCCATTTAGTTTGTGTCAAATAGCTTTCACAAATAAACTTTTCAAATATTTTGTAGCTTATTTAGGTTAAAAATAATTTTTTTGTACCTACATAGTTTACATTTTTTTGGAAATCTTAGATTTAATTTTTTAACAAAATTTTGAATTTTTCTATATGAGCAAAATTCTAAAATGACAATTTCAATTTTTTTACAATTGTTAATTTTATTTAAATTTTTATGCAATATTCTATAATTATTAAAAATAAAAAACAATAATTTTCATTAAAATTATCATTCCTGGCCTTGAGCTTATTACAGTCTTGCACATTCTATAAAAAGTTGAAAAATTAAAAAAATTTTGAGAAATTTTATACTTTTCTCATTTTTATACAAGTTTCAAAAATGAAGTTTCAAGTTTTAAATATTTATAGAAATTTTGCGATGCATTTTTGTTTGAATTCAAATTTAAAAATCGATTAGAAAAGCTTTGCCTCTAACAACATCCAAAAGAAAACTGCGTACAAAATTGTTTTGATTTTTTTTTGAAAAGCCTGAATGTGACTAAATAAGCTATTTTTTACAAAAATACTACTATTATTTTTGCCTCCAGTGTTTGTAGTCAAAGTCACGTTGGTCATAAAAGGCGGAGTGTAGGGTTGTCGTGCGTTCAATGGTACTGCACATGTTGTTGTTCTTTTCTGTACGGTAGTATTGCTGCTATTAAAGATGATTGTTCATTCAAGTGTCCATCCGAGCATCGATCTACTTGCACAACTTAGCCGTCCGTCTCCTACCGCATCCTTCTAGTAGCTCGTCTCCTTCATTTGCTTTCTTTTCTCCAAGCCGAGTCAAACCAAAAGCTAAGCAATCGCCCAACTTGCTTACAAATGTTTTTTTTTTTTGCCTCAAATATCGTCCACGCTATGAGTAAATATATGTGTTTGCATATAAATCGGCTGTTCATATGCATTTGTTGTATGCACCGCTGCTCCGAAGACGGCGACAACTGTGGCACGATGCTCACCTCTGCTGAGCGCGCCTAGCCCGTGCCGATTTCACTTTGATCTTTGCCGACACTTGGCGGCAAGTTGCAAAGACTTACTACGTACACACGACTAACCGACCAAGCGGCGATCAAACAGACCCAGAAGACACCAAACAAAAT
Organism: Merzomyia westermanni; assembly: GCA_949987695.1. Lineage (NCBI taxonomy): Eukaryota > Metazoa > Arthropoda > Insecta > Diptera > Tephritidae > Merzomyia > Merzomyia westermanni. The sequence continues at coordinate 30,646,327 of OX465291.1, forward strand.
AATCTACCAACAACAATCTATCGTCCGTCCATACGACAATGGCGCTGACGTTGTATTTTTCTTTCTTTTTTGTATGTTTTTTTTTTTCATTTCGTTAATTTGTTTTCTTGCTTTGTTGTTGTTGTTTGTGTGCCGGTTATGTCGTATTTTCGTCGCTGTCGGGTACAGGTAGTAAGGGTCGCCTAAATCAAGCCAAGCTGAACCGATACGAAACAATCCAATCCAACTAGTCTCGGTAATTTTTTTTCCGTGTTGTTGTTGCTGTTGTTTTTTTTTGGTTTGATGGTTGACTTAAGTGTTTGGTTTGACTCAGTCATGCTCGGCTTGGCTTTAGCTATGGTTGTTGTTGTTATTGTTGTTATTCCTGCTGTGGCCTTTTCGTTGTTTTAATTTGTTATTTATTTATTGTTGTTGTTGTTTTGATTTTGCCATTGCATCGTATGTATGTATATGAATACGGGTTATTTAGTTCAACTCCAACAGTCTTAATAGAGGCGGCGACGGCGGCTTTGCGCATTGATCTTAACTTTGAAAACAGTAGCAACTGCTGTGACGAGTAAGATGACGATGACGATGCGAATGGCATTATTGTTGTTGCTGTTGTTGTCGACGCTAAAGGCGCATTGTGGTTTATTAATGACTTGCATAGCGCTAAAATTTCACTTAACCGAAGTGATTTTGGTTTTTTAGCAAAATTTAATTGGTTTTTAACGATTAAAGGCGGTTTGAAGAGATAAACTTTTGGTAATATTTTAAACGGGGTTCAGGGTCAGAATTGGGTCAAGAGGAAATGGAGCACACAGTGACCAAGCCGCGACGTCACCATGGCTTCACTTTACGTGTTAGCTCCATGGTCTACTCTCCATGCCAAGCTATTTAATTTGCTATGTGTGGAGGCAGGGCCTCTTACAATTTTGAAATTGAGGACGATTGCTGAAATAACCCTTAGCAGGCCTCCGTGGTTACTCTGAAAGATAGCTGCTCTGCTACCCCTGCGGGTTAGGGGTTTAGAATATGCCCGAGGTAGGCATACCTGTCGTAAGAGGCGACTAATATGCACAAAGATAATGACGTGCAACTCGATGGTTGATCTACGGATATGATGCCACTCACCTCTCATTACCCATCTTATCCTTTCTTACGGAAGGAGGGGTGACATGACCTAGAAGGTTTCACTGGTCATAAATCGCTACCACGAGCGACCGGAGCGTACCGGGTTCAAATCCGGCCAAGGACTGTTAGTTCGACAACACTCCCCAAAACTTTCGGGGAGGGTTTTTGTCGTTACTACAACAACAACAATATAGCTGCTCGGCGATTTCGGAGTATGAAGTGAATGGCAGCAAAGATTTGGTGAACTATTCCGATTGGTTGTTGTAAGAAAGCGCATTCTTCTCACAGGTTTCTGGCTGGTTCCCTGAGAAGGTTGATTCTTATATAGCATCAACCCGTAAGCGAACGTTTTCGCTCGTTTTTCCTGATAGGATGTGTCTCTTCCTGTGGGCTTCAAATGTTTTTGCACCCCATGGTAGTCCTTTTGTTGATGCTGCGTATAATTTGGTTCAGTGTGAGCTTTCTGAATTCCCAGTTCGGTGAGACATCTTATGCTGAAGCGAGTGATCTTTAGATTTTCAAGGGCTTGATCAACGGCTCCTCAGGGAAGTAGATAAATTAGATGTTGAGTGAGTTTTTAAGTGCACTCGTGGAATGTTTTGAGGTTATAACAGCAACAAAAACCACTGAGAAGATAAAACGGTTCAACGGGGTCCATCAAATCGGGCTTAAAGTAGTCGTGCTTGTACTTGACGATGCCAGTATAGGAAGGCACTGCAGCCATATAAGCCAGAGTACTGCCTAATCGGAAGTATTTTCCGCAGCTATCGGGTAATGATTTTGCTAAACAAAAACAACAAGTCTAAGTGAGATGACAAATTCCTTTGCTTTTTTTATTGACTCTGCTGGGATACCTATGTAGTCGTCTTAATTAATTAAAGCTTGATAGGTTGGGGGATGCTTCATATCATGGATATCTTGTATGAGTCTACATTTTCACTTGTTGCTTAGGTCTGACTACCCTTCCACTTATTTATTTTGAAGCTTGACGCCTACTCTGTGAAAAAGCTTTCAAGTGGTTCTCCTTGGGGTTTTATTTTGAAGTCGTAGAATTTCTGTCTAAGCTTAAGCGAACTGTATTACAGTACTTTTAGCACGTGTTTGCTACCAAAGAACTTGTGCCGACTACAATTTCAACAAAAAAATAAAATAACCGAGCAAAACAAATAAAAAAGGCATTCTGAACGATTTTAAACCAGGCTTTTATATATGTATGTATGACACGCAACGGTCTCACAAACAAACAAAACAAGGATCGATCGTTTAGGCACAGAAGGAGAAACCAATAAACAAATGCATTCCGTGAATATTACATTTTATGATCGCGCCGCTACAAATACCACAAGTCGCTAATGCCGCTTACCGCCCAACGCCGCATCCCACTCGTTGGCGGTGAAGTTTATTTATTTATTTTTATACTCAGCTGTGCATAGCTCACTTTTTTATTTATAGGCTATTTTACAAACACAAAAATGTGAATATGCAGCGCAGCAAACGAACACCTTTATATTGATAGATTGAAATTGTGGTATCCGATCAATTTTGTTGTAAATTTGATGGGCGTGGTTCCAAGTTATAGTGGGCGTGGCAACAAACACTTTCAATTAAGTAAAGTTTGCTAATACTACAAACATACATATAAAATCGTTTAAGATATCTTAACGAAATTTCTCAAACGTAGTACAAGGAATTTGACTGAGAAAAATAGACGAAATTGTTTACAGACCACGCCCACTTTTATACAAAAGTTGTTTATAAGTTTCAAAAATGAATCTAGTAGGAAATATTTTTGCGAAAATAGTCGTATATCAAATATGTTTTATTTCCAGAGTGTTGTTGTACGAGTAAAAACGAAAATATATACAGCTGTGTTCAATATAATAGTAGGGAAATTAAAATAGATATCGATCGACGGAATAAGAAGCTATGATTTTAATAATTTTTATTTAAAATATAGCGAATTTCATAACAGAAACCATATAAAAAAAAATCAAAGTATACACAAAGTTCCCGAAAGTTAATTAAACTTTAAAAAATGGCCATCAAAATCTTAAAATGTTTTGGCAGAATTTCTAGAAAATTTCCAGGTACGCAGTTTTGTAGACCAATCAATATCAGTGCAATCAACATTGTTCAGGTTAAAACTCGCTCAAAAATTTCTCTGAATTTTTAGAACTTTTTTCGTCAAGGATGTTGAGTATTTCTTCCATACAAAGCATGAAGAAAAATTAATTTTGTATGGAAAAAAATAACCAAAATCCTTTACAAAAAATCGGGAGAATTTTTCAGCTACTTTTAACTTACAGATTATTATGCTAAAATTTAATGAGCTATAAAACTACGTACTTGAAATTTTTCTAAAAATTCTTCCCAAAAATGTTGAAATTTTTATGTAAATTTTTAAAAGTTTAATTAACTTTCCTGCACTTTGTGTAAATTTTGAAATTTGTGTTTAAGCGGTTTCTGTTATGGAGTTCGCTACATTTTAAATGAAAATTATTAAAAACTTAGCATATTTTTATTTCGACGAACAGTATCCAATTCAATTTCACTACTATTATATTGCACACAACTGTACATGTTTGGAAATAGGCGTACCACTTCGCCTCTTTTGATAAAGTCCTTTCTTAAGTTTTTGGGTGCATAACTCTAAGAGAAGTTAATGTATTAGAACAATTTTTTATACATATTTCACGTATAAGGAGAAAGGTATTGGTAGAAATGAACAAAATTAGATTATGACCACGCCCATTTTTGAGAATAGTGTCTAAATAGTGCTTCAGTAAATTTGTAAAACTATATCTCTAAAAAAAAAAGAATTGCGCGTGTTAAATTTTAAGAAATAGTAACCTAGGTTAGTCAAACTTAACCAAGTAAAAATATATTGAAGTAAGTAGGCGTGGCAGCGCCCACATTTGAACATGCAATCCCTATGTCTCTCCCATTGTCGAAAGTAATTATTTCTTAGTTAATAGAGCCACGTTAATAACCACACCCACATTCCATATAAAGCTTGTTTAACAAGCCTCCGAAACACAAATGAAATCTATTAAACTAGCTCTCAAAGCGTTTTATATTGAAAAAAAAGGAACTCCTACATTGTTTGCTATAGCTCCCAGCTGAGTATCTAATATTTGGTTACAACCGAAAAAAGACTCCCCTATTTGTTTTTGTACGAAATTGATGAGGGACTGTCGCTTGGCGGACAGCATTGCAATATTTAAGTTCAAAACGCTTTACGCTGTTTTTTTGTTTTTGACTTTGCTTCACCTTTCGCAACAACGTTAAAGCGGCAAAGCAACGACGACAGCGGCGGCTTTCTACCAAAGAGTCCTTTGCCGGTCACAAAAAACCGCGCTGTATCATTTGAATTTAAACGTATTTTATTGTGAGTTAACTTTGTACAATGAAATGAAATGAATGCCGCTAAATGCAGCTAAGAATTATTTTCTAAAGAAAAATAAAATTTGTTTTTTATTTTTTATTAATTTATATTTGTTTGTTTGTAAGAATTTGCATACCCGTACTGCCCCCATTGCTTTATTGATATGGTAATTTTTCTGTCCGTTTTACTTGAACATTTCGTTGGACAAGCGTTAAAACTTGGCTTTCAAAAGGTAAAATCGGTAAATTTATTAATTTGACAAGTCCTCAGCGGGTGTCAGAGATCAAACGCTGCCGTTTTTGTACCTGATTGTGTGTGCGCCGTGTGCTGCCAGTATGTGCCTGTGTGTGAGCACATTAAGCATGCGCATTTGTGCCGTTCAGCTACTGTGCGGCTTTTAATAAAGAACGAGCTAGAAATGTATGTATGTTTGTTCAGAGTTGTGTGCCGTTTTTTGGGCGCAACCGGATGATTTATGTAGCAAGAATTGAAAAGGTAACAAATGCATTGATAAATGATATAGAATGAAGAGATATAGCAAGTGAGGTTGTGTATGTGTGTGTGCATAGGTTTAGGTGTTGATTAGAATGTTTGCATTAATGGTTTAATTTCGATCGCGGTCAGGCTAGGAATTGTGATTTATGATCGCATACCAAGATCAAAACAAGTTTAAACCAAGAAAAATATTTGCAGACAACACGCAGACTTAAAGATTTTTTTAGCAGGGGCAAATGTAGAATGTAGTATATAAGACGATAGAGGCATCAATATTTTCTTACTGAGTAAGAAAAAAATGCAAAACAAAAACCTCGATACGCCTAATTAATCTAATCAATGAGGTTAACTCTTATGCAAAATAAAGTCTCACTAGAATATGACTCAAAATTGGAGTTTAAGAATGCTTTGCCCAATCCACAGAAAAGAAAATCCGACAAAACTACAAATTTTATATGGTCATGTTCGGAGCTCCGTTCGGATTGGCAAAGATCTCTTCGAGCGATTCGAGAGCAAAAAAAAGCATCAAGCAGGGCTACTAAACTAAGGAAACTGCACCCACCTGAACTGCGGTCACTGTTGGTAAATACAAATGCGCAACTGGGAGTGATCTTGTCTATAAGTCAATCATCATAACTGTACCGATGTATAGCTCGGTGTCATGAACAGTATCGCAGGCATAGTGCCCTAGCAGTAATCGAAGCCCTGCGAAAGATTTATGACTTTAGCTGTTATCGAAGCACTTCTCAGCTCGTTTAAGAGGTAGCTCGTAATTTCGGCGGCAAAAATAATTCTTTTAAAACCAAAATTTACTTTGGTTATTATTGCGAAAATAAACAAATTTAGAATTTGGATAACTTGAACTATTTTCTTCAAGCATTGTTAAGTTAGGTTGTTACAAGAAATGCAAGCGCTTTGATGCAGGCGATCGGGGAGGAGTGCCAGTGCCCGAGAGAGGTGTCAGAGAGAAGCCGGGGAATTCGAAACAAATCATCCCAACCATCGATAATCAATATCAATTAAAATCTTGTTTTGTTGACAGACAGCCAAGTTGGATATCAAAATGCTAGCAATAACCATCAAAATGTTGGTAATGACCTAGTTCGGCTTTGGTTGTTATTGCTTGTTACAGTTATAATATAATATAATCTACATATATTATAATTAAATTGTAACACGAGAGTAAAAAGAAATGCATATTAGAGTAATAAAAAAATATTTGGCCCGATATACCTCCGAGGAGATTAAGACCGAACTTCTCTACCAATTTATGATGCACTGTTTATAATTTTTTCTACAAATAGGCAAGACCTACAGTTTTTGCCGATTCCATACGGCATCTGCAAAGTAGATGAATTTTTGCTGAGAAGCTTTCCATGGCAGAAATACACTCGGAGAGTTTGTTAAACGACTGCCGAGGGGCGACCCCGTTTTGAAATAATGTTATTCAACCACTTCTGTTGTCACCTGTACCAGGACTCGAACCTAGGACCTTCGGTGTGGTAGACCAGCAACACTACCGCGAGACCACGGTGGCCGCCGTAGTTTTAAAAATTGGAGTCTATCGGTCTATATGTTTGTTCGTGCATCATTCGAAAAGCGCCAAGTATAATTGAATGCGATTTTCACTTATGTATTGCCAGAAGTTCAGCTTGATGTTTAGTGTCCCCTTTACAGCACTAACATATTTTCAATGTACACAGTGGTGACCATAAAAGCTGGCTCAAAATATGTTTATATATAAATATAGCGAAATTGAAACAAGCCAATGTCAGTTAATAAAATATGATAAATAAAAATGCATGGGGGTAGTCTTAATTAGAACTTCAGCAGTCAACGGAGTAATTCTTTTTATTGCCTGTCCAACTGATATGAATAATGTTCACCAGTGTAATGCTGAAGGACTATTTTTACATACAGACAACTTTTGGCTTTGCTGCTGCTTATACTGTTCTTTTTTGGATGACTGTCAAAGCCTCGCGCGACCGCGGGTATCTATTGTATTTAAAACTTTTTCTTGAATATTTTGAAAAAACTTACCTTTTGGCAGGTGCTGGCAGTACGTGGTTCCGTGCAATTGCTATTTAACATATTCTTATTTTTGTATGTTGTTTTTGTAATTGAGTTAATTGTTGGTGTTTTTACATTCTCGTAAAATCTTGGTTTGGCCATTTTGCGAGCAAAATTTTTAGCTTTAACGATTTTTATATGTATTACACTGGGTCTACATTCAGAATTTTTAAATAAAATTTCGCTTCAAAAATATGAGTATTTACTCAAATCCACACATGTATGGTCGTTGTTTTTTAACATTTAAATACGTTTTTAACAGTTTTAAGTACACAGGTGCAGCACAATTTCTTTTTATTTTTATCAAATATCTTAAGAATTATTTATTACATTTTGCTAATAGAAACATCAATAAGGCACTTGGGCTTGGGTGTTTTATTATTATTTTTTTTGTATTTGCATTTATTGTATTTTATATTCTTGAAAAAAATAACGATGTTTTTATTTTCTTAATTTTTCAAAAATCTTAAAACAATTTAAGACACGCTTTCGTGACGCAGGAGAATACACGTCCGTTTGCATTGAGCGTTCGTCGCGTAATGCTTAAGGTGAACGCAGATAAAAGGCTACGTAACGTACGTCTCTGTGAAAAGTTGTTGTGCTGTGAAAGCATCAAAGCAGCAGCAGCAGCAGCCAAAGCAGCGGCAGCAGTCACTGCCACTGCCTGTTTACTTCTTGTGTGCCATTCGTGTGATCTGACCGACAAGCAAGATCACAAATAACAACAACAACAATCGTATAGCACATTAGTAGGCCCAATTTTGTGGCAGCTGCGTCATGCGGCGGCACCGATTGCTGGTAACAACAATGTCATTTGTTTTTTGGTTAACTACTACCAACGCACATACATATATGTAGTCCCTACTGTTAAAATAGTGCAACAATACTCTCACTCTTTCTCCCTCTCTTGCAACTTTGATAGCCTGCTCTTAGTGCGCGTTGCTCGCTTAAATAAACAACTTGTTTGTGAGTAAGCGTTCTTATCAGTTGCTTTCTTGTTATTTGCTCTTTACTAACATTCTCAAGCAAAGGAAAGTCACATTTTCCATGCTCTCTGTTTCTGATCGCATTTCGGTGAGCAGCTTATGTTGTTGTTATTTTCCATGTGGACTCTTTTGTTGTTTACGTTCGTTTACGCGAAGTGCAAAGTATTTTTGTATGATGATATGTTGAGGTATATGTACCCACACATTGATGTGTACGTGATCTTGTATGCCAAACAACAACAAAAAAGCGGCAATTTTGTTTAGAATAAGGTAAACAATAACAAAACTAATAATGATGCATGAATGATGCAGAATACAACAAAATGCGTCAAATCAAAAGAGTAAGTTTGGTTGCATTTGAAAATTTCTCTTTCCTTTATTGGTTCTCTTTGAATGTTTGAACAACACTAAGTTTGGAAGATACTTAATAGGTCTTCAAGGAATTAGATTTTAACTTTTGTGGTCGCTCTTTAAGCGCTTTTGTTCAACTGTGAATTAGTGAAAATATTGTAAAAATTTTCATCTGTGAGAAATAAATTGTTGGCGTACATATATTTACCAAAACTTAACTAAGAATAGGCAATTCTCTACAAGAATATTTTTTGTTGAAAACTACTAAATATTCTTTTAATTTGATACCCATATTGCCATATTAGCTATACGTTTTTTAAAATCTCAAATAGGTGGCAACCTTTTAAAATAATCCTCAGTTGTAACATTTAAAAGCTAAGAATGTAGAAGATTATCTTCATACATATTCCTATACAAATCAGTAAAACCGCTTCGAGAGATATATAGTCAAATATTTGTATATAGCAATAAATAAAAACAGATGAAGTGACAACTTTCTTACTGGTATTCTTATGGGGAAAATATGCATATTAACATAAGAGTATTTAATTTGAAAAGCTGGCAACTTTGTAGAAACATCATCAGCGGCAAAATATCAGAGAGAGAGCGCCAATTGTCCATTATCGGTGAAGGCGTTTATAAGATAGAACTCGATATACGAAAAGTGAAGCACGTTATTCGATTAGGTGGCAACCCTACTTAAACATGATTTTTTTGATTGACAAACTTTACTGCTTTTCCTACCTATATTTCGTTTCCTAGACCTGAAATATCGGAAAGGATCAAAGAGAATATTTACCCCTTGAAATATGCAACGTATTTTTAATCATTATCTTTATGGAATTTTCTTTACCAAACAGGCTATCTCTGCACAAAATGTGGTTAGTCCAAGATGCATCTGTGTTGAGTCGCTTATATGGGTTGAACTGTATTTTATTTGAGCGTATGAAGAGAAAAATTCTACAGAAACTATCGTGCAGGTGAACTTTATACCGCTATGAGAATGCAATACAAATGAAAATTTACTTTATTAACTAATCCCCTATGGTCATAGTTTGCATGGGAGCAATTATCGTAGTCCACTCTCTTTAGAGATTAGTCGGAGCAAATCCATAAAATTGTTGCATACCTTAAGGCGCAAGACATACCTTTGTTGAAAAATTTGTTGTCTTACAAAAACCTTTACATTTTAACCCTCTATCGACCTTTAAAAGGCCTCGTAAATAAGCCAATAGATTCGAATAAACAGTTCTTAGAATTTTTATCTATCTGTCTGTCTGTATGTTTGGACATGCATTAATCAAAACCTGCTGAATAGAACTAATCGAAATTTTCACTGTTGTATTACTTTCGGAGATATTGACCAATATGTAGACCAAGGCGACCCCAGATGTGTTCGTACAATATTAGTATCAAACGAAAGGTGCTAAAAAGTACTACAATAAGCGATATAACTAAGTTCCATTATCTTGTTTCGGAGACATAATAAATAATCTACATATATATAATATCTGAGATGCAGCGAAGTGTGGCCGAGTTTACTAGTTTTCTAGAACGAAATTAGACCACTTTGTTTTTGTAGAAATTGTTTAGCAGCTGCGATTAAGAGTAGCAATTGTGGATATTCCTTCATGTATCTGAAATCGCTCTCTCGAAATTTCGTGAATTTCAAATAAAGTGCTTGGTTTTTTTTCTGTAAAATCAAACCTTTAAAAAAATGTATCTATAGAATTCCACCTCTAACAAACATTTTACACGAATTTGTATAATGCAAGTAAAATCAGGTGACTCTAAATGACTTCAAAGAGGTACTTCAGATAGTTGCTAGTAATCAAAAGACACATAGAAAAGATTTAATAATGAATAGTGAGTCATAAATTGAAATTCAAATGAATTAAAGATTTTCGAGCAACCAATCATTTGATTAAGTTAAACTTAATTAATAATTTTTTAGTGACTAATATCATCAATTGAAATGATTAATTTTCCATAAAACATTTTTATTAAATATAATGGCCTGTAATCATAGTCTTAACTGCTTAACACGCGTTTTAACTAAAATCTTTACTTAACTTAAAAAGACCTTCAAAATGTTGGTCAATCATATTCATATTAAACAAAGATTTTAGCTAAAATGAAATGTAACAGTGTTCACTTATGAAAAAAATGAAGTGGGTTGGTGGTACGAAGAAATTTTTTATGTTTTGCCTCCCTGTGTCAGCTATTTTATTCACAAACCATAGTATACTATGGTATGGTATGGTATATGTCTTGGAGTAAGCAATATCACAAACACAACCATAGACACATACTGTGACTTAAAATGTTCAGATGACGTGTTCGTTATATTAAAATTAAAACTCCGTCTTAGACATAAAATGTATTTTAAGTTGACTATGACAGACATAAAATGATATTTATTTTAGAATCATGTTTAAGTAGATATAACTCTATTCTAATTTGACTGTGACTACGGACCAATGTTATTAATGTGATAATTCAGAAAACTACACTCGTATAATCCCAACCTCATTAAAAAAAAAAATTATTTAAAAATTTTGAATCCATTATTCGCACATGCCTCTATTTCATAGTGAGTTAGAATAATTTTGTTGCAAACATGTTATAGCACGATGAAGATCTAAAAGGACTGGCATACATTAGCTACCCTCTATTTAAGACTGTTTGCCCTAAAAAGTCTCCAACGAAAAGAAAAATTATTAACTTGAGATGAGCTGTGTTTTATGCTATGAACTGCGAAAAGAAGAAGGGAAGAAGTGAAGAAGAAGAATCAAAAGCAGAAGCGGAAGAATAAGAAAACGAATTTGGAATCTACTTAAAGTATTATTATATTTTAAATATTTATTATTTTGTGTATTCAACCTCGCTCCATATATTATTTTAATTTTAAAACTATTGTAAAAACCCCTCTCCACAACATTATTTAACCCTGACTACGTCATTGGTTAGAAGAATACTTTTTTCATTATAATTTTTTTTTATAAGAATATTTCAAAGGGGTGGAGTATATACGCATATTCTGCGAAAAAGTTATATAAAGCTTTTGATCCCGAACAAACTCAAAATTCTGTCAATTTTTATGATGTGAACCCTACTCATGCAGTGTCAGCTATTTACAGTAAAGTCATAACCATTCCTAATTAAAGAAAAATATATAAGATGCTGAACAGTTTAAAATTTGTATAAAAAATTGTGGAATTAAATTTTTTAATGCAGGAGATTATAATCTTTGGTCTATTAAGAATTCGGCAATATTGTCGGCAAATAACAAAGCCTAGATAAATCTTAATTGTTATTTTTTTTTTATTTTGATTGACTTGAAATTACGAGCACGCAACTGTTAATTGTGACCATCTAGGCAAAATGCAGACGAGTTCAAGTTGTTGTAGGAAGACAATTTAAGCATGAGAATTTCGAAAGGGTTCATAAGAGGAAACAATTCGTAATTTGTTATTGTGCAGAAGCACATAAATTCGTTTTTTAAATTCAATTATTGTCGCTAATCCCTTGAAAGAGTTCAGCCACAAATTAAACAAATTAAAGAATTATTATTTGGCCGTTGAAGACGCTTCAAGCAACACAAACCTCAACTGTCAACAGTGACTGCAGCAGCTACAATAATAACAATAAATACAACTTAAATACACACAAACATATATGCATAAGCAATCACACAAACAAACAATCACACTCAATAAACATAATTTATTAAACAATAAAAAAATAATTCGGGAGCTGACTTAGCAAAAAGTAACGTGATTGAGCAGCTTACACGCACAAATAACAAAAGACTTAAGCAACGAACTCGAATGCCGATCACGAGCGATAATAACCGAAAAGTTAATGTTAAAGCAATCAAACTTACGAAGAAATTAAAAACTAAATATATTTAGTATAAAACAAAAAAAAAAAAAGGAAAACCAAAAGCCAAACAACAATTCCCCTTCAGAAAAATGTAGCGAAAGGCAAACTGAAAAGGCAAAATCACAAATAATAATAATGAAGGTACAAAAATTAATCGGTAAAACCAGAAGCAATTTCGGCATTCGATTAAGAAGATCAACGGCGCAGATAACAACAGCGGTAATGCTATTATTAACAAGTAGCCAAAAGCGTGGGATTATAACATTTATTGTGAAACATGATTTTATCATTGGCTTTTGCAGTTGCCGCCTTTTGTCATTTTGCCGCTAATTGCTCCACTAACCAATCGATTCGCATTCAAGTGAGCAAAAGTTGGGCTCCAGTTATATTTCAAGATTGGTTACTAGCTGCTACCGTTCTAAACTTATTCGAAGTTTATATGAGGGTAGAAAGTGTGTGATGATTGCTGTCGGCATAGCAGCTGGTCTTTTGAAGATCTCGGGTTCAGCAAGTGATGAAGTCAGTCAGAAAAAATTGAGAGAACTATACTTTTATACTTTTAAACTAAAACTAGCTCTAGAATTCTTCAGTATAAAAGATGATGCTCATAATGTTGATGAGCATTTGAAATATTCGCCAATGCTAGCAACATTTGAAGAACTATCGAGTATATACGAGAGAGCTCACAAGCATCTTACAGTATTTACGAGTTAGTCAACTTACAGCTCATATGTATAATTCAAAAAAATACAATCCATTTAGAAATATCTAAGCAATCCCCTGCGGGTTAGGGGTTTAGAATATGCCCGAGGTAGGCATACCGGTCGTAAGAGGCGACCAATATGCACAAAGGTTGCAACTCGATGGTTGATCTACGGATATCATGCCTCTCACCTCTCATTACCCATCTTATCCTCCCCAACGGAAGTAGGGGTGACATGGCCTAGAAGGCTTCACTGGTCATAAATCGCTACCACGACAGTCGGGCAGTACCGCAAGGGAGTACCGGAGCGTACCGGGTTCAAATCCGGCCAAAGACTGTTGATTCGACAACACTGCCCAAAACCTTCGGGGAGTGTTTTTGTCGTTTCCACAACAATAACAACAACAAATATTCAAGCATGTTCGGGCATGATCATTCTTCAGCATGTCCTCATACAATGGATATATGGTTCCCAACGTAATTCCAATGGTGTGATCGCTATATCTAAGTAGATTTGAATTCCCTCCAGCGAACTGAAACGTAATGACTTCGCTGGCTGGGCCATCTTAAGTGAATAGAGAAAGACTGTCGAGCTCAGAAAGTATTCCTATCGACAACTTTGGTGTTTCCAAAGGCCATCAATTGTGTTTAGGTAGAAATTAATGATGATAATAAGCCTTATGATAAACTCTTTAAAATAACCTGTCGGTGAAGATTAGTAAATATTTAAACGATAAAGTGTGAAAGTCTGTAAAATGATATTGTGAAAATTATAAAACAACACAAACGGTCAAATATTGGCGAAAATAATCAAAGAATAGGCAAACGGACAAGGGGCAAAGGTGAGACATTCCACACTTCTGTTATATTTCCTTCAAATATGAAGCATATTTGTTGCGAAAGACTTTGTAAAAGGGTGCGCCCTGTAGTTGAAATGCAAGCTTATATTCAACTATATACATAGCAACATTTCGTTTCGTTCAACTTCTTTATTTAATTACATTTTTTATTTCCTTTTTTTAATTCTATTTAATTTTATTTTGTTTTATTTTGCTTTATTTAATTTAATTTATTTTATTTTATTTCAACTTATTTTATTTTATTTTACTTCATTTTATTTTATTTTATTTTATTCTATTTTATTTTATTTTACTTTATTCTATTTTATTTATTTTATTTTATTTTATTTTATTTTATTTTATTTTATTTTATTTTATTTTATTTTATTTTATTATATTATATTTTATTTTATTTTATTTTATTTTATTTTATTTTATTTTATTATATTATATTATATTATATTATATTTTATTTTATTTTATTTTACTTTATTCTATTTTATTTTACTTATTTTGCTTCATTTTATTTTATTTTATTTTACTGTATTTTACTTCATTTTATAATATTTATTTCATTTCATTTCAATTTATATTATTTTATTAAACAAATTGTATCACCCTTATACACCACTTTATGTCTATATGTATACCCGCAAGTCAATATAAGTATATAAGTCTTGCCGCACGTAAACTTTTATTTGCTTCCTTAAATACTCACTGTTTACGCTCTGTGACAAAATGTGTGGCAAAAAGAGACCAGCGAGAGACAAGAGTGCGAGAGAAACCATCAAGAGTGCAACCAGAAATTGGAAGGTTGTCGGCATTGCTTTGATGATCAAAGATCAAAGGTGCCGATTGTTTACATAATAGTGGCCTTTGAAACGAAACAATAGAATGCCAGGATCAAAGAGATGCCGCACACTGGTGATGATGACGATGGTGATGGCGATAGCGTTGGCAATGAAGATGACGATCACCAGTTACCAGAGCAACAAAGGTAAAAGCAATTCACAACAACAAAAAAAGAGTATCAAAAAGTGTATAAAATAAATGAACAGCTGAAAATTCGTTTATACCTAATAAATATGTATGGATGTTATGCAGAGCTATTAAATTTCCAATAATATTATTTAATGCCCATTTTTGATTTTTAATGATGATGATGTTGTAACAATTACTTATTAAAATACTTGGCAAAAAATTATGATTACGACGTTAAGAAATATTAAAAAGATAATAACAAAACAAAATATATTAATTTTGTTGATTCCAAATCATATAAATATAAATAATGAAATAAAAGCAAATAATAAAATAATTAAAAATATGCAAAACTAATGAAATAAAAGCCAATAATGAAATAACTAAAAATAATCAAAACTTTATTTAAATTTAGGACTATAATTTTTCGAAACTATTTGATTATTTTGAGAAACTTTTCCAAAGTTGTAGCAGGGCTATTCACAACAGTAATCATTAAATAAATGAAAATAAGTAGTTGATCTAAAAGTATAAATAAAACTAACATAATCAATAACTTCATTATAAGAATAATGCAACAAAAAATATCACCGAAAAAAGAAAATAGCCGTGAAATCGAAAATAATCATAAAGTTTAAAAAACTAAATAAAAGTAATAATTTCAACTTTTAATTAAAAAATAACTACATAGTTTTTTTGAAAATAATAAATAAATTACTACATTTAATCACTAAACTTATAATAAGAAAACAATGTTATCATTGATCATATTATGAATAAAATATTTTTTTTTAAATTAATAAATTATTATAAATAAAAAGTAAGGCGATTATAGCCACTAAATTGGCTCTAAACACAAAGTGTATTCAATAATAGTTACGAATTTTAATTACTCTTTCTTGATATTAATCAGTTATTAATCACCAAAAAATATAAAAGCGATATTTTTTCACTAATCAGAGAGTGTAACCAATGTAGTCAATAATCATTACCGTTATTAACCTTTATTTAACTAAAATGATTACTTACAAAATTTTATTTAATTAAATATGATTCATCAAAAAAAATGATTTAATTAACATATTAAAAAAGGACTAACAATATATTCAATATTCATTACGGGAATTACTAGTTATTTAACTAAAATGCTTTCCAGAGACTAAAAACACTGTGAAGTCTATAGTTATTTCGACTTTTAATCAAAATTTAACTCAAATCAAACATTTTTTGGAATTACTAATCGATTGTTAGAAATTTAAAAAATCCAGATGTATTTATGCTTAATTAATGAATAGAGATTTGAAAGAACAAAATGGAAACAGTAATCTTTACGACTTTTAATCATTATTAGTTTAAATAAATCAAATATGAAACACTAAAAACTTACAGGGACTTCAACTTTAAAACACACAATGTAGTCAAGACTCATTCAAATTTTTAAGCATTATTGAACTGAAATTTTTAAGACTCAGGAATTCAACGAAATTAATAACATTTGCGATTCTGAGTCATTGTTTAACTAAAATAATTAGTTAAATACTTAGATTAAATCAATTAATAGTCAACAGTAATCAAAGAAAAATTCCAGCTATATGTAATCAATGGGCGGATACTTTAAAAAGTATCACCTAATTAATAAAAATTTCGCATTTAATCACTGTTTCAGTAAAATCAAATATATGATAGATCTGGCTTGTTATATGTACCCGTCTTAGTTTATATCTAGGGCTGTATATGTATCAGGCACCGACGAATTCTAGTCGTGGAGGCTCTCTACTGTGTACAATAACACCTGCGTTGCAGGGCAGCGCGAATGTGTGTGTTCCATTGCATTAACCAGGACAATAACCATCCGAGTAGAGGAAAATGTTCCCCATTAATCGAACGAACTTTCCAAGTTATATCATTATCCGCTGAACTTTGTGTTCATCAGAGTGCACCATTATTTGCCGGGCTCCAATCCGAACTCGGAGTTATCTCAACCTTTTAAATATCAAACAGCTTAACCAATACAGACACTCGCTGATCTTATTTTTCAGTGTCCTCACCAAGGATCACTCTAAAAAGTATTTATTTTCACAACTCTAATCTTTATTCGAATGCATGATTTTAGCCACAATCACTACACAGTTTGTCACACTGTGCCATAAGTTCAACCATGTGTCCAGGCCACCACTCTACGCCATATGAAAATAGCCGATTTATGCAGCACAACAGATTTTATTATATTTTATGAGCGAGTTTTTTATGCTGCTGATTGCAGTTATTATCGTCATAGCTACTGTGCTGCGGCTGCCAAGCAATGCCGTCGTGGCCAAAACGAATAGGCGCTTCATTTCTTCTTCGACAGGCGTTTTAATGACTAGCAGTATTAGCAAGAGGGGCGTAGAAAAGTGGGGTGGGTTAGAAGGTTAGCACTTGTAGTCGTGACCAGAGTTTTTAAATGGGCCGACAATGAAGCAAAGATCGACCACAAGCATCTTTATGCTTCATCGCATTGACCAACAACAAGAAACACTTGCTCTCTTATGTTTGTGTGTTATTGTTGCGGTTGTGTCGTGTAACTCAGGTGGTAAATTCTACACGGCATGACTACAACAGCTACAGTGGCGTTAGTCGTGCCATGCATAACTTGGCATTGCATAGCTAAGTTGAACCAGAAACCAAATCTATTAAAGAGTGGTTAATGTTGTCATAAAGTGTTTGTGTTCTATATTGTTGTTGTTGTTGTTGTAGAGTTATTTTGTATGCTAATTTTATACTCAGCTGAGTATAGCTCACATAATATATTAATCTTAAAAAATAATTTGATTAATCCATTTGTGAATACGATGACTGGGGCAAATTTTGAAATATCGCATTTCAATTTATTGTGCAGATCCCTGGAATAATTAAAATCGAATGATAGCCACTCCCTTTTTATGAATCGGAATGTATACAAATGTGTTCAATATAATAGTCATGAAATTAAAATGTATATCGTTCGAGGAAACAAGAAGAAGCTGTGATTTTAATAATTTTCATTCAAAGTATAGCGAATTATATAACAGAAACCGCTTAAAAAGAAATTTCAAAGTTAACACAAAGTTCAGGAAAGGTAATTAAACTTTAAAAAATGGCCATCTAAATCTTAAAATTTTTTGGTAGAATTTCTAGAAAATTTTTAACCAATAAATTTTAGTATAACATTGTGCAAGTTAGAACTCGCTCAAATGATTTCTTCCATACAACGGATGAAGAAAAATTAATTTTGTATGGTAAAAAATAGCCAACATCATTGACAAAAAAAGAAATTCTAAAAATTCAGGGAAAATTTTGAGGTACATCTAACCAGCATATTTTCTAAAAACTCGGCCCAAAAATATAGAAATTTTGATGTAAATTTCTAAAAGTTTAATTAACTTTCCTGAACTTTGTGTAAATTTTGAAATTTCTTTTCAAGTGGTTTTTATTATGAAATTCGATATACTTTAAATAAAAATTATTAAAATCACAGCTTCTTCTAATTTCGTCCAACGATATCCAATTTAATTTCACTGTTATATTGAACACAACTGTATATATAATACATAATAAAAATAACCACTGCCAAGGGGTTACCTCGTTTTTGAAAAACTTTTCCAAACCACTTTTGATGTTACCTGTACCAGGGCTCGAACCTTGGGCCAGCAACACTACCGCCCCTCCACGGCGGCCGGCATAATACATAATGGACCTATAATTACCAAATTTTGTATTTAGATTGAAAATATGGCATCCAATGAATTGCTTTTAAAATTTTTTAAATGGATGTGGTACTGCCCTATTTTGATCAGGCCACCTTTACAAATATTACTAATAATAAATCAAAAACCGTTTAAAATGGTTCAACACAAAGATTCCCCTTTTTACGGTGCCGGAAAAAAATAGACGAATTCGGTTAGGAGCCACGCCTATTTTCAGCCAAATTTCACAGCCAAAGTGCACATAGGTTTATTAGATCAGCATGCATATCATAAAATTTATTTATTTTTGAAAAGACAAGAAGAACCTACGCACGCCACAACTCCCTAGTCCGAAATAAGGATATTTGGATAGATGTGATTGATAAGTCAATTTGGGGGAAAACAAGGTTAAAAAAAGTGTGCCATACCAGAGAGGAGAAGAGAGAAGTAAGTGAAAAACATAGAAGAGCAATAAGAAGAGAAAAGTGGGGAGGCAATTAAGGTGGCAGAGAAAAATTAAGAGGGAGATGCAGGGAAATTTGTCCTGCGATTATCGGTTATTCCTTACGTTATATACAACAAAAATAATTAGGTGCGATATACCTCGGAGGCCATTAAGGTCTCTTCCTACTTGTGGTGTGCTAATTCTAATTGTTTTCCTACAAATTGGACGGACTTACAGGTTTTGCCGACTCCGAACATTTGATTTTCAAACATTTTGATGTACTTGAACCTAGGCCCTTAGGTTTGTCAGCTCATCAGACTACCACCAGGTAATGTATCAAATTACATGAACATTTGTGGGGACCTTAATCCTATTTTAAATGCCAAAAGTCTGATGTTAACCACACCCACATTTCATAAATTGTCACGGTAATAAATCACTACAACGAAGATGTCTACAAACAAAGAAAAGCTCCAAGTTTTTAAGTATTGACGAACAAATTTTATATGGACATGGCTTATATGAAAAAAAATAACCCTAACAGCTGAGTATACAATTTACAATCATACCCGAACTTAGACTCCCTTACTTGTTTTTCTTTGGCGGCTTCTTGCAAAGCTTGACATTGGCCTTAAATGTTCAAGGATGTGGAAAAGGCCTTGAACGCTTTGCACGCGCACCCCACTTCACAAAGATTCCATAGTTTTGCTAAAACTTTTATATGCAAATTGTCACGTATATATGTATGTATGTAGGTATGTTCATGTATTTTTGTTTGTGACATAGCTGAAGTATTTCGTTCGCTAGCCTCATTCCACCATGACCAAAGTATATGCGGTTCAACTTCAAATGTATGCTTGCTTTGGTTAGTTCGTATGTAATTGAATGTGTGTAGTTGTATGTTTGTAAGTGTTTGAGTATCAATCCAGCAACCACAATTCAAGTTTCCTCTTTTTTCCCCTTCATATTTAGTGGATTACCCATAATAATAATCACCGATCTGAATTATCTTTGTCTGTCCTAAACGACAAATCACCGCTGCAGAACTGGCGCTGAGCAACTGAATAGCGCATGGCTTTGTGTGTGGATTGGCGGCAAAGATGAAAGTAAAACGCAACAACGCTTCTGGCGCAGATTAGACGCTAAATTAGAAAGGGAAGATGTGTACGCATGCGTGCACAGGTACACAATTCAATACTCCTATGGATACACACTAATACACATACAAATATACATCTGTTTATGCTCAGAAATAGATAAAGATATTTATTTACACTGGAAAAAATAAATTAAGTCGACGTGTATTTTAAAATACATCGAAATCTTTGCTGGTGAGTTGGAGAATTGTAAATCATTGGCCTAACATGAGATGGCAGGAGCTGCGTATCTTAGCTGCCTCAAGATGATGGCCCGAATAAATATTTTAAACTCGCAAAATACTCAGGTCTAGGGTATTGTAGCTTTGTCTACCAACGAACACGACAACTTCAATTTGGTTTCGTGTTTTTGATCAGGCGACATCCAGCTGATTAGGTGGATATAACTAGGAGAAAAGAGTCATTGCGGTAGCCGCGTAGGATGGCCGGTCAAAGATTGTTCTTGAAGCTAGACGCAAAACAAATTTTTAGCAACAAACTTCCCTGCTCAGATGAGTTTGGATATCTTTTCTATCACAAGATAGTGCCTGAAGTTATACTGCGATCTCCAAAAGCTTCAAACTCCCGGACGCAAGTCCTATTTCCGCCAGTTAGGTTCTTGGATCTTTTCTTTCTAAAAACAGCTATTAGAAACTATTATATTTTGGTTCGCGGTTTAGTCAATCAGTCTGAACCCTTTGGTAAATGTCACATTAACGAAGCTGAATTTTCCAGATTAAGAATCAAAATGTAACCTCATGCCCACGCTGGTTTTTAAATGGGCGTTAAAATACATTTTATAAGTTATCCTACATAGCTCCAATCGAGCCGAGCGGGCACATCCTCGCAATCTTTTTCGCGCTCCTGTTGAGGGACAGGCGCTGTTAATTTCAATGAACCCTTAAACCTAGTAAAGCAGCAAGGCCCTTTTGGGCCCTCTTCTTACTGCGGTGCAATGCTTCTCGAGGCATCTCCTTTATCAGTTGACCACGTCGGCATGGGTCAGCAGTACAACCAAATGTCATGACTCAGCTAGATGCGCGCGGTAGTCCAAGGCTTCACAACGAAGCCAATCAAAAACAATATATGCAGCAATAACGCAAAAATGTATTCTATATTACAATATAGGTCTTCAGCTATATATATGTGAAGAAACATTTCAATTTAGTTCAGTAGTTATTTATTGATGCTCGTACAAACATATGGACATACAAAGAAAAATGCAAATAAATGTTGCTTTGGCTTCTGTTGCTAATTAAAGCTATTTACTTGAATTTTGAAGCAATGTATATTATCTACAGACATCAGCTTTTTCCAATTTCACTATGTCTATAAACAAATTTTGTGCCAACTTTTATTGCCACTACTGTGTCAAGGGAAATAAAAGAAGTTTATTTGGACATCTAGCTGTAGATCGGTAAAAATTGCATTCAATTCTACATAGCAGTTTTTGAGTGATGTGCGAACAAACATACACACAGACGGATACAAATTCTAAAAACTGTTGCTTTGGCTTCGACATTTAAAATAAAAACTCCTTGTATGCATTTTCCTCAATATCCATAACACACACACATGGTTTGTTACAACTTTACTATATTTAAAAATATATTAAATATATATTTGATTTAGAAATAAAAATAAAATAGTTCACAAGCCACAAGTGGATTTATAAGTTTCATTAAAGAAATGATGAAAGTCTACAGAAACTCTAGATAGTTAACGAGTTTGCAATCACATAAACCAGTATATGAAGCTCAGTTCCCTTTACTTTACTGTAAACCTAAGCAAGTTGGTCTTCCGAAAGTAGTTCATTACATAGTCAAAGGAAGTTCCTCAATTGGCCTTACAAAGGAAAGATTTGCTAACCTGCCGCCTTGAGAGTTAAAATATCCATGGAACTGTTCAAAACTTGCAGAGTTTCTCCAATGTTCTGATGCATTTCTATTACGTGGAACACTTGCCTATAAACGCTACATTCACTTTAGAATCGTTGCGCAGGCGCGTTAGATCTTTCACCGCATAGTAGCTCAATTGCTGCTGTTCGCCTGAGTTGCTATAAAATAAAAGTAAACAAACTTTGCTGTAAATAGTTTTTATTTTTCTTTAAATTATTTAATAAGTAAATTTGGTGTTACTTATTTACACAAGGTCGGTTAACAAAGTACTTTATGCGCTTATCTTTGGTAAATATTGAATGCGGTTGATTTCAAAAAGTAAAGAAGCACAAATACCCTAAGATTTTCGACACTGCAAACAATTAGTCGAAAAATAATTACGAGTACTTTGCATATGGGTAACTCAAACATAGTAGTCAAGTTAATAGTAATCAAGTTAAATTGGATATCGTTCGACGATATAAAAAGCTGTGTTTTTAACAATTTTCATTTAAAATATAGCAAATTCCATAACAGAAACCACATGAAAAGAAATTTCAAAGTTTACACAAAGTTCGGAAAAGTTAATTATACTTTTAAAAATTTACATCAAAATTTCAACAATTTTTTTTGTCAAGGATGTTGGGTATTTTTTGCATACAAAATTAATTTTTCTCTATGCGTTACATGGAAAACATTACTCAACACCCCTTACGAAAAAAATTCAGAAAATGTGGTACTAAAATTAATTGGTCTACAAAACTGCGTACTCGAAAATTTTTAAGAAATCCTACCAAATAATTGGAAGATTTTGATGGCCATTTTTTGCAGTTTATTCAACTTTCCTGGACTTTGTGTTAACTTTGAAATTTCTTTTTAAGCGGTTTCTGCAATTATAATAATGTAAACCTAATAATTCGCTATACTTCGAATGAAAATTATTAAATTAACACCTGCTTCTTATTTCGTCTAACGATATCCATTTTAATTGCACTACTATTATATTGAACACAGCTGTACGTGTTTAAAGGGCTGATTATGTAAGTCACCGTGGAACTCTGCGTCGCAGTCACTCACATTCACCTTCTCACCCTTTGTTATACCAAATAAATTCACATAGCAACTCCCATTTACTAAGATCCACTAAAGGGAGTAGACGCCTTAACATAATAAGAGTTTTTTTTTTAAAGAGAAGAAGTGACTCGTTGCATGGCGTTGTGTTTTACATAATAAGCCCCGTAAATATTATGTTCGTATGTATTTTTGAGTACTGAGGTATCTGTGTTTGTCCACGAAGAAGTGGATTATAAGTTGAATGAAGAATATGGATCAACTCACTCTCTGATTTTGGTGCGTTGAGAAGTTTCTTATAACGAGAACACTCTGTCCTCCGAACGTAAGATATATTTGAACATAAAGTTAAGTAACCGGCGGAAAGTGAGATTGCCATTAAGGCCACCTGCGTGACTAAACTCACTAGATGGTGGTATAAAACGGCTGAGGTTGATAAGCTGAGAGTATACTGTAGTCTTAAAAGCTAAGGTATTCACGATTTCCAAGGCTGGAATATGCTGTGGAGAACATTTGAAGAGGCGGGACTGTTCTAAATTCTTTAACTGGCTCCATATAGGTACGTCCCTGTGAAGAAGGCGGCTGACCGCTTCGCCAAAAAATGCCTTGAACAGCCATTTCTGGACCCGCAACCAGTTCTAACACTTCCTCCTTGGGGCTATAGGTAGGTAAAAACACATGACAATCTCAGGAAGTGATGCTAAGTCTTTGCTCTTATTGAGCAGCTAACACTGCACACAACTTGTGGGATTTCTGACCGATTACTTCAGATGGTATAACCACTTGACTGTGTTGGATACAGGACGACCTAATCTACACTTCCCCTCTTCCTGCGGACTAGCGGTTGAGAATATCCCCAAAAAAGATATGCGTATCGTAAGAGACCAGTGCCGGAGCGTACAAAATAAAACTTAAAAAAATAAAAAAGTTACAACACTAATAAAAAGTAATTTAAAACAATTGAGCTGTTTATAATTGCTTTATAATTTATTCACTCTCTTAAAAAATCTCTTATTATCTTGAATTCTCTTTCCAATTATTTACTCAACAAACGAACAACACAGCCGATAGTCACCAAACTTCAAATTGTGTCTTCGTGATGTTCGCATATACGTGAATCCAGTGCTGCCAGACAGTTTCTATTAAATTACCTACAACAATTTAAAGTGATTGTTGGATCTTAAAAAAATATCAAAAAGTTACCCAAAAACTTCAAACACCGTAAAGCAACTTTTATCAAACTGTTGCCTACAGGGCCAGTTTGTCTACGAGCGCAAACTCCGTTGTTTGTGGGGGATTGTTTGAGGCGAAGAAAGCCTCTTTATTTATAAGAAGAAGGGTGAGCGAGAGATAGGTGTGAGTGTCAATGGATCGAAATCTAACATGGCCAATAATGGATGGAACATTACTTCTCGATATGAGACAACCCTTACCTATGAAAAATACGTTCCACCAGTCTACTATGATGAAGTCAGAATAGCAAAATTCCGGACAAGAACAGATTGAAACACGCGAAGTATTTGCTGTATTCAAATAAAGAATCAGCTCACCGGGGCCTTGGCAACCACTTTGAGTAGGCAATTAAGACGTTAAGCCCTCTTCCGACTTAACATAGATCTCACTTTATGAATATCTCATCATACATGTCCAGAAGTATGATCTCGAATCCTATACGATATAGAAGGTGGTTGCTTAAGATCCCATGAATGATGTTGAGATCAAAATTTGTAGGTTAGTGCGTACCGATTGTGCTGATCAAAAATATGGATAAGTGAGCTAGTGGAATGCTGTGGATTAACGCAACAGACCTAGGTTGTGCTCAAAAAAAGATGTATAAAAATAGTTTAACAGCGGTCCGCTTAGTAAGTTTTCGGTAAATGTCTCCTAAACTCTCATATAGCCCAATTTTCCGCCATCTGGCATCACTTATTGCATGGGCGGCTATCTTTCTTTTCACATACAAAGGTTATTTATATTTCTGACTGCTGAAGCTACAAGCAATAAATACAACAAAAAAAAAAAACAAATACAAAAACTTCTACCTTTGTACTTGTTGTTACTCTTGGCGGCAAATCTTTTAACGTCTTTTCGCGTAACCGCAGAAAATTTGTCGGCTAACTTTGATGTTGGAAACGGCGTGTGCCGCTTACTGGCTGAGATTACAATTTGATTACACACTGGAGTGATGCAGTAACTAAAACAACAAGAACAACAAATCGTAGTAGTGTTGTTGTCGCTTGGTAACTTGGCCTTACCATGGCCATAAGCAGCGGAACAAACGTCGCCCAAAGCGAGCTTCGCGTGCGTGTAATGCTGCAGAGAGATCATGCAACCAAATAAAAACAACAACAGCATGAAATGAGAACAACTATATAATAAGTGTACGGCCTTTGTTGTTGATGTTGTTGCTGTTTTTCAGTAATAACTCACCAGCTAGGTAAACAAATTAATGAAGAATGGTTAAAAAAAAATTCCGGGAGCACGCAAATGAAAAACAAGTGGCTGCAATTGTTGCTATTTTATGGAATGACTTAGCGGCATAGAATTGTTTAAATTTGATTAGGCTTATTATTTTTGATGTTTTTATGCCTCTCATGAGCACGAACTTTGATGCGATGCTTGTAAGTATGAGAAGAAGAAGAGATGGATCCACCAATAAGTATACAGAAATGATCAGGGTGATGAGCCGAGTCGATTTAGCCATGCCCCACTGTCCGTTCGTCTGTCTGTTTGAACGCAAACTAGTTCCTCAGTTTTAGAGATAAAATTTGGTATGCCGGCGCCATTTTTACCAAAATAACAAATGGCTCGCATGTTACCGAATTTTCCGATAAACGGGGTTTGTTCTATATATCTTTCAATTAACAAGGTAAGATCGCCAAATTCCTGCACAGTTTGTAGATATTTATCTTAATACATTAAAATCTTCTGTGCATAAGTCTGTTGTCACTAAATTCCTTCTAAACGCCTAGACCGATATTGAGGAATTTTTTTTTTGATACTCAAGTGGACTCGAGGATGGTTTAGATTCACAATCCGGACCACTGGATGATGTGGAAGTGGCACCTCTCATACAAATGAACATTTTCATACTGCATATCTCCGGAAGTATTTATGGTAGGATATTGAAAATTGGTAGGAGGTTATACGAGACCAATCTCTAACACCTCAAATAAGAAAAAGAGGAAGGGAGGCAACCACTAGTGGGCTATCTCTGGAATTAATATTGGCATAGTACTGAAAACTGGTACAGAGCTGTAAGAGGTAAATCTCAACATATCAAGAATAAAAGGGGGGAAGGAAGAAGTGCGCGTGCCACACCCCTTAGTCAATCTCTACCACCTCAAGAAAAAAGGTCGCTAGGGGAAAAAGGAGGCGTCACGTCTTTTGATATAATCTAAATTAATATTACTCTGCAACTATTCCCACGAGCTTTGTAATATTAGGTAGGATAAGGAGAGGGACAGCTATAGGGATAGGGATATTGGTAGGGATAGGTCATATTTCTGGATCCATTCAGGTAAATTTATGGGTAGCACAAAGTCTAGAGGTCCTAGTCTTTATATATAATAAAAATGTGGCAGGTTGATGTCTGCAGATATTCAAGAAAATGTGATAGCAGGGATCATTATTAAGCCGATAGAATCCAACTCAATTTTTAAAAGATGTTGTCTGTCTGTACCTTTGGGCGCAGAATTGTAGAAATTAAAACTTCAGGTATCCCTTATTTCGATACCTCGACTGGTTTCAGAGGTTTCGACCATTATGCGGACCAAGGTGACCCAAAAAATATTAGTACAATATGGGTGTCAAACGAAAGGTGCCTATGCGGGCTGCAAAAAGCTATACGAATATGTTCCCCCTTCTCAATCAGTTTCGGAGATATGTTAATTAAAATCGGACTCAGTCTATTATAAGCTCTGAGACACAGCAAAGTTTGCCCGGGTTTTCTAGAACAATCGGACAGTGAAAATCATGATGCTTATTTCTGAAAGGTATAAGGTGAAGACAGCGCTCTCCTTACTTGTCTTTTTTTAATTGCTTTTAATAAATTCTTAAAAATTAGCATACTAAACATTTCCAAACTAAGTTTGGTAATGGTTTCCTTTAGGAGATAACTGTTAAAACACGTCCGAAATCATCCGGAAAGGTGTGGGGGGTTTTGATCTCGGTAACAACAATCCGAAACGGGATTTTCGAGGTTTTGTTTCAGTAAAGAGATATTTGCAATCAAAGTTGAAAATTGTCTGTCATTTTAATGTGGTTGTTGTAATCACAGATAAGGGTGTACCGAATGGTCCAGAAGTGTGTTCTGCGCAGAAATACTGTGGATCGCGTATGAAGGGCTATTTTTTTTTAAGCTCGGCCGAAGGCCGCCTACGCAGAAAGGGTTTCTACACATAAATACCTTGGATCAAGCCCCCTATTTGGGATCGGACCTGGGTAATTTTTGGGTTTTTTGCGCATAACTTTTCACTGAGGCAAAAAATTTAAAATCCACTTTCGGATACCGAAGTTGATGCTTCTCCCGATACTTTTGGACGTTGTCTTCTAAAGGAAACCAATACCCTAAGTTTTTTCTTCTTAAACGAAACGATATTAGTTGTGAGTACTAGAAACCTACTTTACTGAACATTAGGGTGTCCACCATTTCAAACCATCTTTCCTTTCGTTGCCGTCCGAATTTTTGTAACCGTTTCAATTAAATAATCGACTATTGATTATTTTGCACTTTCTACAAAAATATTTTTTTCTAGGTAATTATCTTAAAAATAGGGAATGAAAAAGTGTAATTTTATAAAAAAAAATATATTTCAATCAAAAATCCAAAGAAGAATTTAAGCAGCGTTTTTGGCAGCTGATCACAGCCTTTTACTTTTGAGAAAAAAATGAAATGAACGAATGCATAACGAATGGCTGCGACGCACAACGGAATGTGCTGCTGTAGGTTGGAACATTCTTACTATTTCCACAAGTGGAGAAAGTGTGACACATGCATTCACAATAGTCACCTTTTAAAAATTTAAAAACACTGCGCTAAATAGTATTCTTTTACTTATGTATGATTATATGACTGCACATTAGGGTGGGTCGATTTGTATGGACGAAAAATCGACTTTCCGAAAATCGATCCGAAAATAAATTTTTTTTTCAAAAAACTGTTATCGCCAACGTTTTTAGCGCATAATTTTAAGTGGGATAGGAAATATGAGACAAATTCGTTTTCATCGAAAACATTTTGCATGTATGCTGAACAAACCTTTAAAAAACATGGTCACTTTTTTGACCAAAACACTCCCCAAAACCCAAAAAATATTTTTTTTTCCAAAGAACTGTTATCGCCAACGTTTTTAGCAGCGAACATTTTTGGGTCGTACAGGGTATACATGAAAATTTTAAAATCAAATGAAATTTTTTTTAGTAGGTCATGAAAAAACCTTAAAAATCAAAGTCGAAATAAGTCAAAAAAATGAGATTTCGCAGGATCGAAATTTATTTTTTTTGGGTATGCGTAGTGGAACTTTTTTTCCTGAGCCCAAAGCCTATCGAAAAATGGATGGCGCGATATCGGTTAATAAATCGACCCAGTCTACCGCACATATTTTATTTACTAGTTTTTATGAAATTTCCATTTATATTCCTTTTTCAATGGACTGACTTAAGAAAAAAACCAAGAAAGAAACAAAATTGCCGAAATTCAGGGCAGCAAAGTTGAGAAAAAGATGCAAAAAATCAAACCCTTTATGCGAAAATCGTCAAAAATCTTTACATACGCGACTTCGAGCGGATTAGCCTGTCGTAAGAAGCGATTTAATTCTACGACCCGAGGGTTCGACAACCAATGCTTCCTCGCGTATTCGAGAGATATATTCCCTACGTATCGTTACTATCTTAGGTCTTTAACTGAAGCTTAGCCGCCCTTAACCATAAACAAGGAGGAGTATGATAAAGTCCATCCGTATACCGACGAATCTATCATGGTTGCACAACGTCCTTTGGGATATTTGCATAAACTTTCTTGCTATCAGTGGTGGCTTTGAAGGCGACAAAAAGGACGGGTGTTGGCTTTTAATGGGTTGTCGTCAAGAGTTATCATAAGTTAAAATCTGGTTGATAGTGCACGAGAGGCTTCAGTCTTTCGCAGAGTATTGTGAAAACACGCCTGAGTTCCAAGAATCCTTCATAGCGCACGTTCGACCATATTTACTATCAAAGTTACTGCATGTTTTTTGAAAACTCTTCATAGCCGTGCTCAGTGGGT
The DNA here is from genome assembly GCA_949987695.1 of Merzomyia westermanni. Lineage (NCBI taxonomy): Eukaryota > Metazoa > Arthropoda > Insecta > Diptera > Tephritidae > Merzomyia > Merzomyia westermanni. The sequence continues at coordinate 30,675,630 of OX465291.1, forward strand.
AGTATTTCAGCCGAAATAGTGTTATTCCCACTTGGTCCGATGATCAAAAGGAGTTTCCACTTTAAGGAATTGGGGTATCGGTAGCATCAGCTCACTGCCAATTTAACTTCAATTCAGTAGACTAGGCCAGAAATATTTTTTTTAAACATTATGTTGATACTATTTTTCAGAATGACGTTGCTGTAAAGTATTAGTTTTCAAGGAGTGTCATGCATATCCACTTATGGAAGCTCTTCTCCAAAATCTAGAAGCACTTACCATCCCGATAAATTCGCTAATTTTTCGTTACATAAAATGGGCCGAATTCCAAGGCCTTGCCTTTTCGCTTCGCAAAGATGGAGCTCGCTTCAAACACTCCATATATGCCTTGTCGGATTTGCAGGCTTTTTATGCTTGTAACGTTAAAATTATGCTTCTCGAGAAGGAGCACAGGAAGCGCTATGTGTGGACCGCTGCGGAAACGTGCCTTGTTAAGAAGCTGTTTTGTAATTCCTTTTTAATACGTTCGCTGCCCGACCTATTGGTGGGTCACACGTATTATGGTTTTGTATTGCATGTTTTTAAGCGGCTTTTCACAAAATGTATTTATTTTGTAGCCCAGCACATAGATAAAGGTCGTATTTCTTCTAAAAAAAATGTGGGTCGGCTTGCCATACAAATTTTTTGAGTTATACGTTACCTATTTTGATCATTTTTAAAAATGAAAGGCATATGTTACTCAAAATATATTCCACTTTTAAATTAAAATAAATTCACCTTATTTCAAATAAGATTTTTGTTAAAACATGATAGGCAAAAAGCCGGATTTCCCTCGCACAGGTGGAAATCTTTTTGGATATTTTCATAGCTTCGCTTCGGCCTTCTTTTTTCGAAAGTTCTTTATAACACTTCACTTCGATCATCGTTTTCTTATTTTGCGATTTTTATTGTCTCGATCTTCATATTCCATCAGCAACTGAGTTTTCTTAGATGTCGTTGGTTCTTTATACCTTTCCCCACAGAGGCTTTCGCAAACTGACTGTCTGAAGCACAAAATCGGTAAGTTCTTCAGAATCAAACGGCTCAAAAGCAGTGAAATCGTTTCCTTCCTTCTTCCGATTGCGCTTACCATAAAATGTACTTGGCTTTACTAAGTAATGCAACATTTCGTTTCACTGACTAAAAATAATAAAAATATGTAAATCAGTAATGTGACCACCGGTGGGTCGCACGGCACTACATAAATAAGTGCTTGTGTCAGGTGCCATGTGACCCACCGGTGGTCACAACCTTGCAACACAGCAAATATAACAAAAAATTCGAACACAACACACAAACTATGTAACTATTAGATAAGCATTACTTTTAAATAAAAAAATTATGTAAAACCTGAGTAAACCTTTTTTTTTATATGGTGGCAGCGAACGTGTTAAGGGAAGCACTTGATAACCTTTCTACTCGGTAGTTTATATATTTTACGACTGCTCTAATTCTTAAAATTGAATTCTCAACAAAAACGTTCCAAAATAATCAAGCTTTGAACGTTCACATGGTTTTCTGATTTCTATTTTTAAAAGTTTCCAAAAAATCAATATAGAAAGATGAAAATAAAAATTTCCAGTCTAATGTACATGGAAAAATTTCCAAAGTGAAAAATTTAAATCAGAAACCCGTACCAATGGTTGAAGTAGGACTTTTTCAATATTTTCACTCAGAACTTTCTTGTGGGGAATTTTATTTCCTACAAAATTTTTAACATCTAAATGTTTTTAAGCAAAAGTGAGATGATAGACCTTTAAAAATGAACATTAGAGTCCCAAACTTTTATAGTATTTTGTTTCCGTCATTCTGAAAAATATCCAATAAATGGAATTTTTTTTGCACAGCCTAATGCACTCTAAAACACACATTAAGTTATTAAAATTTCATGCTTTCTGAAAGAAAAGAACGAAAAAAAATTATTTCATGCTCTTTCTCCAATTTATGCCACTTGGCATCACTGCTATGCACAACACCGAATTCACGTTTGAGTGTTCACTTAAATTTAGCACCTGTTGATTTTCCCACACTACCGTTGCACACACTATCGATGCCCCGAAAGGAAGCGCGAAAATTCCTCAGAGATGGAAGTGGCAGTTAAGCTAAATTATTTTATTATAATCTGTGAATGCGTATCCTGGCGGTGTCTTTGAAGTTATTCATATTTTTTGAGATTTTCACTCAGTTTTTTTACTTCTTTTGGAACAACATTTGATGAGGCTTTCTTGGCATATTTTCTATCTTGTTAAATTAAGGTTAAGTCAGTCTAGAAGTTTACCTAATTTCCAAAAAAAGAGAACTGTAACGAAAATTTTAGATTTTGTAGAAATCTATCGATAAAGTTGAGTGTGTAATCGACAGTGACGTACCCTTTCTCCTTCTACCCTTTGTCCTTATATATTTTTTCCTCTTAAGTTTCTATGTGTTGATGCTACTGAAGCTTTATCTTGCCGCCACAAGCAAAAACTAAAGAAATAAAATACGTAGAAATCATAAAAATACAAAAATATTGAATTAGTCTCAGCTTAAGCTCAAGCTTAGCTACCGAATTTTAAATTCCGTTAAACTTTTTCGCATAACCAGTATAATAAAAAAATGTAATATTTTGTTGTTGATTTCATTTCAAACTCTGATCTAGGCATTTGCATATGAACACCGCCAAATGTCCAAAACTGCCGCATAAATATTATTTCTTTAATAAATTGCATTTCAATACACAATTAGCTACCTGAATTTTGTAGCAATAAATTATATAACAAAAGCAACAAAAAATTTTTTTAGAAATAATGAAATCAACTTTATGGCGAAAAAATTGTGCCGGTTTTAGATGGAATTAAATATGTGAGTTTATCGGCATGTCCACTACACAAAAATTATCGAGGTTTGGTTATTCAGCCACTTTGGTTAGATATCCATAATAAAATATGAATATTTATGCGAAAGTGTCACGTTCTGCCTCCAAGCTTAAATTGCTGATGCAGAGCAACATCAAATGGTTGCCGAATGTTATTCACGAGTAGATAACCCTGCAGGGAAATCGATAACTAATATATAATAGCAATAATTTGGCACGATATACTTTCGAGGAGATTACGTCCAAGGTTCTCTTCGAATTTTTATATGTTGCTTCTAATTGTTTCTTACCGACTCTGGACTGCCCTTCCTAAGGCAGATGAATATTTGCTTTTTCTTGGCAGAAATACATTCGCCATCATTTTTATGTTACCTGTCCCGGCAAGTGTAGTAGGCGACTTGAAAATGCCAAACCTTAGAATTCGCTTGAAGTCAACCTCTCTCATAATTTGTTACAAAAAGACTTTTTCTCACTATAAATATAGTATAAGTACACTAGCAGATCCGGCAGAAGTTGTCCTGCCTAAAATTTGATTGTCCTACATTTAACAAATTAAACTCTCTTCTCTTCCCACTTGGCGCTTCTTCGTAACTTATTCCTATATAGATTTATTTCTGCTTTTGCTTTTCCCCCACCCCCATATCCCTTTTGTTTATTTTACCCTCTTCATTTTCCTCTAACACCTCCTCTAATTCTCAAATTTTCTATTCCTACTCCCCTACTCCCTTTAACGTTTTTTGGTCTGGGTACAGCTTACTTTTTCCTAGTTTTTTTTGATATATAGAACACATATCTATAAAAAAATATCATTAACTTGAACCAAATAAATTCCTAGCTATACCGAATTGCAGCTTTATACAACCTGGGGGCTTTTCCAAAAATTATATACAGCGAACTCTTGAACCTACCGTGAGAGTTTCAGAGACATCGGCAATAAACTGTGGACATTAACGAAGCACAAAGAAAACACAAAATATGGGGGCGTGGCACCGCCCCCTCTTTTTTCTAAATTATGTAAATCTTGTCTAAGTAACACATATATCCAAATATCATTAATTTAGACCAAATACGTTCAGGTTTATGACAAATGGAAATTCTATACGGCCAAGGGGCGTGGCACCGCCCACTTTTATAAAACTATATATAGTCTATGCTGTAACCAGTGAACCCAAGAATATACTGTAAGAACTTCATGAAGATCGGTTGAGTACTTCGGACGTCTATAAAGGCTACACAGACACAATTTAATTTGCTTTTTAAGATTTCTAGATGAGAAAGGCCAACTGTTCGAAAAACAAAATTAGTGTTGAAGGACGAACTATCGAAGAGGAAGATCATATCAGAATCAATATCTACAATTTTGGTTCAAAACAATGAAAAAGTATCGATAAGAAAACAAGATTTACACTAAGGAGTGCTTAACTAGTTTGAAACTAACAAAAAGCAGGGTCTAAGCCCAACAATGATTGCATGAAAAGGAAATTTGTGAATTGATCTAGTAAGGTTCCCGAAAATGCCAGAAGCGCACCACTTAGGAACTCGAGATATTCCCTAAACGGCAGGTATAGATTTGATTGTGTGTCTGTGAGTGAGCACGTGGAAGGAGCGTGCGACTGATTCAGAATCGAAAGTAAGCTGGGTTAGAAAAATTCTAGAAATTCCTATAAAAAAAAAAAAAAAAAAAAAAAAACTACCAAAAGGAAAACTGCATGCCAGTCATCCCTCCTTACGGATAGCAGTCGCCACTTGGAAATGCTAAGAACGTCAAGTCATCCTAAAACTGCGGCTTATTAAGAGCCTCCCCTTTCATCTCCTGCTAAAATCGAGACTCGTTAGGGATACTTTTGTGATGTAATTAAGAACTTTTCTGTCGACGGTCCATTCCTTTTTCTTTCGCACTGTTCACTTTCAACTCAGCCCAAAGTATCCATCTTGAGTGATTCTTCTTTAAATTTTACTGCTGACTTTATTTTCGATGTTAACGTTAGTTCCCTAGAATGCGAGGTCCAATAGTTTCAGAGTGGTCACTATTAAAAGTTACTTCATCTTCTCATCAATCAACGCTGGAATTATCCTATAGTGAGTATTCTCCGAAATTTGCTGTATCCTGCAGATCTTGTCGCTAAACTTACCAGGTCGAAAGCTGCAATTATAAAGTACAATCAGCTTAGCAAGGTAGGGCTTAAGGTTTTCTCACAATACGCTGGATAGAGCTTACATGAGATGTCAAGCGAACTTAGAGCGCCTTATTTTGTGAGCTTTTGTGGAATCGCCTTTTTTAGGGATTGAACAGAGCACAGTTAAGCTCCATTTTTCAAAACAGTTAATGCATGCTCTTCAACAACTCTCCGTCATTTGAAGGCGATTTATTATTTTTGAGACGGGGAAATTGCGATTCTCACTAAGTTTTAGTCGGGGATTGGTATGTATTATACAGGTTCAGTGATTGGATTATCGGACTCGTTGTCTTCGTGGCAAATTTATCAATGAGAAGAAAAGTTCCCTCCTAGGTAAGTTCAAAAGGATTCATTGTGGAACCATAAGCGATTCTTCCCTCTTGAACCAATCACAAAGGCAAATGAATAACGTTAGATCCCTCACGTCCAATTTTGACAATTGGCTTAGGCCGCATTAAAGCATCGGTTTCTAATCCAGCAAAGTGATGGACACTAAAAGTGACAGTGTTCAATTGCCTCTTCCTCCTCGCTCCTAGAAAACCTCTCAAACACTGTCGCATATCTTCCTTCTTCCTACATCGCACCAAGTAACTGACCCTTACTTCACGTTGATCTTCAAACTTTACATAAGCTGTCAGTTTTTTTTATTGTCGGGCGTTATTTCTCTCAGCCACCATTTCGAACTGGTCACACTCACGGCTTTTCCCTTCACTTTTATTTTAAATAGGCATTTGTCTTCGTTCTTTGGAAGGCAACGCCCCTCTTTTCAGAGTCAAAATAAGTGTCGTGTTCCTAAGAGTACCAGTTCTACTTCAAAAGCAGGTGGACCTAACGTTCACCACGACGTGATCAATGTGGTATAGTTTTTTTTTTTTTGATAAGCAGGCAGACAATTGGATCTGTATGAAGCAAATTAAAGTCGTTTTCTTTATAAAAATGCATTTCTAAATCAAACTCTCTAAACAAACATAGAAACATCCACACATAAGAGAGCCCCAAGCGGCTTCGCTTCAAAGATGCCGCATGCTCAGGAATTGCTGTGAAGCTACTACATACAGACAAGTGCGCATGCGCGTCCCACAGTGTACAAGCTTAAGGTGCCACAACGCTGGATTATCAAGAGACAAACATATTTACATACATAAATAACATAAAAACCGTAAACCTATATAAATACATGGGACTTTCTATTAATGACTTCGACTTAATAACGCCTTAGTGCACCGACACACATACAAACAACAATGCCTGTAGTTAAAGGCTTAACTGAATTACAATAGCAACTCCGACCATTCGCTAATCGGATTGAAATAAAAAAAAAACAGGAAAAAAATTGAGGCAACAGCATCCATTGGTCGCTGGCTAACGTAAATAACAACAAGACTAACAAAAGGAATTGGAGCACTAAAGCAAGATACAAAGATGCCGCCACGGCAAGCGCTGAATGTGCAAAGTCAAAACAGTTAATTTATATGATGTCGCGACTACTGGTCTTACTGAATTTAAATAATTAATTTTTTTGTTGTTGTTTACCGACTTACCAACTTCGTTAGTCTGCTGATTATTAATAGATTTTTGTTTTTTTTGTTTGTGTTTTTAAATTTCTCAATGCATAATAATTTGTAATTTGGTTGAATATTTTTTTTGTTCGTATGAATTTTTAATTAATTTTGTATTGTTCACAATTAAAGTGAAACAAATTGGAAATTTTTTAAAATATGAATATTTCGTGATTTGACTTATAGGAAACCAGTTTGTGCTGTTTGGAGTTTTGGAAAAAAAGTGAACAAACAGCGGCGCATGATTGGCGAGGTAAGCTTAAACTCTATAAATTAGTCAAAAATATGATATTGGTATTAATGAATTATTTAATACAAAATAGATTGGCAGAATGATTAAATTGCGATAAAAAAGAATGGAAACAATAAAGGATATCTATAAAAATATACAGTGGCAGACATAAGTGTACACACAGTCGTTTTCTGCTATTTTCACAAGTTTTGGCCTTTATAAAATTATTCTAACAAAAAATTTTGTTCTAAAAATGTACACAAAATTTGTGGAAATTCAAAGAAATTTTATTAAAATTTTGAATTTTCTTTTCCAGAATTTTTAGAATTTTTTGGAGTACGGCGTTTTGTAGCCCATCAAATTTTAGTACGATAATGTGTTGATCTTAAGTTCGTGACACATTTCCCTGATTTTTCACAATTTTTTTTCTTGAAGGCTTCTGCATTTTCCTTCATACAAGTTTATAAACGCAATTTTTTTTGTATGAAAGAAAATACTTTAGCTCGTCAGAATAAGAATTGCCTAAAATCAGCAAAACGTGCCACGCACTTAAGATCAACACATTATTATACTCTACAAAATTTTGAAAATTCTATGAAAAAAGTTGAAAATTTTGCGCATATTTTTAAAACAAAATTTATAGGTCTTTTAATAGAAACTGACACATGCTTTTATATAGTCTTTGTAAAAATAATTTTATTAAAGCGGAAATTGGTGAAAATCGCAGAAAACGACTGTATGCACTTTTATGTCCGCTACTGTATGTCATGTGACATTAATCTTATAAATAAAAGAGAAAGTGTGTCTGTGTGTCCTTTATAGGCGTCCAAAGTACTCAACCAATCTTTATGAAATTTTCATAGTATATTCTTGGGTTCACTAGTTACAGCATAGGTTATATAGAGTTTTGGAAAAGTGGGCGATGCCACGACCCCAGGCCATATAAAATTTTAATTCATTGTAAACCTGAACGTATTTGGTCTAAATTAATGATATTTGGATATATCTGTTACTTAGTCAAGATTTAAATAATTTTTGGAAAGTGAGCGGTGTCACGCCCTCATATTTTGTGTTATGTTGTGTTTGTGCTTCATAAATGTCCACAGCTTAATGTCAATGTCTCTGAACTCTCACGGTAGGTTCAGGAGTTCATTGGGCACGACACGGCTGTATATAGTTTTTGCTAAGAATTTATTTGGTTCAATTTAATGATATTTTATAGATGTGTGTTCTATATATAAAAATACTTGGGAAAAGTAATCGGTATGAAGACCAAAAGAAAGTTAAACTTCAGTAGAAAAAATGGAAGATACCGGAATATATTACGAGGCAGGACAATGTCTGCCGGGTTGTTGTTGTTGTTGTTAACAGTGGTCGCCCTGCCTAATGGGCTCGATCACTCAAAATTGTCATCAGGCTCTTCTAACGGAAGGCCGAGGAAACGCGCAGTTTCCACAGGGTTGGCCCAGAGTGATGTAGGTGTTAGAAGAGTAGGTTCGATTGAACAGGAGAAGAGATGTTTGGTATCATGAGGGGACATACCACATGCAGGGCATGTGTTTGATATGTTGGGGTTTAGTCTGGATAAGTAAGAGTTTAACCTATTACAATGTCCAGAGCGAAGTTGTGCTAGCATGACACTAGTCTCCCTCGGAAGTGCACTCTCCTCTTCAGCCAATTCAGGTGGCTGGGTATTGATAACGGGATTCACAGGCCGAGATCTGAGGGATCTGTCTACCGACTCGGTGTGGAGGTCATTTAGAGCCCGTCTATGGTTCCGCAGATCAAACGGCAAAGAGATGTGGTGCCGGATCTCATCGTAGTGCTTACGAAGATGTCTCCTTATGTCCCTGGGGTGCGGGGCTACATCCAATAGATGTCAATTTGGATGACTGGGTTTATGACAGTTCAGAAGGAACTGTCTACTCAAGAGTTCCGCGTGCTCTTTAACATTGAGCAATTTTGCCTCTTGCTGGAGGCGAGACTCAGATGACATAAGCAGACATCCCGTAGCAGTTCTGATGGCCTTGTTTTGGCAGACTTGCAATTTCCTCCAATTGGTGTCAGCAAGGTTGGGCGACAATATATATGCAGCAAGCAATGTTTCTTTGTCTTTTCCCCAAGTACTGCCGGCCAGTGACTTAAGGATCTTATTGCGGCTCTGTACCTTTGAAGCTATTGCGGTGGCATGACCAGCAAAGGTGAGGCCGTTGTCAAACGTCACACCCTAGATTTTAGGGTGGTTGACAGTAGCTAGAGGTACTATGTCTACGTGGACATTTAACTCTTGCGCCAACTGCGCATTCCATATCATAAACAGGGTCGCCGTCGATTTAGTCGAAGATAGGGTCAGGTTTCGCTCCGTGAAGAAGCTGGAAAGGTCGCGGAGGTAGCTGTTGATTCTATTACAGAGTTCGTCAATGGAGGGACCCTTGCCCGAGGCCATTATCGTGCAGTCGTCAGCGTAGGAAACAATGGAAATTAAACAAAAGGGGAGATAGAACACCACCTTGCAGCCCCCCTTGTTTTATTCTTCGTGGCCTAGATTTCTTGTTCCTGAATTTATGCCTGTCGACCGTTGAGGTAATTAGCGGTCCACCTTTTAAGGGCGGCAGGGAGCGGTGTCTCTTCCAGGTCTCAAAGGAGTGTGGCGTGGTTGACCGTATCAAATGCATTTGATAGGTCAAGTGCCACGAGGACCGTCCTATGGTGTGGATTCAAACCATAATTTATCTGTGTTGTAATGGAATTCAAAGCGGATGTAGTGCTGTGAGATTTGCGGAATCAATGTTGGTGATCGGCCAATTTCAGATTTGCAATAAAATAAGAGAACAGAATCGTCTCTGGTAATTTCTCTTCGCCGGGTCTTTTAGTGGGATATTAATTACAATTACAATTCGTTATAACTGTGAATGTACTTGGTTAAGATATTAGGGGTCGCGGGCCAACATCTGTTTGAGCGTTGTTTCTGCTTTATTGACGTTCAAACTTTAGCATCGATTTTTATGATACTTTCATAGTGGGTTCAGGGGTCCTCTGGGTACGACACAGGCTATATAAAGTTGGAGTTCAGCATAACTACGATTTTATTTGATTTAAGATAATGATATTTTATATAAACGTGTCCTAAATTAAAAAAAAACCTTAGAAAAACTGAGCGGTACGAAATCCATAAAAACTTTTAGTTCGCTTTATATTTCCGGAGCTATGAAAATATCAGTACCAGCAGAGCAACCAGGAGAAAAAGTGGAGTAAGAGAAAAAGAGAGACGTGTTAGCGGAAGATGAGGAGGGTAAACCATAGAAAGTGGATATGGGTGTGGGGAAAAAGTAAAAGAAGAAAAAAAAGGAAGATATACGGTTACACGAAGAGTAAGCGCCAAATGAGGAGAGAAGAGAGTACAATTTTTCAAATGTAGGCAAGTCAATTATTAGGCAGGACAACGTCTGCCGGGTATGCTGGTAGCACAAAAAGCAACATTTACTTTTCTTAGTATTTTCTTGGTTGGTATGTTCGTGTGCTTCAAGTGTAAGTTACGACTCCACAAAACTAACAGAATGCCAAAACCTTTGTCTATATCATTCGAAACATATTTAGGCTGTTATAAAATATATAAAATCATAACGCGCCAGTCGTTTCTGTAATACTATCTTATGAAAAAGTAGGCTTGGTCGAAAAGCGATTTCTATTATTCGATATCGAAAAAAGAGGCATGTTTATGCTACGAATTCGTCCAATAACAATCTGCCTTGGGTACCTATGTGCTAAATTTCATTCAAATATCGCAGTTTTTACTCAAGTTATCGAGTCCATGGACCCATATGGAACTCTATATCTATCTTCATTATTTTATACCGTTACAAACCAACGTTATATTGGCAAACTATAATACGCTGTGTACTAGGACAGCTCGGTATAAAAATGTTCTAAAACCAATTGTCTTGTCTTAGGGATGAATAAATTCAGGGGGGGGGGACATTTGTGGAACACCACTCAGAGCGGAGTATTTGCACAAGAGATCTGATGCTGATTCCGGTTAAATTAAATCAATAATTTTGAGATAGCCTTTCTTCTGTCTTACAAGTTCATCATACAGCTGACCTTGAACTTTCCATCATCATGGATCCACATTGGTGAAACAATCGATAAAACCACCCGAAAGACTTCCTACGGAGTTACTCAGACCTTCACCTGGTGTTATCCTGTGTCTTATAAAAATTTAGAGTAACAATATGTTTTCCATTCCAAATTATTCTGAAATATCCAGAATCTCTGATTTAGGAAATTTTAGTAGATCGATAATTCGAGTCGTCAATTGTCTACTGCGCGAATCGGATGCCCAAGGGTCTCTAACCTCTCGCAGCTTCGACGCTACATAAAAGAAATGATAATGTACTAGGCTTACAAAGCCTTCATACATATAGGACTTAACTTCTCAATTGGCTTCTCAGTTTAGATCCGATCACTGAAGGCAAGCGTCGACCTATAAATGCTTCTGAGCAGTGGCATGTGTTTTTTCAGTTCATAACAGCAGAGTTCTGGTCTTTTACTTCTGTGATAAGCCTATTTAATCCGCATCCACTAGTGACGTCTTAAGTGGGTTAAGTGCTGTTACAACAACAAAAAATTCCAATGAAAACTTTATGTGGGCAAGCAGCAAAACACTGAAGGAAAGGAAGCCGTAATTCATGCTAGGTGAGGGAATGAAAACTTTCCTGATCAAAAGGTGTGTATGTTGATTGTGGAAGTCGTGTGCTGAAGGTCTTCTATTCTTGGGTGTTTCTAATTGATGTCACTTGTTGCGAAGAAGAAATGTTCTTCTTGAACTCAGTCAAAATCGGTTAAGGCAGTTCTGTTAGACCACGGTAGGAGATAAGTTCTTGCTTCTTGGAGTTCAGTTAAGTTAAGTTGAGAGATCTTGCATGCGCTTTAGGAACAGACTTTGTTAAATTGCGAATGCTTTCAGATAATGCTGGGAAACGAAGACACATTCGTCAAACGAGAAACTTCCTTACACATCTTTTGGGCATGAACTTGCTTAAGAGCGGCAAATTGGACTCTTCCTGCTCGTCCCTCTGCAGAAGGAGCTTGCTGCTATGAGCCGTAGTGGGTTGGTCTATATAAAGTTTGTTGCCCTACCTGTCTGCCTTTCGATTTACTTCAGTAGATTATCCAAAGGTCGTGGCTTCGATATTGTGGTGCCGCTTGGCCTGACAAAGGTAAATATCAAAATGATCTAAGATTTCAATCATTTGTCTAGCTCCAAGAAAGGTGTAAATCTAATAAAAATGAAATGTTGAGCCCAAGGCAGATATTTATTTGGGCGATATGCCTGCATAGTGTAGTTTTGGACTCGATCCTGTGACCATCTTATTTTGTTGTAAAGGGTGTTTTTTTTAGGGGTATAGAACTTTGAATTAAAATAAAACACAAGAAAATCGTTTTAAGGTCCATCAATTTGGCTTTATTGGAAGGATAATTTTATGCCATTAATTTTTAAATATGATTTCGGGCATGTGGCCGCCGCGGCTGGCTCGAATAAAGCCAATTCTACAGGTCCAATTTTCAACCACTTTTTCGAGCATATGGGGCCGTATGTCGGCAATAACGCCACGAATGTTGGCTTCCAATTCCCCTAACGTTTCTGGTTTGTTGGTGTAGACGAGCGACTTCACATATCCCCAAAGAAAATAATCCAATGGTGTCAAATCACACGACCTTGGTGGCCAATTGACAGGTCCATTCCGCGAAATTATGCGCTCATCGAATGTTTCCTTCAATAAATCGATTCTGACGTTCGCTGTGTGGCATGTAGCGCCGTCTTGTTGGAACCACAACTCATCCACATTCATGCTATCCAATTCGGGAACAAAATAGTCGGTTATCATGGCTCTATACCGGTCTCCATTAACGGTAGCTGCCTCTCCAGCATTATTGCGGAAGAAGTATGGCCCAATGACTCCACCAGCCCATAGAGCACACCAAACAGTCAGTTTTTGTGGATGTAATGGCGTTTCAAGGGTCTCATGTGGATTCTCTTCACTCCAAATGCGGCAATTTTGCTTGTTGACGTAGCCATTCAACCAAAAATGAGCCTCATCACTGAACAAAATTTTGCGATGAAAATCAGCATCGAAATCAATCTCATTTTCGGCCCATACACCAAAATCACGACGCATTGCATGGTTTCGCGGCTTTAATTCTTGCACAAGCTGGATCTTGTAAGGTCGCAAGCCAAGATCTTTCCGCAAAATCTTCCATAAAGTTGATGGACAAAGCTCCAATTGCTGTGCACGGTGGCGAATCGATTCATTCGGGTCCTCTTCAACACTTTGCTCTACAGCGGCAATTGTTTCTTCGGTGCGCACTGTTCGACGTCTCTGCGGATGCGTATTATCACATAGAGTAAACGTAGTGCGAAAACGATCCATGGTTAACCGAATTAATTGCTCTGATGGACGATTATGTCGACCATAAAATGGACGGAGCTCACGGTAAACTTCGCGAACTGAACCATTATTTTCGAAATAAATTTGCACGATTTGCAAGCGTTGTTCTTTTGTCAACCTGTTCATGATGAAATGGCAAACCAAACTGAACATAAATGACATTAGAGTTGCCAGATTTGACCACAAAATGCCAGTTTTATCTCTACTCAAAAAACAAACCTGTAAAAAAAACACCCTTTACAACTAAAGATGTATGCTAGATAATAAATTGAAAAGAAGCTTCTATCATTCCTTTTTACTTTCTGTTTGTGAAGAATAGTTTGCGCACGATTACAATCGAGCCACCTGTGACAACATTGTGATGGGTCAGCATGTCGCGTGAATAAATTTCGAAAAAAAAGCTATGAAAATACAAAAACCAAAGGAAAAACAACAAAATCACGTTAATACATTTCATAACAACAACAAAAAAAAACCAGTCGCATTAACTCTATATCAAAGACGCCGACGGTGTTTGAGTACGAGTTTGAGTCTAATTTACTTTTTGGGCGCAACAAAATAACTTCAAAGTGACCGCTACACGACGTACGATGCGTAACGAAGTAGCGCGCTAAGAGAATCAAGAAAATGCGAAGCAAATCCACCGCAGCGCAACAAATAAGAGATATCCAAGTACAAAAAAAATAACGAAAGAGAAAAAATATGCATAGCAAATGTTGTCAGAAAGGAAGAAGGAACATGCAGCATTGTTGTATTTGTGAGCGATCGAGTGCGCTCGCTTGCCCCCAGGATCGACAGCGTTCGAGACATGACTGATAGACCGACGACTGCCTGTGGGGTGGCTCAACTGAGTTGCAGGTGTGCTACTGCGGCCTCGCATACAACAACAATAAAACTGAAATTTTCAACTAATAACGAACCATAAAGCAAAAGTAAGGGTTCAACCTGAACCATCCATTTGTGCCATGACATTTAACTGATCACTTTTCAAATTCATTCTCCACGCCGTATTACACACTTCATTTGCTGTGCTCATTTATCATTTTATGTATAGCATACGTATTGCACGGGGATCACTTGCTTCGGCACTGCATTAGGCTCTTTCACGCTGTGCTGTCGTTTAGGTGTCCTTTCATGCCCCTGGCAGGTTGCCTTCGACATCCCGCTGTGCAATTGTTTCGTTCTTTTTGGCGACAGCTCACATAAACAGATAACATTGCACTTTGCTGGTCATCAGTCATACTCGTCGTAGCTAGACCGTTTCATTTTTACAGTTTGCATAAAAGGTTGGGGCCGCTCGTAAAAGTCCCGCGCTTGAGTACATTTTCGACTACTCACTGCTTTCGGAAGTTCACGTGCGTATATCGAGTGCTTGGACACAGAAACCCAGTTTGGTGGTGAGAAAAGAGAGAGGATTTAATGGACTTGCTGATGGACTTTGCAGCAGCGTCTAACCGCAGAAAACTTTGTAAGGACTACTCGCCTTCAATCTAGCGGAGGCCCTAGGAAAACAGTTGCTACAACAAGGTGGGACCATAAAAAGTTTGTAATTGGAAGTGTCTACTCGGCTGAGAAGACCACGTTCTTGTGCAGCTGTAGGTTCAGTGACTCTATCTGTTGTTGTTGTTGTGATAACGACAAAAACACTCCCCTAAGGTTTTGAGGAGTGTTGTCGAATTAGCAGTCCTTGGCCGGATTGGAACCCGGTACGCTCCGGTACTCCCTTGCGGTACTGCCCGACTGTCGTGGTAGCGATTTATGACCAGTGAAACCTTCTAGGTCATGGCACCCCTCCTTCCGTAAGGAATGATAAGATGGGTAATGAGAGGTGAGAGGCATCATATCCGTAGATCAACCATCGAGTTGCACGTCATTACCTTTGTGCATATTAGTCGCCTCTTACGACCGGTATGCCTACCTCGGGCATATTCTAAGCCCCTAACCCGCAGAGTTTAGTGACTCTATCTAACATGGTCTCTTCCAGGTTGGTTGATTTCCTTATGAAGTCAAACTTTGACAAATTCGCAAAGAATGTAGAAAGCTGGGTTTCATCCTATCCAGAGTCGAGTAGAGAGGCCCACTTCCCTTACTAATAATAACACAGTGATTTGATGGTGTTATTTCAGTCGGACACACACATACACGCGGAAGGTGTATCTAGTCGGGTATGATGAATAGGGTGTTACGGTAGCTACGCACAACGTGGTTGTGGGGGCTGACTAGGATGCCGTGTGGAGTGGATGACGGTAGACGGTTGATGGGTATGGTGAGTCGGTGACTGGTTGGTTGATGAGCACGGTGAATCGGTGACAAGATACCGCTGACGGGTTGGTGAATGGTGGTGAGTTGGTTAACGGTTGGCCGATCCCGGTGGACGGTTAATGGGTACGGTGAATCGGTGCCAATTACCGATAACGGTTTGGTGGATGCCGGCGGATCGGTGCCAAGTAACCGATGGAGTGTTGGTTAATGCCGGTGAATCGGTGTCACGTTATCGACGACCGGTGACAGATGCTTGGTTGATGCCGGTGTATCGGCGTGCGGTGAAGGAGTGGTATACTCGGACATACCGGTGAATGCACACCGGTGGAGATGTATTTGGTGGTCCCGAAGGTTTTGGGAACAAAGGTGCCCCCATAAGGTCACTTCTTCACGTCCCGTAGACTCAACCAAAAAAAGGATCGATAGTGGAGGGTTGTGCAGGTTAAGGGTGGAATCTTCTCACAGTATGTCGTTAACCGAAACCACACGGCATCGGATGAAGATCTCGCCATGACTTGCTTAGGGGAAGAATTTTTCTACAGTGCTAATCTGCGCTCACAAACTATTAAAGTCTCGCTTGGAGCCTTTGAAGCCAGTGAAGGCGTGACAAAAACGCCAGTCTTAAAACACGAGTAAAGCGAGACAACATAAAGCTGCAACCGAAAGAGAACTTTTAAAGAGAACCTTATAACTTGACAAACAGGCCTACGTGAATACCCTAAACTTTCAAAAAAATTTGGAAATTTGAATATTTTTGTCCCATTTTGACTATGCGCGACTGTACCGAAGCATTTCTTATACCTTTGCATACTTAAGTACCATATCTATTGTCGCTACCTTTGATCCTGTCGAACAAACATCATGTTGTGTTTCTTGTTATTTGCAGCTCAATTATCACACGTTTATCGTTATGACCTTGCGCCGCGTCTCGCGTCAGGGTTTTCTCCGGCTTCGTTTCATCTTTGACTACAATCTCCCATAGCCAGGTACACAAACGCATGCTTATCAAAGATATAAACTGCTTCTTTTTTTGTGAACGTCATTGTTGTTGTTGCATTCATTTGCCGCAATCGCGGTAGATCAAAGCTATAAAATAACGAATAAAGCTATAAGAAACAAGAATTAAAAAATCTCAATTGTTTCATCTAATGCTCATTGAAAGGGTTCGTTTACAATACATTACGAGTGTGTAGCGTAGCTGTCACTTTAGCAACGGTAATACTAGTGGATGTCAGTTGTCCTGGTAAGATAGAAATTTAATTTGAAGTGGTTGCCGTACATCAAAAATGTAGTACAATTGTTTATAGTTTTCACCATTTGGTGGTTGGATGTCAAAATTGCTTTGATGTTCTTCTTACCGTTGTCACATTAGAAGAAAATCTGATGAAAGTTTGAAGTGTGTTTCTATTGAAAATGTTTCTAAAGAATTCTTTCTCAATTGAAGAGCATTTCTTTTCGATCTTTCAATCTTGAAGCTTTGAATAGTTGAAGTTGGTAAGGCCCATATTATGCAGAATCTCACATTTTTTTAGTCTAAATATCTTTGTCAGAGCTGCACAAATTTTTTTACATCACAATGCATGTACAAAAACTGTATATACACTGAGATTTTTTTGTAGTTCCTAGACGTTCTACATATTTGGTATTTTATATTGATTTGTTGGTTGGTTCAGGTAAGGAAAGGTTACAAGCAGTCTTGTTAAATTCCTATTAGAATTAAGTAATAAATTGATTGAATAGCTTTTTCAATCAATAATCATTATTTTATTTGTTTTTTTTTTCAGAAATCTGCAATTACTAATTGACTAGAATTGGAAAAAAACGAAAAGAAATTTTCAAAAAACAATCATGACTTTTTATGATTTAAGAAAAAAATCAAAAATAATCAAAATAAAATTTGTTTGGTTATTTTTGATTGGGTTTGATTATTTGTTGTATTGTTTCAGACAAACATAAGCACATACATGGAAATACAGTGCCGGACATAAGTATTGGCACAGAGGTTTTCTGCGATTTTCATAAATTTTGGCTTTAATAAAACTATTTTAACAAAGACTATATAAAAGCATGTGTCAATGTTTAATACAAAAACTATAAATTTTGTTTTAAAAATGTACGCAAAATTCGCGAAAATTCCAAGAAATTTATATAAATTTTCAATTTTGTTTACAGAATTCTTAGAATTTTTTGGAGTATCCAGTTTTGTAGGCTATTAAATTTTAGAACAATAAGGTTGATTTTTGGCATTTTTTTTCTTGGGACTTCGTCCATAGTAGTTTAATAACCCATTTTTTTATATGAAAGAAAACACTTGAGCTCGTCGGCAGAATAGAATAGAATAGAAGCCAAATCAATAGCTTTAAAATTTTTTTCCTTCTGTCTGTCTGTCTGTCTGTCTGTATGTTTGGTCGCGCATCACTCAAAAACTGCTAAATGGAATTGAATGGAACTTTTACCATTGCATCATAATCACTAGACGTTTAACTTAAAATTTAAGATTTGATTTGTACAGGTAGCTCACCATCTTCGGAGATATCAACCGATATGTGGACCAAGGTGACCCAAAATGTGTTTGTACAATATAGGTATCAAACGAAAGGTGACAATGAGTGCTGCAATAAGCGATGTAATTAAGTTCCATATCTTATCTGATATGAGATATAATGATGAAAATCGAATTTTATTTAAACTGTTTTTTTTTTCTAAACCAAACTTATATTCCTTTCTGTATTTTTTGTAATTCCCTCATCAAAATCTTTGGAGAAAGTATTTTCAAAGCGGGGTGGTCGGCTTCCCTCCGCATGTATTTATGCCAAGAAAAAGTCTCGCAGCTGCAGGTGCATATGGACTGCGCAGCACTGATTTGTATTAAAGGGCTGTATGCAGACGCTGAGTTTATATTCATGGGAAACTTTATACTTTATATACTCAGTTGTAATTTATACTCGTAGCGTGATGGCTACCGAAACGTTGGTTTGGTTTAGTCAAAAAGGGGCAGTGCCACTCCCATGTTCAAAATTTGTTTATTTTATCGCATTTTACCTTACAAGGACACTTTTGAATTAAAATAGAATTGACATAAAAATTTGTTTGCAGTGTTATTCGTCTACGATTCTTTTAAAAATCCTTAATATAAAAGTGAGCGTGATTATCAACCGTAACAAGCGTAATATAAATACCCAAGTTAGTGGTGATATCTTAAAGGAGTTTTTATTAATTTTTTTAATAATATTTCTAAAATTGACTTCATCATTAGTGGGTGGAACCACAGCGTTTACAAAGAAAGGATGCCACAATTCAATCTACACACCAAATTTGGTTGTTATACGAGATGTATTAGTTAGTTAAAGATCGATCACATTATTCTTTATTTCAAGCGAATTGCCTTGATAGCTTAACCCGTGCCCCACCTAGTGGCATTTCGTTTCTACAGATTGTATTTTTACTGCGTGTTGAACTATTGCAAAGTTTCAAACCCTATTAACTCAAAATTTAAACTAGATCGGTCGGAGTTAGTTAAATATCGATGGCAAGATTCCAAATTTCAAATGAACTTTCTAAATAACTGAATCCTTGAGCCAACTAGCGGAAACCTAATTCACATTTTTAACATCTCGTAACGTACTTATGTAGCTCGGCTGCCATGGTTAAGGGTCAGTGAGCTGGCCTACCATACCGAATTTGCCAGGTTAAAATACTGGGTAAAGTAGCATCACATGCATCTTAGGGGAATTTTTCGGAATTGGGCCCGGCAGTAGTCGTTTAGTGAGTTTATTTTGCTTCTCACCAGAAACTCATCTGCCTTGGTCGAAACCTATGTGCAGTTGTTTTCGAGATAAATGCGGATATGCAAAAACAAAAAAAAAAATATTAAGTGGCAACCCTTTTGGTGGTGCCTTATTAACAAATACTTTAGTTGATATACAACGTAAAATTTCTTTTATTTGATTCCCATTGATTTAATTATTGTTTTACATGGTTTGCAGCATCTTACGAGCTCGATTGCGAGAAGATTGTACCAATTTAAGGAAAAGCTAGTTGAAATTTTTCCAGCAGGGCATACAGGCACGCAACTCTGCAAATATATTTTTTATATAATAAACCCTTTTGTTTTTTGGTTTTTTTGCGGTTCATTAAAAGATCAGCCTAATCAAATTTTACGATGTCGCCGATGACGGCGCAGATTATCGGTTATTGTTTGAACTCTTTTTATCGTTTTCCACTGACGTTCGTAAATTTCTTTTTAAAGATTTAAATGTATCAATTTTGATTGCCCAGCTTGGATTTAACATTTAACTAATTGTAAAAAATTAAATGGGTTTCCGTTAAGCATTAAATACAACAAAAAATTAAAATATATCCAAAAAAAAGGAAGACGTGAGCCCGAATGGATTATACTTAGTTGTGTGTAATTTACCGACTTTTGAATAGTTACCATATCAGTAAAATATAGCTAGAGATCAAGAAGATATTGTAAATTTTGATGATGCTATGCTGAATTAAACTAAAATTTTAAAATGCGGGTGTGGTCGCATATTTCATGAACAAACGTAGAACAGATTTTCCGTTCATAATTTGCGCTACCCCAGAGAGGCATCAGAAGAAAAATGAGTCCTTTTAGACTTCATTTTAGGTCTTCTTTTTTCCACCTAACCGTGGGTAGCAGACAAAACTTCAAAGCGGTACAATAAATCGTTACGAGAGCAACTTGATACAAACCTTGTGCGCTTAGTACAACTAGGTATAATGAGAACAAAATATAAAAAATGTAATTAATAAAACTCAAAAATTAAACGATCCCATTTTATTTCTTTTAAATAAGAAAGGTTTTTATTAATAACCGAGCATGAATATAATAACTTATTCTTCTTAATTTTTGCATATTAAAATTGTTAAGTATGACCCACAAAATGCGAAACGGCAGCGAATATTTTTTTTTAAAGCTATTTGCATGAAATAACTGCAAAACGTGTAAAGAGGCGCGCCGAGAGCTAAAGTGAGATTTGTTCAATGCTCAGAAATTGTATTATCAGCATGAACCGCAAAAATCAACGATACATCAAAGCCAGTTAATTGCATTGGTTGCTGTCCGCCAAAAGTCAAATAAGCTTACACACACACACACACATAGCTGCAGTGCTTGTAATCAGCCTATCACATATAGACATCTCGTCGTACTCTCAGCATGATCACTATTTACTCTTTGAACAGCTGCTGTTATTCTTATATGGTTGTTTGTATGTATGTTTGTTTGTAACTCACCCACTTAATACCAATAAACCTTCTTGCTGATCCTTCACTTTACTGCCCAAAATATTATATTGCCGCCTGCCTGTCGGTATTACACTTTGATGTCCTAATTGGTTTATTACTCACTTTGTCGGTCAATTTTTATTACACACCAATCCATCGTGTGTGTGTATGCTTGTAGGTACGTATTCATATATGTATGTTTATTCTTATAATGGTTCTCTTTTAGGATCAACGATGTGTTTTTTATTACCCTATTCCCAGTTGGCCGGAACGCCTTTCGTACCGCCTCACCTCCTTGCCAAGTCAGATCTGTGATACTCCTTTTAGCTTCAACAACACCTAAAAGCCATAGTTGAGAAATGCAGACTTCAAAAATAACATCATGTGCAAAAGTGCTCTGGCATTGATAGAGAATAAAATGAAACTGAGTACCCGCACTGTGGGACATTTTGAAGGAATTTTTATTAAAATCAAATGTTTGTTAACTGTCAACTTGTGCAGTCCCTTGTTCTAATCCGTATTCTTCAATAGTTAAATTAATAGTTTTTCGTTGTAATAAATGGAACTTTAAGGCCGGCGAAATAAAGACAAAAAACTACGGTTTTTTTCTTTTCCTCTTACGCTTTTCGAACAGTAGTTTCGTCAAAAAAAAAATTCTGTATTTTTCTTTTTATATTATATTGATTATTAGTTCCTCCTTCTTCTCCCATACATAACCACTCGGTAAACTTAATTATTCCATAAATACTACTTTCTTTTACCTTGCTCTCCGTATCCCCGAAACGCGCTAATACGTCACAGCCACGAATGTTAGCCCCCAATGAATACATACAACGTGTAACAGGTGCCTAGCAACCCCCGTTTTATACATAACAAATAATTTAAATTTAAACAAGGCTGCCCCTGTGCTATATGTGCTCCGCACCCCCGTTTTACTCTCTCAACAAATAATAAAATAAATAAAATAATAATAACAATATTTAACTTAAATAAATTACTCGCTTCCATAATATCTAAGCTTAGATAATGACCCACTGACTGTTTTGTACCCTCTTCCTTTATCTACTTATTCATGTCTTTTTCTCTCTCAGTATCTCAAAGCCTCTCTTCGCATATCCTCCTATTTCCGCCTTTTTCTCTTTCGCTTTCTATTCCCTTTGCTCTTTTTCTTTTCATACAATCCAGCTCTCTTTTCCCCTCCCTGAGTTACTCTCAAATTACTTTTCTTTTGTGTTGTTGCCATCTAGCTTGACAACAGGAGCTGAAAAATTGGTGGCTGTTGTTGTTGTTGTTGTTACCGATGTTGACTGCCCTTTGCAGCATATGGCCCGGTATATAAATATTTATGC
The DNA here is from genome assembly GCA_949987695.1 of Merzomyia westermanni. Lineage (NCBI taxonomy): Eukaryota > Metazoa > Arthropoda > Insecta > Diptera > Tephritidae > Merzomyia > Merzomyia westermanni. The sequence continues at coordinate 30,697,783 of OX465291.1, forward strand.
GTGGTGTTTGAATTCGTCGAACCTTCGGGTTATCTCACCTTTTTTATTTGCTCCACTAGAGATATTTAGAATTAAAATTGCAAACCGACGGGAAGGAAAGCTTGATTATTAGATGTGAAAGGCTGCATGCAATAGACCAACCACTGGATGACTATCCTTAACCTTCTGGGCGTATTTCTTTTATTTAAAAATGCCCAGCTCAGTCCCTTCACAGGACTTACGATAACTCCATACAGTTATCCTTCAAAACATTATTTTGTAGTTGTCATTGGCCAACACACATAAGCCAAAGGCCCCAAACCCTATCTAGGTGTACCGAAACTTGCTTCACCATATGAATAAAAGTTTCTTACTAAATAGCACACCTTATAATTTTACTAAATCTTTTGACTTTCGCTCCACTGCACACCAACGTCGCTATCTTCAAAGAACTTCAATACTCGAAACTTGCTCAACTGATTTGCCTCCGAATCGCATGCGCACTGAAACAAGGGCGGCCCCCACTAAGATCGCTATCACTTTTTGCGAGAATTACTCAAGCTTTGTCTGGCATGTGCAGTGCAACAGATAAATTTACTGTGATATCATCTCAATTTGTCTTCGGTGACAAAGCGCAATAATCAAAAACCACAAAAGCGCGCTGTTGGAGTTAAAAAGGAAGAAAACAGGAAAGCCAAAGGAATCGGCTGTGGAGCTCTGTTATTGGCAGTGGCGTAAAAATTGTTTTCGAAAAGTGTGCATGCACCTTTGGTGGAGAGCAACAGCTATGTAGATATAAGGTACGTTAGGGCGGTTCGAATAATAACAAACCGCAAATGCTCAAGGAACCTGGTGAGATTCCCGACGTCATATATACATGCCGTTGAGTTAAAAAATTTAAGAGGCTCCAAGGAGCAATCGCACACCAGGTACTTCGCCGTTTCAAATTACTTATGTTCCAGGAGTAAAGTGACTTATTCAAGTCTGAAACATTAAAAGCCGATTCAAGACGACCACGCGATGCCCTGGGATCCATATTGGAGAAGCGATATGTCAGCATACCAGGCTTATGGCTCATTCTCCGCTACCACGACAGTCGGGCAGTACCGCAAGGGAGTACCGGAGCGTACCGGGTTCAAATCTGCCCAAGGACTGTTAATTCGACAACACTCCCCAAAACCTTCGGGGGGTGTTTTTGTCGTTACCACAACAACAACAACAACAACCAAACAGATTTTATCTTTACTGTCTTGCGATCCTGAAGAGAAGATTACTATCTTATTACCGGTACTGCCGGTGTTGCAAAGATTCTTGATCCTATTACAAATACCAGTTATGATCCCCTCGTTTTTATGGAATACGTTCCTGTGACAGAAATAGGCATTTTTGATTTTGATATAGGAGTCCGAATCTTTCAGAGCCGCTATGAGGATTGATTTAATACGGTCCTGTTATGGTTCCACAGGCAGCTCTCTGAACTTTCTTCATGTATCATGCAGTTCACCTCGACTCGCTTGAATAACTTCTTTGTACATCAATGCTGCGACTTCTGACCTCAGACCATGCTTTTTTCTGCGAAGTAGGCATAATATATTTGTTGGTACTGTCAATTATACAAGGTGGCGCAAAAGTAAGCTTCCGATGTTCAGCATATCGGTTGTGGCACGTGCAGTGTGTGCTGTTGCACCGTCTTGTTGGAACCACATGTTTTCCAATCCCAATTCATCAAGTTGCGGCAAAAAGAACTCGTTGATCATTGCTCTGTAGCGCTCACCATTCACAGTAACCGTTTGGCCCCGACCGATTATTGGTCAAATAAATAGTCAGCAATATTCCGCGTTCTGGAGCAGTGTAGCGTAACATTGTTTATCAACGTGTATTTCGCATGTGTTTACTACACAATTGTCAAAACAGAACTGACTTTAGGGGCCAATCGCAAAATTTATAGCATTTTCTGATAGGAGGATTACTTTTGCGCCACCTTGTACAGGGTGGCTGATGAATTTTGCTACATTAAGAAACTCAAATAATTTTTTTTCAGTGTATGGAATTCATTTTTCTTTTATTCATGTTAAAGCTCATTAAATTTTATTAAATATAGCTTAATTAGTTTTAAAAATAATGGAATTTAAATGCCCCCCCTGCTCGTCGATGCATGTGCGGCATCTTACCAAAAAGTTGTTCATTACTGCTTGGAGAGTTGAGACAGGAATAGCCGCAATTGTTTCTCGAATGGATTGCCTTAGTTCATTCAAATTTGTTGGTTTTGCTTTGAAGACTTCCTGTTTGCAATAACCCCACAAGAAAAAGTCAGGTGCAGTAAGGTCAGGCGACCTGGGTGGCCAACGGAATGTGGAGTTTCTGGATATCAGCTTATTGGGAAATTTTCGTCGCAATTCTGTCATAACAGGTTGGGCTATATGAGGAGCTGCACCATCTTGCTGAAACCACACAGAGTTGAAAGAAATTCTCATTCGGCGTAATTCTGGATAGAAAAACTCTCTCAACATGCTCAAGTAACGGTCTCCAGTAACCGTAACGGTGTGACCGTTTTCTTCGAAGAAGTAGGGCCCGACAATGCAGCGTGATGAAACTGCACACCACACTGTGACACGAAGTGGATGCAATTCCGTCTCATGGAGTATCTGTGGGTTGGAAGCACTCCATATTCGACAATTTTGTTTGTTTATGTTGCCGTTTAAATCGAAGTGGGCCTCGTCAGACATGAAAAGACAGTTCAACATGTTTCCATCCTCTTCCACCATTTGAAGCATCTTCTGGCAAAATTCCAAGCGAATCGGCAAGTCTGCAGCGTTCAGTTTGTTGGCCATTTGAATTTTATATGGGAATAAGTCCAAATCTTTGTGCATAATTGACTGTAATGACTGTCTGCTTACACCCATTTGAGCAGATAAGCTTCTTGTCGAAACACGTGGATTGTTTTGTATGGCAGCAGCTACAGCAGCGATTGTTTCCTCCGTTCGAACTGAAGGGTTTCGATGGTAAGGTCTTCTGTTGACTGTCCCATGCTCGGTAAAATTGTTTACAAGTCTTATTATGGTCCATCTGCTCGGAGGATTGCCGCCAAACGTGCGCCTATACTCTCTTTGAACCGAAACTACGGACTCCAGTGCGTGATAGCGGCGGACAATCCACATTCTTGTTTCAGTGTCCCAGTTATCCATTTTTGTTAAATGTAAAAGTCAATCTGCAAAATAAAAAAAAAATTAACCAGATTCATTAAATAGAAAAAAAGTTATTTAATTTTTTTTGGTAGCGGCTTTCATTAGCCACCCTGTATGAAGATTCCAGGTCTAAGCAGCAGGACAGGTAACGCTAAAATGTTTAAAAAAATTCGTAAGTTTCCAACAATCTCCGAGCGTTTTCATGCTATGACAAGGATTCTTGCAAAATTTCAACCGCCACCTTAGCGGAATAACTCAGAAACACCACACTACAAAATTGGAACAGAAGATTGGTTATGCGCCTGTAAGAAATTTTTCTTTTACAATTTGGCGAGTTTCGATTCAATCATCTCTTCAGTGACCTTCTAGGTGATACTACAGACAGGACCCATGTGAAAAAGCTAAAAAAAATCGGAGAATCTTTCGATTGTTCCAATCATGACTTTCGAACAATCATAAATATTTCGAACTGCCCTAATGTATGTGTGTGTGATTGTTTTTGGCTTTCAATGTTTGTTCAAGCATATTTTAAATAGTATTTTAGCACAACGTTGGTCAAAAGCAAGTGTCACTACCGTGTTCAAAGTATTTTAGAGAGTTTAACAGCTTAAAAAGTGCGATAAGCTCAAGGAAAACAATAGGAAAATATATATTTGTTCGCTCATCAAACCTCTTTCGATTATACTCGTATAGCAATATAACAGCGCTGTTACTGAAACTCTGTTAAAGCGAAATCCCTTTTTATCGACTGCGCCTGAAACAACCCCTACTAGAAGCACTAGTTTATCGACTTATACATGCACAGAAGCTTCAGCTACTAACCGCTAGTTGTCTTAGTCGAAATGCGTTCCTACCCTTGTCTAAAAATAGTGGTAACTGTTAAGGGGTCTGTTAAATCAAACAGACGACAACATCTTGCCAACCACATATGATTAGGCACGTTGACACTAGCGTCCATAAAAAATTTCGCTATCTGGTATTGCCTTAATGCCTGGGTTATTTATTTATTTTTTTTTTAATTTAATTTTTTTTTAATTTCGATACTACCTGTTCCTTGGTTGGTTCCGTTGCATTCATATTCGCATATTTTATGTGTTTTTATGTTAAGATTTCTAAATATATATAAAAAAATATTTGCAATTAAAAACTAAAGAAAAAAATTGAAAAGTTAAAAAACATTTAATAAAAGTTGTAATGTGAGCTCGAAACCCTTCAACTGATAATGAATTAACTTTTCACACAACTAATCATAACAAAACGGGGTGTCAAAAAACTTACTACAGCAGTGCTTAAGACTTCCAGCCAGTTTATGCAATTGAATGAGAACCCTTTGATACCATGGCTATGGTGTCAGTTGAGGCAGTTTTTGCCATCAGTCATTTTGATCGAATGAAAACCAAGCAAGAATGAAAACGAAACTTAACAAACTTAGACTCAAATTCCAGAGTGTAGTGTCCCCTTGTCGGTAGAAAAAGTAAATTTTTAAGTATGGATGTTACAAAAAAAAAAAATCCGTAGTAGGACTCAAATTGGCTTTGTCGTAATAGGAATTGGGAAAGGATGTTGAAGCAGTTTACAAGAATTTTGAATAAGCTTAAAGTTGCATTTATACTAAGTAGTCGATTTCTAATTGATTCTTCACTTGACAGAAATCAAGCTTGTAAAGCCAACTTAAAGGATATATGAAATGAAAGCAAATACTCGTATACCTGCAATGATTGTTAATAGTATTCACAGGTTTTATTAATTATTTTCTTGAGAAGTCATTTAATTATTAATTACTATTGGTTTTTAGTTTTTATTATTGTCATCCCAATGATTAAAAAATTTAATTACATGCTTTCTGCCCCATACGCTGAAATGATAAAATCAGACCTGTGAAATAATGATTACTAATCGTTATGATTACCGGTTTAACTAATTAGTGTCTTCAAAATCCACTTAATGATTGATTACCAATTTATTTTTAATATGTATGGACTATTTTCCAATTAACTAAAAATATAATCAAAAAAGATCATGATTTTTCACGATTATTAAAAAAAATAGTTTTGATTACTTTTGATTATTTTTGATTTTTTTGATTGTTTTAATTTTTTTATGATTTCGTATTTTTTTCAGTATTGTTGTAGAAGCACATAAATATACACATCAACAATACTGAAAAAAATAATCATTACCAATTGAAAAACCCGTCTACTTAATTGATTACTAATTACTAATCAAATTTAACTGGATACAATAAACTAAAAATAATCATTAAGCTTGATCATTTTTTTTAAATTTAAGTAATCAATTATTAATTGTTTTTTTTTTTTAAGATAGCCTTACCCTGTGGGGGAAATCTCTGCTGCATTACCGTTTCGACCGTTCCGAACTAGTTAAAAGTTCGTTTGTTAGTTAATCGGTACTATTTCTCTGGAACCAAACCACATTTATACTAGTTCGATTTACCCCGATTTTCGATCGTTCTGAGCAACTAACAAATATGTACCTAGAAAACCTTAAAAATTACTTAAGTATTAATGACTATTATTGAGCTCAAGGCCAAGAAAAATAATTTTTTTAATTAATATTATTATTGTTTTATTTAAAAAAAATTAAATTAATTATTAAAAGTTTTATTGAATAGAAAAGAAAGATTTTAGATACAACCGCCAAAGACTTCTTCATCAGAGAAATTTTGGAACGCTCTGCTAACCATTAAGCTAACAGAGCGCTGGTTTTTGTGTCAGCTTAATTTCTACTACAGACAACCGCCATAGCTTATAGTGGTTGTTCATAGATATGGTAAAGTGAATAGAAGTAGGAGTTTAGCTGACAGCAAAACAAGCGTTCTTTTAGCTTAATGGTTAGCAGAGCGTGGCAAAATTTCTCTTATGAAAAAGTCTAGCGGTCTCCGAAAGGGATCTATAAGAAAGGCTATGACGGTATTCGAGTATTTGCTTACTCTTAATAATTAATAAAAAGTATTAAAAGAAATAAAATAAAAAATAAAAATATTTTTCATAAACATACTTATAATTTTTTATAAAAATTAGTATTCTTAGCCTTGGGCTCATTGATAGTGATTTGAACAAACAAAATCCAGCACCGTACAGTTTGCATGTTGAATTAAGTTTTTATTCGAAATTTAGGTAAATTACCAAATCCGTATCTGCATGCATTTCTAAAACTAACAAAAAATAAGAAGGAAGTATGCCGCTATCCAGTTTATATTCTTAGTTTTTGTCTTCGACGGGGGAAAAAAAAAATTTTTAGAACATACGAAATGAGAAAATATAGAAAGTAATAGAGAAATCGTAATAAACAATGCATTGTTATTTGGCAGGACGATTTATGGTTGACGAAGATATTTACAATTGCTTTTATGCAGGCTTTCATATGACCGTATGCGACAGTTGAATGAATAGTTTATTATATAAAACGTAGTGCCTACAAACCTTTATTAGTGATGTAACGAATGCTATCCAATGCGAATGCAGATATTTGCTACCGACATTCATGAATGCGAATGCGAATATTGCGTCTTTCTACAAATTCTCACTCTTTTACTAAGGTTTACAACTAACGTGAAATTCTAGGATACGAGTATGTACGAATTTATTAGTCGTTTCAACATTTTTAAGATGAACGATGAAATACTAATTCTTCTAAGTTCTTCATAGAACATTTTGAGTTCCACTAGTGAGTGCTGTATGCTGTCAACATTTTTAACATACATATTTTTGCATATGATTAAAAAAATAGGGGTGCGACCGGCGCCTCCAACTTGCAGAAGAGGTTGGCATCACTGCTGAGTTCGAGCTTCCTTTTCCTTAAACAACTAAATAAAGAAAACACAATCTCGCATATTAATGCACTTAGCTATCCTTTGTTGTCTTTTTTGCTAGTATTAATCTATACATATATGAACTTACAAGTGTGTAATTTGTTATGTTGTGATGTTATTATTCGTAAATTAGTGTTATTGTTATTGTTGTAGAACAGAATGTACTTTGTTGCATTGACATGAAATTTGCCATAATCAAGCACCGATTGGCCGGATATCCGTCAATGCTACATATCCTGTCAACATCAAACTTTTCAAAAGCAACTCACAGCAACGTGTACATGTTTGGTGTACATTTTTGTTGTTGTGTTGTGTTTGATCTTAAAAAAAATTATACAAACCTACATTCTGTGTACATTGTCATGTAGTACGTATGAACTTTACAACTTTACAAGTTGTGAAAATAAGCTTCACATGCATAAGATTATGTATGTTTCTGTTAGACTGGGCTAAATAAATAATTTTTATTTTTTTAAAACAATATTGAAACTTATATTATGAATGGCAAATAATAAGAACTAGAGTTCGCCCAGTGGTTGAAATTCAACCAATAAACTTTATTTTATTTTTTTGCTGTCGGTATGTTTTATCCGCCTTTTTTTCTTCCTTTCTATGTCGTTCCTTTCCTCCAACGTATTATTATTTTCCTTGATTTCTGTTTTTCTCTCTTATTTTATTTTTTTCCTTTCCTCAAACTTCCTGTCCTTTCCCTTCCCTTCCTTTTATTTTCCTTCTTTCCCCTTCGTTTTCTTACCTTTCCTTTAATTCCCTTTCCTTTCCCTTCCTTTCATTTCCTTACCATTCCTTTCTTTCCTATCCTTTCCATTCCCTTCCTTTTCCTTCCTTTCCTTTCCTTTCCTTTTCCTTTTCTTTCCTTTCTTTCCTTTAATTTTCCTTCCTTCCAATTCTTTCCCTTTCCTCTATTTTCCTTTAATTTTCTTCGGTGTTTAATACTCTTTATGAGTAATCATTTATTTTATTTTTGTAAACCCTGTTTGTAGGTATCAGCAATGAATTTTACATATTTGCTCATCTTTTAAGTTGCTTGTTTAATGTATCCAACAAAGCAACTTTTCGTGCTCTCAGGAGAGCAGCTGACACTGGGCATCGTAGCCAGTAATCAATACAATAATAACAACTAAAGCAAAAATGCATGACACAACAGAGTATCTATAGTGCGAATACTTATTTTTCATTGGTCCACTACCAACTCTTCGCACTCACAGTGAGAGCCGACCACACGAATAACACAAAAACATGCATGGCAAGTCTACTCACACTACTACGGTTATTAATTTTTTCCTACAAAGCAACTCCTCGGCCATGCTCACGATTCAGCATAGTACACAAAAAGCAAGTACACACACACACAGCGTGTCTATAGTGTGAATAAGTAAATGTGTAGTGGTGTGACTTTTATGTTAAATTTTTTATATTAAAATGATTTTTTAAATTTTTTTTATTTACGGATAAAAGTACACCTCAAAATTTCCTATCTATACATATATAATTTGTATACTTTAGAATTATAGTTTAGCAGAAAACGGTTCTACATTGCATTCATCTTGTCTATTTATATATAAGATAATGAATGTAATAGATTTAGAACTTAATATTGCAAGTCTAACACTGATAGTGTCGATTTTCTTAGAATAATCTCATTATTGTTTTGAAATTGCTGTACATAGTTTTTTATGACATTTAATTCCCACAAAAATGATTTGGCTGAAAATATTCCTTTACTCAGGAGAGGCGTTCCTGAGTAATACAACCTTTTGAAGTCTAAAACTCAAAAGTTAATAGAGTAAAAGATATATACGGGAAAAACGGGTTGAGGTTCTTCCTTCAATAAATATTAAAACACGCAAAAATGCCAAAACAAATATACTCTGCGAATTTTAGACAATTTTTCTTACCGGCTAATTATGAAAAACACAACGCGACGTAACGAGCCACCTCTTCTGGTTTAAAGAAATTAGAAAAATTTTTAATATATAAATGCATTCACTGACTCTCACTAAATAAGAATGCTGTGCTAATTTGTTTAGTGTTATACGAGGTGTGTTCAAAACGTATCGCGAATTTTGAATTTTCGCTGGTTACGTATATTCGAATTTCGAATTTTTTGTGGCGTTATGTTGGTACTCATGTCTCTCACTTATGCCGACAAGCTCGGCCATTTTGAATGTTCAGTTAATTGTTGACAGCTGCTTTGCTTGCACGTGTTTTGGATCGTCTTCGATTTTTACCTATTCAAAAAAATGGATCAAAGAACCTGTATCAAATTTTGTGTGAAAAACGAAATTAAGTGCGCCGATGCATTCCGAATGTTGACTGTGGCATACGGAGAAGCTACCTTGGACCGAAGCAACGTTTATCGGTGGTACAAAATGTTCTCAGAAGGCCGAGAAGATGTGCAAAGAAGAACAAAAATTGGCTTTTGCACCACGATAACGCCCCTGCTCACGCATCGTTGCTTGTGCGCGACTTTTTGGCCAAAAACAACACACTAATGATGCCGCAGCCACCGTATTCCCCAGATCTGGCCCCCTGTGACCTTTTCTTGTTCCCTAAACTGAAGAGGCCCATGAAAGGACGACGTTACGCTTCTCTTGACGAGATAAAGACGGCATCGAAGGAGGAGCTGAACAAGATACAAAAAAATGATTTTTTGAAGTGCTTCGAAGATTGGAAAAACCGTTGGCACAAGTGTATAATATCTCATGGGGATTACTTAGAAGGGGACAAAATAGATATTCATGAATAAATAAATAATTTTTGAAAAAACACAAAATTCGCGATGCTTTTTGAACACACCTCGTATACGGCTGAAGGTAAATGTGAGTGACTGCGATGCATTGTGTCACGGTGACTTACATAATAAGTCCCTAAATTGCAATTCCTGAACTATTTAGAAATAGTCAGAGATTACTAGAAGTCAATCCCGTACTTTATAGTGTTACTCTCGCTCTCAGGAAATCTAAATTTTTGACATCGTGGACATTTATTTAGGCGTCTGAAAAAGATTTTAATCCAATCGCTGCAAAGATGGATAAATCCATATTTCAAGTATCGTGTCTGGAACTCGCCAAGGCAGTACGACGCTTAGACGAATTTAAGAACCCCCTGCGGGTTAGGGGTTTAGAATATGCCCGAGGTAGGCATACCGGGCGACTAATATGCACAAAGGTAATGACGTGCAACTCCAAAACCGTCGGGGAGTGTTTTTGTCGTTACAACAACAACAACAACAACGAATCCAAGAACCCAGTTCCGTGAATTACAAAATTTCACAACTCTCTTTACAACATCTTTGGAGCACTCTATTGGAATAAAACAAATTTATTTTTGTGTAGATGCAGTCACATCATACACACACATGTAGTGGCATCATTGTTTATATTGTAATTTGAGAAAAAACATGTCTTGGTGTCACATATGTGATTGCCAGATGAAGGAATTAAAATTGTACATGACTTCGCTAAGCCATTTTCAATATTTAATACGAGTGATTTATGGCTTTATTATTTGTGAATATCTCATATATAAGTTTAATGGAACGTGACTAATTTAAGTCCTAATGAAATTAAAATTATTATTGTATGAGAAGAGCCTACTTTTTCATTTCCTTTGCGTTGCGTGCTGAAACATGGAAAATCAGTTTTTCCTAGATACACATTTTGATTTTTTTTTTAGAAAAACAAGTAGTCACTGAGTTTTTCTCGATTTCAGCTAATATTAATTCGGGAAGATTTTGGCATCTAAAACAGGTCCAATAATCTATTTTCTGATGTTAGAATACCTGGCTACAGTCTCCTACCCTCTCTCAAGCGCGCTAGAATGCAGGCTCAAGTAGCTCTCGTTTAAAACAGTACTTGGGTGAACGAGCTTTTACTCAGCATTTTTCGTAGTTGCCGTATATTTTAATTTGTTCTAGATATTCATCAGTAAAGATATTTTAGTCGGTCATGATTTACTTACCAACCGTGTGTAATAATTAGATTTAGTGTATTTATTAATTAGTGCTAATTAGTTTTCGAAATAATAGTGAAGGTGGGAAAAAAGGAAAGTTTTATTATTGTTTGACAACCCAAAATAAAAAGGTTATTGTAGAAATTAAACCTAAAAAACCTTTTGTATTATAGCCATATTGGCATAGCTAATTTTATTTGTAAAATAATTGTGGGGAAGGTGGCAACCCTGTTAAAACTTCCAAGGGGCAATACTTAATTTGGAGAGCCTGAAATGTAGCAGTTTACCTAATTTTGGAAATAAAAGCGGATATGCAAAAAAAAACATTATTAGGAGGCAAGCCTAGGTGGCGAAATACGATGCAAACCAGACCTGTTTAATAATGATTACTAATCGTAATGATTACAATTTTGATTAATTACTTTCTGGGAATCCATTTACCAATTACTTTTAATTTTTAATGATTATTTTCCAATTAATTAAAAAAATAATCAAAAAATCATGATTTTTGCGATTATTAGAAAAAATAAAAAAAAAGTGGGTTTGATTACTTTTGATTATTTTTAAAATTTTTTTTTGATTATTTTAGATTTTTTCAGTATTGTTGTAGAAGCGCATAAATACACATATCATTGATTGTTGTAGAAGCACATAAATATACACATCAACAATACTGAAAAAAAAGTTAAAGAATCAAAAGTAATCAAAACATTTTTTTTTGATTTATTTTGATTAATTTTTGATTATTTTTGATTGTGTTTGATTTCTTCGATTTTTTTTTGATTTTTGAAAAATTTTTGTTTTTTATTTTTGATTTTTTTCAAAATTGTTGTAGAAGCTCATAAATATAAACATCATTGATTGTTGTAGAAGCATCGTCAGTACTGAAAAAAATATAAAAAATTAAAAATAATGAAAAGTAATCAAAACAACTTTTGGTTTTATAATTTTCAATTTCTTTGAATTTTATTTTTGATTATTTAAATTTTTTTCTAAACTTAATCAATTAATAATTGCTTTTTCTTGAAAAACAATCAAAATAATCACTATCAATTAAAAAAGCTGTCTAATTGATTGATTACTAATTACTAATCAAATTTAACAAGTCCGATGCAAACTAACCCTCGTTTAATATCCATATTGCCTCACTTAATTAAAGAAATTCAAGTAGGCGTAAACTTTGTGAAAACATCCGTAGTGACAGCATCAGAATGTGAGCAATATCTCTTCAGCCGTTTCCGAGTTTGTACTTTTTCTCTACCTATAATAAAATTGTAACATTTCATTGTCTGTAATTTGCACATATTCTAAAAAAATGTATAAGGGGGCTCATTATTAAGCCAATAGAAACCAATGAAATACTTGGTGTTGTTAAATAAAATGCACTTAACGGCCTATCTTCTTCTTTAAATGGTCATCTAACCGCCTGGGCGATTTTGACCGTCCAACATAGCTCGCCAGTCGTTTCTTCGTTGCGCCAACTGGCGCCATTTGGAAACACCGCGGGATCGCAAATCGGTCTCCACTTGGTCCTTCCATCGGAGTGGTGGTCTCCCTCTTCCTCTGCTTCCACCGGCGGGTGCCGATAAAAATACCTTCTGGGCTGGAGCATCTTCGCTCATTCGCACTACGTGGCCTAGCCAGCGAAGCCGCTGTGTTTTAATTCGCTGAGCTATGTTGGCGTCTGCGTAAAGTTCATACAGCTCATCATTAAATCTTCTTCGGTACTCGCCGTCGCCAACGCGTAGAGGTCCACAAATCTTTCGAAGAACCTTTCTCTCGAATACTCCCAGAGCCGCCTCATCAGATGTTGTTAGTGTCCATAACGGCCTATCAGCACCTTAATTTAATGCAAAATTTGTGAATGTCATACTTAGCGTTGAATCGATTAAACTCTTTGGACGTCCAACATAGAGCGCCAGTCACTTATTCACCTTGATAATTGATGCCAGTTAGAAACACCACTGGATATGAAATAATTTAATGCTTGATATGACAGCGTGCGGTGTGGTATCACTTTCCTGCTGCTTCGATGGAAATAATTTATGGGTCGAGATACTTCATATATTCACGTCACATGTCGTAACCGAGGGAACTACTAGGCTGTTTTCAACTATTTCGATGACTGCGTAGAGACCCATAAATCTTTCTCCCAGTACTTTCAGGGACGTCTCATTGTATATTCTCGAAGAGTGTATATCGGGAAGGGCACGCTTGACAAACAGTTGGTAGGTTTTGATTTTCTCTTCACTGGTCTTCTCCAAGATACCGCATACTGCGCAAAGCTTGTCTGGACTCACTTTTGCTCTCTATAACCATTCATCATCACAGCTTGTCTAGGGCAAACTTTCCTTGGAATCCTATGGCCATCTCCTTCCCTGAGCAATAGATTATCTACCAACAAGATTATAGTCCGAATAGGTAGTTTGTTGGAAAGTTTTTATTAGAACCGGACCGGTATGATCAGTGCGACCTTGTAAGCCATGTCATCCTTTTTCCGTAAGAAAGAATAAGAAGAGTAATGAGGTGACCCCTTGAAGTCTCAAGTCTTTGTGGTCGGACACTTCTACCTTTAGAGGGACCTAGAACAGAACATGAAAGTCTTACTGAAACCAACAAAGGATAAGGAGAGAGTTGCGAAAAGTAAGAAAGTAGAAATAGAGGGCAGATCTATAAAGGGAGAGGGAGAGAAACGAGGGAGTAAACTGAATAAGATAAGAAGAAGTGCAATAACACGAGGGAGACTAAGGAGAAAGCAAAGGAAAAGATGGGGGGCTGCGGAAGAGGATAAAAAAGGAAGAAAAAAATTAAATTAAAAATGAGAAAAAAAGGAAATCGTTCAAACAGAATTTCACTCATTTCAATAATCAAACAAACCGGTCTCTACAGAGTCTGCTAGTTTTCTATATCATTTAGTTCATCAGTAAAGATATTCTAGTTGTCAGCAGTGGAACTTTTCAAAAATAGATTTTAAAAACATATGCGGATAATAGAAAAATTTATATTTTTTTTATTGGAAATAAAGTTTGAATACACATAATTACTCCTTGGTGTCTGCTCAAAAAAGTTTTCACCATATTTTCGACAAGTCTTTACAAAATTTCTTGCTGAATTGTATCGTTAGAGACTGTCGATTATTATCAAATAATCGAGCAAGAATAGGTATGGGAATATTTGTCGTTTAGTGATCCATATATCCGTCAGCATTCTTTGATTTCTTCTTTATTTTTCAAGATAGAATTATTTATAACTTTTCATATTTAATACATATAAAATCTAAGCCAACACTTCTTTCCATACCATGTTCCGAGTACGTCTTTGACTTTCTTCGGAATCATTACTTTTAACGTATTTCATTGCTTAACTCCTGAAATCGCCACATATACCTAACCATGCATGAACATGGATGAATTTAGCTCCACTCTGACAAACTTAAGAGTTTGTCGCTGAGCTTTATGCGCAGTCATGGAAAATGTTGGCCTTCCTGAAAATTAATGCCGCGGAATAGTACACCCTAGCGGCCCCTTGGATGAGTGTGACTTTTGGTACATGTACTTCTTTGTGGGATTTTTGTTGTCGAACAAAAGTGGCAACCCTACTTAGAAATGTTTTTTCATAATACGCAGGAACATACCTTTCGTTTGGTATCCATATTGACATCTTCCCTTTTATTTAGAAAAAAAATCAGATAGTTGGAAACTCCGTAAAAACATCCCAGGTGGCAACACCCAGATTATGCCACCCTATGTACATACCAAGTTTCATTCAAATTTGTTAAGCGGTTTTCGGGATAGTCTGGATATACAAACATACAAAAATAGCTCGTTTAAAGTTATAAGATAATCCATTTAAATAGCTACTTCAGCGTGCAAATCGATGTTCACTTTTAACAAATGCTCATTTCAATGGCCCAAAAACCACAACATTTCGTTAACCCTTTACAATATAAATTTTTGCATAACCATTTATTTACCGCACGCACGTACTTATTTAGAGAGAGGTGGAAGGGCGTTATATCGAAAATAAGCTGTGTTTTATTATTTTAGCCTCTAAATTCAGCAATTGTGGCATTAGTGGTGGTAGCGAATGTCAATTGTTGTGACACTTTGCGCTGCAAAAACAGCAAGGGAGATCGAAAGTTAGAGTGAGGAAGATGAAGAGGAAGAGGTAAGAGAGAATGAAAGTTATTTCAATGAAATTGGGTGCTAATTTAAATTTCAACACATCAACCAAAAAAGCAGGTTTATCGCATTTGTTGTTGGTCAAGTGGGGGGTATGGCTCACTTTATGGGTTATATACTTACGCTGCGTGAATAGCTGCATACATACTCACGCACAAAGGTTGTTGAGCTTTTGTGAACATAAAACCAAGTGGGATAATCACGTTGAGCTACTAATAAATATGACTTTGCTTGGCGTACTTAAAAGGGTTTTAAAAATTAATGAGATTTCTTGAACATATAGAGTAGCTCTTAACCAAAACTAAAACAGACAAACTACCCGCGGACGTTATAGTTGCTTTTGACAAAAACATTAATTTGTCACCGTTGGCACGAGCTTCTTTGTTTTAAATAGCATAATATCTTTAGTTTCAGCACATCCGCAATCCGTTGAAGAGTTATCTGACCGAAACGTGCTAGTGTTTGAAGGTGGAGCAGCAATTGTCAGCGTTGCTCACCAATCTTCTTTAAAATATTTTGATATAATTACGAGCAACTTCTTTCAAAAGTAGCAGTGTTTTTATATTGAAAAGTGAGCGGGGGCAAGCCAACATCCCCAAAATTAACACAACTCATCGAGTTATTCTTCAAAATCTTAATACATGTGCCAAATCTTAACAAACAAATATGTTAGAACTATATGTGGGCATGATCCTCGACCAATTTTGCACATTTTTATTACACAGTAACTGTTATAAAATCAACATTTTCAGGACAAATCTATTTTTGTTCGAGTTAGCATTAAAAGTGCAGCGGAGTAGTTCACTATGAAAATTTATTTTTTAGAATTTATTCGTGCCCCCAAGTTAAACATACAGGGTGGCTGATGAATTTTGCTACATTAAGAAACTCAAATAATTTTTTTTTCAGTGTATGGAATTCATTTTTCTTTTATTCATGTTAAAGTTCATTAAATTTTATTAAATATAGCTTAATTAGTTTTAAAAATAATGGAATTTAAATGCCCCCCCCTGCTCGTCGATGCATGTGCGGCATCTTACCAAAAAGTTGTTCATTACTGCTTGGAGAGTTGAGACAGGAATAGCCGCAATTGTTTCTCGAATGGATTGCCTTAGTTCATTCAAATTTGTTGGTTTTGCATTGAAGACTTCCTGTTTGCAATAACCCTACAAGAAAAAGTCAGGTGCAGTAAGGTCAGGCGACCTGGGTGGCCAACGGAATGTGGAGTTTCTGGATATCAGCTTATTGGGAAATTTTCGTCGCAATTCTGTCATAACAGGTTGGGCTATATGAGGAGCTGCACCATCTTGCTGAAACCACACAGAGTTGAAAGAAATTCTCATTCGGCGTAATTCTGGATAGAAAAACTCTCTCAACATGCTCAAGTAACGGTCTCCAGTAACCGTAACGGTGTGACCGTTTTCTTCGAAGAAGTAGGGCCCGACAATGCAGCGTGATGAAACTGCACACCACACTGTGACACGAAGTGGATGCAATTCCGTCTCATGGAGTATCTGTGGGTTGGAAGCACTCCATATTCGACAATTTTGTTTGTTTATATTGCCGTTTAAATCGAAATGGGCCTCGTCAGACATGAAAAGACAGTTCAACATGTTTCCATCCTCTTCCACCATTTGAAGCATCTTCTGGCAAAATTCCAAGCGAATCGGCAAGTCTGCAGCGTTCAGTTTGTTGGCCATTTGAATTTTATATGGGAATAAGTCCAAATCTTTGTGCATAATTGACTGTAATGACTGCCTGCTTACACCCATTTGAGCAGATAAGCTTCTTGTCGAAACACGTGGATTGTTTTGTATGGCAGCAGCTACAGCAGCGATTGTTTCCTCCGTTCGAACTGAAGGGTTTCGATGGTAAGGTCTTCTGTTGACTGTCCCATGCTCGGCAAAATTGTTTACAAGTCTTATTATGGTCCATCTGCTCAGAGGATTGCCGCCAAACGTGCGCCTATACTCTCTTTGAACCGAACCTACGGACTCCAGTGCATGATAGCGGCGGACAATCCAAATTCTTGTTTCAGTGTCCCAGTTATCCATTTTTGTTAAATGTAAAAGTCAATCTGCAAAAAAAAAAAAAAATTTACCAGATTCATTAAATAGAAAAAAAGTTATTTAATTTTTTTTTGGTAGCGGCTTTCATCAGCCACCCTGTATAGGTGGGCGTGATCCTTCCCCGATTTCGTTCTTTTATCTCTGGAACGTTCCTTGTAAAAAGGGTAATCCGTTCTTTCTGATACCTTCAACGGTTTTTCTATTTATGACTAGTAAACCGAGCCGCTTCGCTGCGTCTCAGCACTAATAATAGACGGAGTCTGATATATTCCATACCAGATAAAATCAGTTTGACCAGGTTAGCCTTTTCGAGGCTAGATTTAGCCGTTTTTTTGCCATTTAGTCTCTTAATTTTGATTTGAGCTTTGTGGCTTTTTTTAAGCCTTTTTCTAGTCCAAACCTTTTCTAGTTCCAACACCATATTTTTCATATAAAATTAAAGTTAAATGAAGGTAGTATTGATGACGAAATCCAGAAAATTATTCGTAAAAATTGCCTACCTGAAAATATCTCTCTCTCTCTATCTCTATGGCGCGATATACAACAGGTATATCATCATAAACCTCCTAAGAGATTTTTGCGCCAAACTTCTCTTCCAATTTGTGGTGTGCCGATTTGAATTTTCCCTACAAATTGGTGGGACCTACAGTTTTTTGTTGACTCCGAACGGCATCTACAAAGGAGACGAATTTTTGCTGAGAAGCCTGTCATGGCAGAAATACACTCGGAGAGTTTGCCAAACCACTGCCGAGGGGCGACCCCGTTTTGAAAAACTTTTTTCAAATCACTTTTGATGTTACCTGTACCAGGGCTCGAACCATGGACCTTCGGTGTGGTAGGCCGGCAACACTACCTTCACACCACGGCGACCTGAAAATATGAGCTCTTTACAAAAGATTAATTTTTGTTTCAGTTGAAAATTTTTTGAAAGTCACACTTTCAAGAAAAAAAGTCTAGGATTCTCCAAGTCAAGTAGCATTGATTGAGCTGCAGCGGTGAAAGCTAATAACCGTACAGTGGACAAGTGTGACCTCTACCATAGAATGTGCGGAAGTCTGAGAACATAAAAATTCATTAAACGAACCCCCTTTTTTAGAACTGTTCGAATTCGTATTTAGCTTTTTGGTATTACCTTCCAGTAATGGGGAGGTTGAAAGAATTTTTAGTGCCATGAACATTTTAAGAACTAAGTTAAGGAACAGATTAAAAATTAAAATGTTCAACTCACTGTCTAATATTAGATGTTCGTTAAAACGTTTACCCAAATGTTGTACTGATTTTGAAACTAGAATAGTTCCTTTAAGTTATGCCTACAGCTTTATTACAAATAGTTTAAGCTAAATTAAAAAATTTGAAATGGGTGTCGTAAAAAAATTCCGCACTTTTTTTATCTTCTTTTTTTCTTAATTTTAGCCTTTTCTAACCTTTGTTCATGCAGATTTAGCCTCTTTTTTCTCAAACACTTGCTCAAACTGGATAAAATATGGAACTTAATAACAAAACCTATTGCAGCACTAATTAGCACCTTTGGTTTGATACCCATATTGTACTAAATACATTTCGGGTTACCTTGGTCCGCATATCGATTGATAATTCCGAAACTGGTGAAGTTATTGGAACAAATGATATGTTAAATTTTAAGTTAAGTCTCCATTAAAGCAACGGTGAAAGTTCCATTCAATTCCATTTAGCAGTTTTTGAGTGATGCGCGACCAAGCATATAGACAGACAGACAAAAATTCTAAAAACTGTTGATTAGGCTTCTATTGGCTTAATAATGATTACTCCTATAGATTTTTCATAAATATCTGCAATGTACAGACATCAACCTGTTACAATTTTATTATATCGAGCTCTAACCGCAATTTTGGCGTAACCAACAAAACTTTTTAAAATCAGTATTTTGACAGATATCGGTAGTTCTGTTTATTTTAAACTATCTCATAAACTATCACAACTGCGGTATGTACCATTACAAAAATAAAGCAAAGGCAATTATGATGTAAGTAACAGTTTGCTTTAAAATTTTGTATATTTGTAAACTAAAAACCCTTCTCCTGTAAAATTTTATTTTTGCTGGTTACACTAAAATCGCTGTTAGGGCTCGATATGTAGAGATTAATAATATTTTTAAAATTAACCTAATCAAAGGTGGGCCGTGACACACCCACATTGAAAAATTGATAAAATATATATTCGATATCAAGATTGGAGAAAACTCCGACTAAGAATTACGAGCCATCCCACTCAAGAAGAATCCAACGAAAGGGTGCCCGATCGGTACTATCGCCAATTAGATGCAAGTAAGAGGTGGTTTGACAGGGAATCTCTTGGTGTTTCCAGTCAGAGTCAGTTACTGCACAGAGTAGATAGCTGATGTCGTGATCGTATATACGTTTGGGAAAGTAATATTATTCAACGCGAGAGTTCTCATTAAATTAAAAAAATAAAAAAATAACTATTTTGCAAAAATAACAAAAAACTTCAACCTGAAAAATTAATTAAATATTGTTTTAATTTTTTTTATGAAGTAAAAATTGTACCTAATTGCTAAGCGAAAAAAAAAGTTGTTTGATTTCTAACCCACCCTACAATCTATTATGTACAGTACGCGTTCAGTTTTATTGCCACGACTGTAAACATTACTATTGTCTAAAAAAGCTGTAAGCTTCAAATTAATTCTCTTCGAAATATCTCTGTTTAAATTGCATCCATTAGGTGCAGTCATTCTTGAGTGATGTGGAAACTAGCAAACAGACAAACAGACAAAAATTCTAGAAAACGACTTACCTGACTTCTGTTGCTGTAACGAAGAATGCATTTTTATTTTATACAAGCGGACCCGGCAGACGTTGTTCTGTCTAAAATTTAACTTGCCTACATTTAATAAATTGTACTCTTTTCCCTCCCACTTGGCTCTTCTTCTACATTTATCTGGGAATCTTTCTTTTTTTTCTACTTTTAAACTAACCCCATCGGCCGCCGTGGTGTGAAGGTAGTGTTGCCGGCCTACCACACCGAAGGTCCATGGTTCGAGCCCTGGTACAGGTAACATCAAAAGTGATTTGAAAAAAGTTTTTCAAAATGGGGTCGCCCCTCGGCAGTGGTTTGGCAAACTCTCCGAGTGTATTTCTGCCATGACAGGCTTCTCAGCAAAAATTCGTCTCCTTTGTAGATGCCGTTCGGAGTCGGCAAAAAACTGTAGGTCCCACCAATTTGTAGGGAAAATTCAAATCGGCACACCACAAATTGGAAGAGAAGCTTGGCGCAAAAATCTCTTAGGAGGTTTATGATGATATACCTGTTGTATATCGCGCCATAGAGATAGAGAGAAACTAACCCCATATACGGTTACTCTTTTTTATCCTCTTAATTTTTCTCTTTTTTTCTCTAACACCACCTACATTTCCCCTGCGGGTACTGATATGCCCATAGCTTGGAAGATATATCTAACTAACTTTTGTTTGCTCCTGGTACTGCTTTCAGTTGCCAGGGGTTTTTTGAAGTATAGAACGAACAGATATCCATACATATAAAATATCATTAGCTTGAACCAAATAAATTCCTAGCTATGTCGAATTGCTACTTAAAATACCCTGGGGCTTTTCTGAACCTATCTTTAAAGCTTCACAGATGTTGACTATAAATTTAGGAAATTAATGAAGCACAAACAAAAGACAAAAAATGTGGGCGTGGCATCCTGACTAAAGGACACATATATCCAAATATCATTAATTTAGACCAAATAAGTTCAGAGTTAAGACGAATTGAAATTTTATATAGCCTGGGGGCGTGGCGCCGCCCACTTTTCCAAAACTATATATAGCCTATGCTTTAACCCATGATCCCAAGAATATATTGTGAAAATTTCATAAAAATCAGTTGAGTTTTATTTATAAGATCTGTAATGTAACGCAATCGGACTACAACCATTTTATTATTTAACTCTTCTTTAATTTAATGTTATTTTGAAATGAGTTGTTTTTAATTGTGTCACCCTTTATTTTATAATAAAACTGCAGAACTTCAACTGAAGTCCAGTAATGTGAAAATAGGTTGCCAATAGCTATGTAGCTTTTTGGGCGTAGCCCAGTCAATTTTATATTCATAACGCAGGCTGAAGCACGTGCCATGAAAATGCATGAAAAATAGCAACAACAAGTATTAATGAAGAAATAGAAAAATACTGTGGACCAAAGCAATTTAAATTGCGATGTCTACGAGAGGTTCATAAAATTATTAAAAAATTACTAGTCTTCGCTCATCTGGCCTAATCTGAATTAAAAAGCGAAATAATAATATTTTTAATTACTTGAGAAAATGGGCGTTTCATAGCCGATATTCGACTGCACAAATATTTAAATTTCTACCGCTTATTTAGCTTAAAGCTATAGTTTGAGCATTTCGAAATTTAGGAATTGATGCCCAAAATATCTGCAAAATGTTTCGATACATACCATATTCCCCGTTACAACCCCTGTGTAATTTCGAAATATCCTTAAAATGTTTTTAATACGAAAAAAAAGAGAAATGTTTTCTTACGGGTCAATTCTGTGCGTCACCGGTAATTTTGTACCTGGAAGATTACAAAATCGTAACCGTTGGCAATGCAGTTCATGTAACCGAGATTCTAGCGTAAATGGCAACGCTGTAAAAAACAAACAAAAAATAAAAAAGTGCTTATATTGTTTATTAATTCTTGTGAACTAGTATGTGTACAAAATTTTGCTGTATTTTCAGTTCACAAAAATATTCACAAAACACGTGCAATTTTTCGCGGTTACGCGACGTTACCACCTCTTTTAGTGGTTACGAAATTGAACTACAACTTAAGCCGGCAGAATACCAAAAGTGTGTAAAAGTTTCCAAATTATTAATTTTCCGGTAAAACGAATGTTGTTACCACACTAGAATTAAGGCGTTAGTGACTACTTTTCTGCTGAGGTTTTTGCTTATACTTCCGATCTCTAATTTTACATACATATAATAAAAATGTAGTCGACTGGTGTCTTATATTGATATAAAAAAAGTGCTATTTATTAGAGCAATAGAAGCTAAAATGGCAATTTTTGAAATTTTGTTTTCTGTTTGTGTGTTTGTTCCCGCATCACTCAAAAACCTCTTAAAATATTTGAATAAAAATTTCACCGCCGTGTTGCTTGATATCCAACTTAAATTTAAGATCCATTTTAAAGCACATAAGTATTTTATTCGTGCTGTGGACAGTGGTGGCAATAAAAGTTGTGCTTAAATATTTACATACATATACTGAAATTGAAACAAGTCGATGTGTGTAGTTATTTATTATATAAACAGCCTTAATTAAATCAACAGAAGGCAGCGAAACAATTAATTCAAGAACTACCTGTCTATTTGTATTTATGTTTGTACGCGCATCACTAAATAATTAGTGATTCGAATTGAATAGTTTTGCTCCAGTATATTGCTTGAGGTCAGTATTTGAATATAAAATACAGTTTAAGGTTTCTTGTTTATATACTGTTTCAGCTTGGGTGCGTGGCGAAGGCTCAGGCGACCGTGGGCATGTAGAATTAAGAAAGTTTTGTATCAGTGAAATAACTTGAGTGAAAAGATCCATCGCTGATGTATTCGAGCACATTTGGGGTAGAATACTGAAATTTTATTTTCTAGAAAGGTGTTAAACCGTGTTTTCTTCTCTCAGCTCTCTCTCTTTCTGGTTTATTTGTTCACTTCACAAAATAGTTTCGTACTAGTAAACAGAACGGTTCTATCTACAAAATTTCCACAGAGCGCGTGATTACCTATGTTGTTTTCTGGAAAAGAAAATGCGATCAATAGATATGTATAAAATGAATGAATTTCACATGTAGTAAAGACTAGTCCCATTAATACTACTTTGAAATCAGATAGCTTTGTCTCAAAACCGATGCGCAACTACATTCACAATATATCTATTAGTTCAAGTTGTGTCCAGTGCAATTTTAATAAATTTACAATGAAATGACATTAGCGGCTACGTATTCCCAAAACACCCACCCATGCTGGGCCACAAAATTTACGCACCAAAAATATGAAAACTGTTACGCACAACCTCCAAAATGACATCCACTAACAACAAGCACATTCTATTTTATATCCAGCAAAAATTTGTACATGTCACTCAACCAAACACAGAAATGGTATGCAAAGCAAGCAGTTTGTATAGAAATACAAATTACGCTGGTTGTACTTTGGCATTATCAATGAGTTGCAGTTATAAATCAATGCCTTTGTGATGCAGTTCAACTCACAAGGGGGTGTGGTATTCAGAAATTGATTTTCGCCTTCAATATTACTGGGATTTAGACAATTACACTTTTGTGGCCCAAAAGTGACATTATTTATATGAGACAGTGAGTACATACACATTTATATACATATGCTCGATTATTAGTGATGTTGAGAATTGAAAAGAAAAGGAGCTGCTGTAGGAAAGACTCTAAGAGACTTGTAAAACTACTTGAGAAACCGAAAAATTGTTTCAGGAATATCGTCAATATGCTCAAAGGAATAAAATTGTAAGTCAAGACTATTGTAAAGGTCACGGTTTCAATCACTGCTACGACTACGGCTACAGACATAGTGAAGCTATTGAAGCTGTTACCAACATCAACATAGATCGTAACCAAAGCTAATGATATTAAACAGCTTCGATTCCGATGGAAAAATATCGGCACTTCGGAATGATTAAGCCTTATGATTTTGATACCCATTCCGAATTCTTATAGAGGAACTTAAGCAGTAAAAGAGACTGTGTCCACCGGTTGCAAAATATATTGAACTATATGTTTCACAGTTATCTTTTATTTCTTTCAAATGGACGTCGGCTGGTTGGTTGGTTGAAGTAATAAGTCCCCGAGTAACAATGAGACATCTAGAACCGTTCCACGACATGCCAGCTCCTTAATCATCTCGTTTCTCTGCATGTTATGATGCCCTACTCCTTTATTAGAGAAATGATATGTCGACCTGCCAGGTTCATGGCCCACTCCCTGAATTGGCCAAGCAGTCTCGATGTAATCGTTGCTGACTTGAGAGCGCGGCTTTCAGAAAAATTTGCTATTCCATTACCGGCAATATCGGCACATGGTAATGTCCTACAAAAATCCTGAATAGCGTAGATCTCGGACTGAAATACACTGGCTGTGTCTGGAAGGCGCATGGTTAGCAACATGGCCGGTAGTGCTTCAAAAATGCACGCTGCTACTCCACAGACGATTTGACCCATACGTGAACACTGAAATGTCGAATCTTGATATAAATTACTTCTTTCTAAAGTTTTTGCTTGAAGGAAATAGAATCTCGAAGTTTGTATCAAAGACTGAACTAGGACCGATGTATTCCTACTTTGTTTTGATCTACGAGTCATTGACGTTCATCAGAATATGATCCAAAGGCTAAGTGCACCCTTGGATGCTGTTTCCTTCATAAAGAGATCGATTGGTGGCATGTTGCATATCACGTTCAGAGCCTCTGTCTAGTATGATCTAATCGCGCCGGTTACCGCACCACAGGCAGCTCGCTGGCCTTTGCCTAGCATTTTGCTCATGTAGTTCATGTCGACTGTTTTCCACCACATCATCGCCCCGCAAGCTAAGATCTGTCTAAAAATTGCTCTGTACAGCCATGCTGTGAGTTCTGGGGTTATTTGAAATGGTTGCCATGATATATAAGGTTCTAGCGAACACAGGAAATTTAATGGGAATAATCTCTGTATAAAAAACCCGTGAAAAAAGAATCGACACGCATCATCTCTTTGTTGATTTTAAAGCCGCTTTCGATAGCACGAAAAGGAGCTGCCTATATGCCGCTATGTCTGAATTTGGTTTCCCCGCAAAAGTTATACGGCTATGCAAAATGACCTTGAGCAACACCGCCAGCTCGGTCAGAATTGGGAAGTACCTCTCCGAGCCGTTCGAAACTAAACGAGGTTTCAGACAGGGTGACCCCCTATCGTGCGATTTCTTTAATTTAATGCTGGAGAAAATAATACAAGCTGCAGAACTTAACCGCGCTGGAACAATATTTTATAAAAGCGTCCAACTGTTGGCATATGCTGACGATATTGATATCATTGGCCTTAACAACCGCGCCGTAACTTCTGCTTACTCCAAATTAGAAAAAGAAGCGGAGAAAATGGGATTGGTGGTGAACGAGGGCAAAACGAAGTACCTTCTGTCATCATGCAAAGAGTCAGCGCATTCGCGCCTTGGCAACCAAGCCACTGTTGGCAGCAATAATTTCGAAATAGTAAAGGACTTCGTTTACCTGGGAACCAGCATTAATACCAACAATAATGTTAGCCTAGAAATCCGACGAAGAATCACTCTTGCAAACAAATGCTACTTCGGACTGAGTAGGCAATTGAAAAGTAAAGTCCTCTCTCGACGAACGAAAATAACACTCTACAAGTCACTCATCGCACCCGTCCTGCTATATGGTGCAGAAGCGTGGACACTAACAACATCTGATGAGGCGGCTCTGGGAGTATTCGAGAGAAAGGTTCTTCGAAAGATTTGTGGACCTCTACGCGTTGGCGACGGCGAGTACCGAAGAAGATTTAATGATGAGCTGTATGAACTTTACGCAGACGCCGACATAGTTCAGCGAATTAAAACACAGCGGCTTCGCTGGCTAGGCCACGTAGTGCGAATGAGCGAAGATGCTCCAGCCCAGAAGGTATTCTTATCGGCACCCGCCGGTGGAAGCAGAGGAAGAGGGAGACCACCACTCCGATGGAAGGACCAAGTGGAGACCGATTTGCGATCCCGCGGTGTTTCCAATTGGCGCCAGTTGGCGCAACGAAGAAACGACTGGCGAGCTATGTTGGACGGTCAAAATCGCCCAGGCGGTTAGATGACCATTTAAAGAAGAAGAATCTCTGTATATATTTCTCTGTCGCCTCTGCCATACATTTTCAACGGGATTTAAATATCTGGTATTTTATACATCTTTACTATACCGGCCCTAAGAAACTTTTGCAATTTGTTCTGTTTCACACAATTTGCTTGTTCTGAAACACAAAAAATATCGAAAAATTCGTTTTCTCTACCATAAATGTAATCGCAACAGAACCTTAAACTCAACAAAACCGGGTCCGTAATTCGGCAATCCTACACATCCCTAATAAATATGCGTAAGCGTACATGCACCCGTATAATATACAGGTTTGAGTGCAATCAATTTTGATGCAAAATTATTTATTCGTTCAGTCCGCATTTATTTAGCGACTTTGAATTGTTCAATTATTTATGTCCACAATAATGCTGGTATGTAAGGTATTCATATAATAAATGGGCTTTAATTAAAAGCTGTTTAAAAATTTTAGCAATAACTTCGTATATGTGTAAATAATGAAAATAAATTAGAATTGCATTTTAGTGTTATAGCGCCGTTGATTGCAAAAGTATAACCTATTCACGTGTGAAATTAAAAGCGCCAAATGCATGCCACTGTATTAGTTGAATTTTCTCAATGAAAGTGCAAAATGACATAAGTGCGTAGCGTGGAATGATTTCAGAGGATTAACAATATTTATAAAAGCGTTATTATATTATTTCAGTACAAATCGTGTTCCGTTGTGATTTTTCTAAAATTAAAGGTTTTATGTGGCTTTAAAATAATCAAGTTTTAGCTGAAAGATGGATTATATTATTTTATTTATTTACTCTTTCTGCCCATCCCCTTACTTTCCTTTCCGGAACTTTGTTTTAATTTCTGTGTCTTTACTTCTTTACCATATATCCTATTTTTACCTTTTTAATATATTTTATTTTTTACTTGTTTTTATTTTACTTTATTTTATTTCAATTTATCATATTTTATTATATTATATTTTATTTTAGTTAATTTTATTTAACTTTAATTTAATTGACTTTATTTTATCTTATTTTATTTTGTTTTATTTTATTTTATTTTCTTTTATTTTCTTTAATTTCACTTTATACTCGTTTTTATTTTAGTTTTGTATTTCTTTGCTGGCTTGAGGTCCGTGTTCAATAATTATAAAAATTAAAAACACATTTTGATTTTTTTGTTAAAATCGATATATTTCGACTGCTCAACGGCAATCATCTTCAGGATTGTAGCAACTAACAAAAATAAACAATTAACAATAAACAAATTTTGCATTTTAAATATCACATAAATACATACTTTTATTAACACGTCTGCTCTCTGTGACGTGGAGTATGGTACTGTTTTTTAGTGAGTAGGTGTTTATAGATATGTGCTGTGTGATCAACGTCGTTCTTATAGTTGAGTCTTGTGTTAGTCGGAGTATTAATAATGTGTAACATTTCTAGTGTGAAGCGTTTGTTATAGTGTTGTTCTTGTTGCAGTATTTTAGTCTCGTCAAAGTTTGGTGTGTGGCCGCTATCTGCACAGTGGGCCATGAGTGCCGTTTTTTGATTATTTACTTGATGGCAAAATTTAAAATCAGACTTATGCTGGGAAATTCTCATTTTGAGCTTGGACTTTGTAGTACCTATATATATATTATTGCACGTTTCATCTCTATTGCCTTTACATGGTATCTTGTAAACTACGTTATTTTTTTCCATGATTGGTATTTTCGATTTTGTTTTGTTAAATATGTTTTTTAAAGTGTTCGTAGGTTTATGCGCAATTTTTGTGGTTTCTTTATCATAGCAGTCAGATTTTGCTAGACGCTCTGATAGATGCGGTACATAAGCCACCGACTTGAAAATAATTGGTTTAACGGGGGTTTTTGGACTATTTGGATTTTTAGTTTTTCGTAATAAAGTTTTTATGGTTTTTTTCGGAAAATCATTGTTTGTTAGTAATGTAAAAATGTCTTTTGTAACTTCTTTGTGGTATATTTCATCTGAGGTCTGCAACATTTTCCGTATACAGCCATTTGCTGTATTCATAATCATGGTTTTCGGATGTTTTGAATTAAAGTTTATAATCAAAACATCCGAAAACCATGATTATGAATACAGCAAATGGCTGTATACGGAAAATGTTGCAGACCTCAGATGAAATATACCACAAAGAAGTTACAAAAGACATTTTTACATTACTAACAAACAATGATTTTCCGAAAAAAACCATAAAAACTTTATTACGAAAAACTAAAAATCCAAATAGTCCAAAAACCCCCGATAAACCAATTATTTTCAAGTCGGTGGCTTATGTACCGCATCTATCAGAGCGTCTAGCAAAATCTGACTGCTATGATAAAGAAACCACAAAAATTGCGCATAAACCTACGAACACTTTAAAAAACATATTTAACAAAACAAAATCGAAAATACCAATCATGGAAAAAAATAACGTAGTTTACAAGATACCATGTAAAGGCAATAGAGATGAAACGTGCAATAATATATATATAGGTACTACAAAGTTAAAGCTCAAAATGAGAATTTCCCAGCATAAGTCTGATTTTAAATTTTGCCATCAAGTAAATAATCAAAAAACGGCACTCATGGCCCACTGTGCAGATAGCGGCCACACACCAAACTTTGACGAGACTAAAATACTGCAACAAGAACAACACTATAACAAACGCTTCACACTAGAAATGTTACACATTATTAATACTCCGACTAACACAAGACTCAACTATAAGAACGACGTTGATCACACAGCACATATCTATAAACACCTACTCACTAAAAAACAGTACCATACTCCACGTCACAGAGAGCAGACGTGTTAATAAAAGTATGTATTTATGTGATATTTAAAATGCAAAATTTGTTTATTGTTAATTGTTTATTTTTGTTAGTTGCTACAATCCTGAAGATGATTGCCGTTGAGCAGTCGAAATATATCGATTTTAACAAAAAAATCAAAATGTGTTTTTAATTTTTATAATTATTGAACACGGACCTCAAGCCAGCAAAGAAATACAAATTTAAGGAAAAAGGTCGCAAAAAATTTCATAGTTTTTATTTTAGTTTATTTTATTTACTTTTACTTTATTTTATTTTATTTTATTTTATTTTATTTTATTTTATTTTATTTTATTTTATTTTATTTTATTTTATTTTAATTTAATTTATTTTATTTTATCTTATTTTATGTTATTATATTTTATTTTATTTTATTTTATTTTATTTTATGTTATTTTATTTTATTTTATTTTATTTTAGTTTAATTTATTTTAATTTATTTTATTTTACTTTAATTTGTTCTATTTTATTTCATTTCATTTTATTTTATGTTATTTTATTTGATTTTATTTCACTTAATTTTATTTTATTCTATTTTATTTTATTTAACTTTAATTTAATTTATTTTACTTTATCTTATTTTATTTTCTTTTCTTTTATTTTCTTTTATTTCACTTTATACTCGTTTTTATTTTAGTTAATTTTACTAACTTTTATTTTATTTTATTTTATTTTATTTTATTTTATTTTATTTTATTTTATTTTATTTTATTTTATTTTATGTTATTTTATTTTATTTTATTTTATTTTATTTTATTTTAGTTTAATTTATTTTAATTTATTTTATTTTACTTTAATTTGTTCTATTTTATTTCATTTCATTTTATTTTATGTTATTTTATTTGATTTTATTTCACTTAATTTTATTTTATTCTATTTTATTTTATTTAACTTTAATTTAATTTATTTTACTTTATCTTATTTTATTTTATTTTCTTTTCTTTTATTTTCTTTTATTTCACTTTATACTCGTTTTTATTTTAGTTAATTTTAATTTTTTTATTTTATTTTATTTTATTTTATTTCATTTTATTTTATTTTATTTTATTTTATTTTATTTTATATTATTTGATTTTTTTATTGTTGTTTTATTATAATTTGTTTATGTTGTTTACTTAAATTTAATTTTATTTTATCTTATTATATTATATTTTATTTTGTTTTGTTTTATTTTATTTTATTTCGTTTTATTTTATTTTATTTTATTTTATTTTATTTGATTTTATTTCATTTTATTTTATTTGAATTTTTTAATTATTGTTTATTTTATTTTATTTTATTTTATTTTAGTTTATTCTATTTTATTTTATTTCGTTCCATTTTATTTTATTTCATTTTGTTCTATTTTATTCTATTTTATTTTATTTTATTTTATTTTATTTTATTTTATTTTATTTTTTTAAATTTTATTTTATTTTATTTTATTTTATTTTATTTTATTTTATGTTATTTTATTTTATTTTATTTTATTTTATTTTATTTTATTTTATTTTATTTTAATTTATTTTAATTTTATTTATTTTACTTTAATTTGTTCTATTTTATTTCATTTCATTTTATTTTATTTTATTTTATTTGATTTTATTTTATTTTATTTTATTTTATTTTATTTTATTTTACTTAATTTTTTTTAAATTTTATTTAATGGAATCTCAGAATTTGAAAAAATATTTCCGCATAATAACAATTTAATTTAAGCGAATATATAAAAAATTAGATAAAAAAAGAAAAGAGAAGTATTCATTAATCTATTTATTCAAACTGAAAGTTTTCGAAGTTTTTTTATATTTAATTAAATATTCCGTTTTACAAAGCACAACATTTTTATAAAACACATCTCAATGCTCGTCCACAGCACTTGGTGGTGCTGCATCTTTCCCAACACGAATCCAGCACCTTAACTCTACTTTACATGAAACGCTTCTACTTTCAGAAGTCGTAACATTTTATTTTTTTTTTCAACCAGCACCACCGTAGTAAGCTTCGATCCACATATATTAATTCCACAACCACTTTACAGTCCAAGCCAATTGCCACATCAATACCAATGCTTTTCTCATAGAAATACATATTCGACATATTGGCGCTATTTAATTTCAAATATTTGCTTACGATTGGCATCACATATCTAAATATGTTTGGTTGTAAACGAATTAATGTGTAAATTTAATTGCGGTGCAGTCATATGTCAAATTAGACTACAAAGGCCTTCGTTTGTCACTATGTTGGACTGGTGGAATAATTATGGCTGGAATATGAATTAGCTATAACCGAATAGTTATTTTGATGGGGTAACATGGAGCTTCGTATGGATGTACAAACATGTCTATGTATACTAGATGGGGGAAAATATATAATTTAAAATTTTCATAAAAAGTACTATTATTTCTAAAATAGAAACATGAAATCAGAAAACCATATCAATGTTTAAAGTTTGTTTACTCTGGAACAGCTCAGCTGACGAAAAGTTTCATTTACAAAACTTTATGTAGATAAATTTTCTGGCTTGGTAGTTTTAAGCCAAAAATAAGATCAATCATAACAAGTCTGTTAGACTTTTAAAAATCAATATTAAGGTCTGAATCATTTTTCAAAAAAAAAAAAAAAAAATTTCGGTTTTGGCTCAGTCTAATGTAAAAGTACACATTTGTATCGTGCGAACTTTTTAATTACATATGTTAGAATTATCTATTGCTCTATAGAGCTATGAAATACAGACGCTGCAGTTAAACTAACAGGTTTGAAACTAACTCAAAGTAGAGGATTGAAACGCGTTTTTGATGTGAAGGAATTTGCATAAACATAAATGTCCCATAGCCAATTTTTTTGAAATGCTAACGCTTTCAAACAATACAAGTCTACTTATCTATAAGACTATTCCAATGCAAATATAGAGCTCTCTGGGTATTTCCAGTCACTCAAAATCAACCTCTACTCTAAGTATAAGTATATAACTTCACTCAAAAATAGTTAAGACCAATCCTTCTGTCGTTGTGGCTTGTAAAAACCTTTGACGCCTTCTTGATCTCTATATGTATGACAGTATTCATAATGTCGACTCCCAAAGCAGGTCTTTCTCCGTCCAATTGTTAAACAAGTAACCGATAACCAAGAATACAAAGAGTACTCTGGTGGTTCATGAGTTGAGCGCGCTGCGTTTGAAATTATTTCTAAATTACTGTGTAAGAGATCTGTTACAGCGAACGGGCTGCATTCACAATAAATTGGATTATGTGTAGAGGTACGCCACAAGGAGTTTCTGTTCCTTCCATTGAGGGATTTGGTCGCAAACGAGCTTCTTGTGGACCGCAAAGAAATTGACAAGTGAGTCGTTGCCTACACAAATGAGCTGACAATCCTGGTTAGAGGAACAGTTTTGGGTTCTACGTGTTGGTTGGCAGGGTTAACTAAACATTGTGACTAGGTTGGTCATGCGTGGTGGCTGTCAACCATAGCAAAATTGGTCCAGTTTTTCTTACGAGTAAATATAGGATTCCTGCTTCCGATTGCATTTGACTGGTTTCGAATTCAGTGGTTATATTTTTATATATTCAAATATCTCGGAATTGTACAAGAAAAGAAGACGTCCTTAAAAAAATGTTGTTTTTTAGATATGTTGGTTGAGTGAACTTCCTAAACTGCCAATAGGTTCCGGTAATATGGTATCTCACCGATACTAGTATTAACCGCAAGCCGCTAAGCCGGTAACTAGCAAGGAGGCGTCTACTCTTCGTGGCATTTAATATTTATTTATATAAAATAAAGTGTATTTAAACCTAATTTGACACGCATAATCGGCTAAATATAATTGTAAATTGAATATGAAATAATTGCAATCAAAGTTTCACTTCAGCAAAATAGAGTTTGTTTTCTCTTTTTTTTTAATTGCACATTAAATGAATATTTCAGGGACTGTGACGGCTATGATTTAAAAAAAGTAATTTAAAATTACTTTTTTATGGTTTTTAATTAAAATTTTTAGCGCAGAATATGTTTATAATTAATTAGAACTAATTTGGCAACTGCAAAATTATCTTGAAATCACACTCAATGTAAGTAAATAAGTGATATACGAGGTGTGTTCAAAAAGTATCGCGAATTTTGAATTATCGCTGGTTACGTATATTCGAATTTCGAATTTTTTGTGGCGTTATGTTGGTACTCATGTCTCTCACTTATGCCGACAAGCTCGGCCATTTTGAGTGTTCAGTTAATTGTTGGCAGCTGCTTTGCTTGCACGTGTTTTGGATCGTCTTCGATTTTTACGCGAAATTCGTACCAAAATTGCTCAATTGTGACCAAAAACAGCATCGCATGAACATTGCTAATGAGATGTTAAACTCTATCCGCGACGACCCAAATTTGCTCCAGAGGGTCAAACTGGTGACGAATCGTGGGTTTATGGTTATGACGTGGAAACCAAAGCTCAATCATCTCAATGGAAGCTGCCGCACGAACCAAGACCGAAAAAAGCGCGCAAAGTTCGGTCGAATGTGAAAGTTTTGCTGACAGTTTTCTTCGATTGCAGGGGCGTGGTGCATCATGAGTTCTTGCCACAGGGAAGAACAGTCAATAAGGAATATTACCTGCAAGTTATGCGCAACTTGCGCGAAGCAATCCGCCAGAAACGCCCGGATTTGTGGAAGAACAAAAATTGGCTTTTGCGCCACGATAACGCCCCTGCTCACGCATCGTTGCTTGTGCGCGACTTTTTGGCCAAAAACAACACATTAATGATGTCGCAGCCACCGTATTCCCCAGATCTGGCCCCCTGTGACTTTTTCTTGTTCCCTAAACTGAAGAAGCCCATGAAAGGACGACGTTACGCTTCTCTTGACGAGATAAAGACGGCATCGAAGGAGGAGCTGAACAAGATACAAAAAAATGATTTCTTGAAGTGCTTCGAAGATTGGAAAAACCGTTGGCACAAGTGTATAATATCTCATGGGGATTACTTTGAAGGGGACAAAATAGATATTCATGAATAAATAAATAATTTTTGAAAAAACACAAAATTCGCGATACTTTTTGAACACACCTCGTATATATATATATACAAGTTTGCCATGTGATTTCAGCGTACACATAATTTTTTTTTTTTTAGAAAACATGAAATAGAATAGACAATTTAGCTTGTTTTCTTAAACTTCTGCACTGATACTAGTTTTTTCTGGTAACTTAAGTTGCCACAGCTCCTTTAAATTGCTTAAAAAATATACATTTGAAAACAAAATTTACTTTAGTTGTTATGACAAACTAAAATTATAATTGTGTTAATAACATGAGCGGTTTTCTTAACCAAATTCAAGCAATCAGAAAACTAGCATTGTATGTTTAGTTTTTTATCATGGTAATAAATCCATTCCGTACAAGATCGAATTAGGCTGTTATTTCTTATTGGCATAGAAATTTCGAACTGATTTTTTATTCTTGTTTAATTTTTCAGCTTGATATGTAGCATGTTCCACGCCCATTTTCCTAAATTGCCATGCGGATCACTTGGCCAGAGCGGGTACTCTTGAAACGGACGTGGCTTACTCCAAGACACTAAGAATTTTTTTCGCAACTTGTAGCCCACTTCTGGGCAGGTGGGCTTCGGATCTTTGTCAGGTATCGAGGCTCTTCTGGCCAGTTGTCGGAGTCCAACGATCATCGGAATTCCTAGGGTTATCTAAGGCACATGCCTTCATAATGATTGGAGTATTGAAGGGGCGTTTCTCGATGGGGGTTTATGGGGTGCGGTTGAATATTCTCGACAATCTCAGCTGTGCAAGGTGCATAGAGGATGATTGCCAAATAATTGTAAGTTAATGTCACCATTGAATATTTGGTATCACAACGGTCGGTGTAGGTGGCCAAGTGAGCTGCCTTTTCAGGCACCTAACTTAACACTGGGATATACTACAGTAATTAAAAGGCGTGAGTACCAAGTACTCGTGGAGTGTGATATGTAAACATGTGTATCCTGTACATAAATTAAATCAAATTAAACATCGCCCAGTGGACGAATTTCAACCCTTCCTTCCTCCCTTCTCTTCTATGTTCTTCCTTTACTTTAATTTATTTTTATTTTACTTACTTTTCTCTTCTTTCAACAGTATATATTTTTTATTTATTTTATTCTATTATATTTTATTATTTCTTTTTCTTGCTTCCTTTCTTTTCATTTACTTTTTTTCTTTCTTTTCTTTTCTTTTCCTTTTGTTCATTTCCTTTCCTTCCAGTTATCATAGTTCTTTTAATTAATTTAACTAAATTTTTTTGTTTTATTCTGTTTTATGTTATTTTATTTTATTTTATCTTATTTTATTTAATTTAGTTTAATTTAATACATTTTTTTTATTTTATTTTATTTTATTTGATTTTATTTTATTTTATTTTATTTTTTTATTTTTTTATTTTATTTTATTTTATTTTTGCTTATTTTATTTTGTTGTTGGTTTTACGGTCTGTTCATTTTACATATTTTTATAAGTATAACGAGCTCAAGACCAGTTGATAATAATTCTTAGTTAATTATTATTATTTTTGATTAGAGGAAAAATTGAAAGCAACAAACATATGCAGGCTATAGTTATAGTACTATTTCGACAGACGGTTATGTACAATAACTATCTTCAAAAATGGAAAAGAAGAATGTACAAAAACAAAGTCCAACATGCATGATTTACATATAGACAGAATGTCTAAAAATATTGTGTATACCGTTGGCAAGATAACAAACAACAATTAGAGGAAAACGTGAATTAAGCAGCTTGCAAAACTACACGCAGCATAGCCTATGGGTTAGGCAGCTGCGCTGGCAATCAGAGTGAGTGGGTTCGATTCTCCACAAGATCCTCTGAAATAGCAAAACTATACGAATTAGTCTGACGAAAAATCGTGGCTGTTTTCGAAATAGTTCTATAACTATAGCCTGTATATGTTTGTTGCTTTAAATTTTTCCTCTAATCAAAAATAATAATAATTAACTAGAATTATTATCAACTGGTCTTGAGCTCGTTATACTTACAAAAATATGTAAAATGAACAGACCGTAAAACCAACAACAAAATTTATTTATTTTATTTTATGTTATGTTAGTTAATTTTTTTGTTGTTCATTTCAAAGATATAAATAAAAATATTACACAAACCAAACAAATTAAGTACAGTCTTGAGTATTCTTAGGTAAAATGAATTTAACATGAATAATAGCATATTTTGTTTCTGTAAACACTTTTTATATTTATGATAATCGCAGTTGCTTTCGTGTTTTGCCGATTGATAGCATTCATCGTGTTTAGGCACGATTACCGAATAATAACAATCAGCAATGCACAGAGCGCCCCATACATATAAGAAAAGCAGTCAAACAAGATTCTATACACGCATACTAAACCATATTTCACTTACAACTAAGATATGAAACACAGGCAGAATTAAAAGCAGCGGCAGAGGCAAGCTTACAGGCAGCAATGCGTAACTTTTCTGGACAGCTCCTACCGAGCCCACTGCCAAAAAAAAATTTTGAAACTATTTGGGAAAACGGTTATTACAGTTACGATGAATTACTCTTTCCACCAAGTGTTGGGTTGGATTGAGTAGGGAACTGCAAAGGAAAGTTCATCTGGACGAAAAATATTACGACTTCTAAATTGTATGTCATACCTATCCTAACGAACTTCTCGTAATCATGGACATTGTGGAAAGAAGATGAGGTCGGCTTTGCAGTATTTTCAAAAAAAAAAAAAAAAAAACAAAAAAAAGCTTCTACGGAAGATTCATGGATCAGCCGGTAGCCCATATGCCGTGTCTCGAACCCCTGCGGGTTAGGAGTTTACCACAACAATCGGGCAGTAGCAGTCCGGCCAAAGACTGTTAATTCCACAACACTCCCCAAAACCTTCGGAAATTTAACGTTGAGCCCCATTTACCTATCTGGCTACTGATGGCTTCCGTGAGGTTCATTACCTTACTTGAATTTGTCAACCCATAAATTTTCCCACTTCCTGTAATATTTTTGCTCTCTTTTGATTGAATTGAATGATTTTGCCCCCAATTTTCAACTAAAAATAAATACAAACACACAGAGCATTCAAATAATTGTATAAGCCTCTTGTATTTAATTGTAGATTAAACATGTAAATATGGATGTGTGAGTGCATGTGTATGGGGATGTTTGTGCTCTCTCTGTTTGTATGGCGAATGTATGCTGCAAAAGTGAGGAAAATTCAATTCTGTTATTTACAATTGGCTTTTTGTATTTGTGGTCGCATGCCAATTTACAGGAGATAGAATGTGCTTATATTGCAACAACAACTACGACAACTGAAATAAATATTCATACTAATTACGTAAATAACAGCTTTTGCAGCAGATCACCCACTTTGGAAGCAACAATTTGTCAAAACTATTTGCTTATTGAAAATAGTTTGCATTATCAAGATTCAATGTATTAGCAAATTGTTGATTGGGTTGTGTAAACACAAGCACACAGAGTTCATGCTGTTAAGGGTGACAAGTGTTGAGAGCAATCTGAAATATGTAGCTGGATTAGCTAATAATTAGTTCAAGGCAATCAAAGAAAGAGCGTTCCGGAGTACTGACGAAAATTGATTGCCGCAAGAGCGCTAAGTAGGGATAGCAATTTTTTCGATTTTTTGCAATTCCGGGGGTTTTCGGCATCTTAGTTTGTAGTCTCGGGATTAATAAAGAGATTTGCGTATATGCTATTTTCGAGCAGTTTAAGTGAGGAAGAGTCAAGACATTGTTGGATAAGCCATCTAAACTTTAATACACAAATAGTTGAATTTTTAAAATTTTGTTTTTTAGTTGAAAATTTAAAACTAAAGTAATTTTACTAATAACAAAAAAAAGGGAATCTCGATAGATACCAAATCATTTTTTTTTTAAAGTTTTAAATTTTTTTTAACAATTTTTGGATATTCTAAGATATTTTTTTATCCAATTTTCAAAATAGGTATGATGAATCGGAACAATCGATTGTATGGAATCCATGCGTTGTTTTGGTCCGATCTTGTTGGCTCCGAAAAATTACAAATATATTACAGTTTGCGGTTAAACAGACAGACCGATAGAAGGACGGACAGACTCACCTCATCGCCCTGTTTATTTCGGTATACTTATTGGTGGGTATATTTCTTCTTCTTTTCATACTTACAACCTTCCGAGCAAAGTTATAATACCATATGATGTTCATGAGAGGTATAATATTCAAAAAAAGTAGTTTTGATTACTATTGATTATTTTTGATTTTTTTTGGCTTTTTAGTAATTGAAAAAAATTATGATTTTTTTTTAAATGGATTCTCAAGAAACCAATTAATCAAACCGGCAATCCTTACGATTAGTAATCATTTTTTAACAGGTCTAATATCAATACAATTCTGTTTCGTAACTCTTTGTTGGGCCAGTGTTTAATTTTTAAATGTGTTTTCTTTGGAACTTCTTTGGCCGGTAATTCAAAAGCGAAAAATAATTTCCTTTTTTCCTCCTACCAGTTTCGGCGCTTTTTGCACCTTCTTCAGGGAGTCTGCATTTATTTAATAAAAACATAAAACAATTATAGTTCACATACATTAATTACAAATTCTGTTACACTTACTTTACATTTAATTATTATCTGTTTCGTTACTTATCTGTAGAAAAATAACGAATTTGACTATTATTATTTTGAAGTGACGCAATATCTACGGTTGTTGATTGGCTTAGCATTGGCTACTTCTCAACTGCTCCAGTTTGGTATATTTAAGTGGTAGTTCTAGTTTTAGGTGAGTTATTACCGACATTAGTACAGCTCAAATTCTGCTTCTTGCAGCCTACTGATGCTAACGAAATTTAATTTAAGGGTATGTACCGCATAGTAGATAAAATTTCAAACATAACAACAAGCATACACGAAATGTGACCAGAAATGATAACTAACTAATAAATGTATTTTACTAATATCTTTCTATTTATAATTTGTGTGTGTGTATATTGCACATGCAGATGATGTTTATAAATACTTACATAACTAAGCCACATATTGACATGATTTCGGGAAGTGGCTTAATCGATTCAATATTGGCCATTATTAACATGGCACAAACATATTATGTAAAATGATTTGCGGGAACAGATGTTGCTAGCTTAATGAGATATATGAGCATACCTGGGTATATTATTAGAGCACACACATTTACATATGAAAATGATATATTACACATAGAAACCTTAATGAAATGCCCTTTTATAATTATATATAATGTTAATTAAAATCAAAATAATTCACTATTTTGGAGATTAGCAAGCACAAGGTCTAATTTCTGCAGCAAATGTTTTTTACATGAGAGGGGAAATGAGAGCGAGAAAGAACTTCACAGCAAGAAGTAGAGTAATAGGAAGCAGTGAAAAGTGCAATACTTAAACAGCGGCATGGAGGATGTGAGGCTAGAATCTTTGTCGAACTGGTCAATCTATGTAATAAATTGCTTTCAATGGACCATCTGCCTGACTGTTGTGGCTCGAGAAAGCTGGATAGATTAGCGCTTACCACATTGATGATTCCCGACTCGAAACGAAATTGCTAGAAGACGGGAGAAATTCTAGAGAAAGGTTTCTGAATAAAGTGAGCGAAAGCTGATTAAAAAAAATTAGCTATTAATTGTTATACTTTTTCGCGAGCTTCAGGGACAATTATCCTGCTGCTAAAACAAGTTGTCTAGAGAAAGGCATTGTGAGGAGCGTCTTTTTCCATACCACTAAGCATAACTACTTATCCAGGAAACACATTGGCTTACATTCCAATGCTGGTCATATCTGCGAAGCGGATGTACAGTTCATCAATTAATCTCTTTTGATACATGCCCTCTACATTATGGGAAGGACGATAAATCCTTCAAAAGCCTTTTCTCCTGGATACGCTAAGGGTCGCGATATATATTTTAGACACGATTCCCAGGCTGAGATAAGGTGTTCTTCAAGCAATTCTGTTCCATGTCCCGCTCATACAAGGTGACCTGTGTTCATTTTTTTTATTGCTTTGTTTACTGCGTCCATATCTATACCAACCGATTGAAAAGAAACCCTACTGAACGAAATCCACTAACTCTAAACAAAATTCAGCGACCGAGTGACCGTAAACAACGAACGAAACTAAATCGCCCAATTCTTTTCTCCACCCGCCATTAAGGTTATTGAATTAATTTTATCCTACAATGACCTTTGTTGAGACAATTTATACTTCTATTATGCAGGTTAAAACAATACGCAATGAACTTTTCGCACTACTCCTCATACCTGAAAAATTATAAAAATCCCCAAAGGCTTTGCGACATTCATACAATAAATTAAATGCGCATAAATATTGATTTTAAATGCTCCAATCCAAAAAATCAATTATAAATTCAACAAAACAACAGACACCACATATTAGCTGGAATAATTGAATATTTTAAATGAGTTTCGCCCACCATTGTGCGTCCTGGAGGGAGTGTATGAAAAGCATATTGTGTGGATTTTTTTTGTTGCAGAGAAATGTTCACATTCTCCAACTATATTAATATTAAAGTTGATAATGGAAATTCAGTACAAACATTTCCATATCTAAAGACCGCTCTAGAGAACAGTAGGAGAAAGTAAGAATTCTAGATAGACATTACTTGGACCTTTAGATATATACATGTTCCTTGAGAGTCACCCAAGCTCACATGCGGTGTCAATTAAGGCGACTACTAATCCTGCAGTTTCTTCAAATTCTTGATGTAGATGATAGTCCGGTCAGCAGAGCTTCAAGTCAGACATCCCCTTTTGTAAAAGGGTGAAATTGATGCCATGAATACTCGACCCAGAAAAGATTTTTATCGAAACCCGGTGATAGAACAGAAACGGGGAAAGGCTTTCATTTGTTTTGTGGTCTTAGACTAGCGTCAGCTATGAAAGTACTGAGATGAGGTTATAGATAGCTCAGAATTAGATAAAACATGGAGTTGTATATTGAATGTGGCCAAGGAAAAAGAGAAAGAAAGAAACAGTTAGTGAAAGCGATAAAGACGTGAAAGGAAAAGAAAGAAAAACCGAAACGTAAAAAATAAAAACTAAAAATACGAGTATATAAAAATAAAGGGGAATAAAGCAAAAAAAGAAAATGGAGAACATCAAAAAAATGACAGAAGGGCAGAAATGATAGACGACGACAAAAATTAAAACAAAAGTTGTGGAAAGAAAAGAGGGCTAGACGGAGAACAAAAGAGTAAGCAAAGACTGAAAGATAAGACAGAAAAATTCAAAATAAAATAAATTAATGTATGGAGCGATATACAATAGGTATATCACCATAAACCTTCGAGGAGATTTTTGCGCCGACCTTCTCTTCCAATTTTTGGGGTGCTGCCTTAAGTTTTTTCTTCAAATTGGAGCGACCTACACTTTTCTGTCGAGTACGAACGGCATCTTCAAAGCGGATGAATTTTTGCTGAGAAAGCCTATAGATAGATATACCCGAAGAGTGACGATCCCGTTTTGAAAAAATTTTTTCCAACCACTTTTGATTGTTACACCACAGTGTCCGGCGAGGAAAAAAACCAAATCAGAAAGCACATCATTGCTCGAATAATGCTCTTAAAAAACCATATTGAGAGAAAAAGAAGTACAAGACAGAGGGAGGAAGAAAGTTTGAAAAGTCAGAGCCATAATCAAGAACTGGAAAATTAAAGAAACGATGGAAGAGAAGTTTCATCGAGAAAAGGAATTAGAAATAGATAGATCAAAGAAAAAGAAAAAGCAGAAGGATAAGTAGGACAGAGGAATTGTGAAGGGTCTACTAAAGCTGTATTTGATTCGTAAACACAATTTATTAAAAAAACAAATAAGGAAAGGGCTGTCTTCGACTGTGCCGAAGACTTAATACCTTTTATGAATAGGCATCACGGCTTTAAGTGTCCGAGCCTTACTCACAATTAGTAAAACTCTGCAAAACTGTTAATTTAAAGATACGAGGTGTGTTCAAAACGTATCGCGAATTTTGAATTTTCGCTGGTTACGTATATTCGAATTTCGAATTTTTTGTGGCGTTATGTTGGTACTCATGTCTCTCACTTATGCCGACAAGCTCGGCCATTTTGAATGTTCAGTTAATTGTTGACAGCTGCTTTGCTTGCACGTGTTTTGGACCGTCTTCGATTTTTACCTATTCAAAAAAATGGATCAAAGAACCTGTGTCAAATTTTGTGTGAAAAACGAAATTAAGTGCGCGGATGCATTCCGAATGTTGACTGTGGCATACGGAGAAGCTACCTTGGACCGAAGCAACGTTTATCGGTGGTACAAAATGTTCTCAGAAGGCCGAGAAAATGTGCAAAGAAGAACAAAAATTGGCTTTTGCACCACGATAACGCCCCTGCTCCCGCATAGTTGCTTGTGCGCGACTTTTTGGCCAAAAACAACACACTAATGATGCCGCAGCCACCGTGTTCCCCAGATCTGGCCCCCTGTGACTTTTTCTTGTTCCCTAAACTGAAGAGGCACATAAAAGGATGACGTTATGCTTCTCTTGACGAGATCAAGACGGCATCGAAGGAGGAGCTGAACAAGATACAAAAAAATGATTTTTTGAAGTGCTTCGAAGATTGGAAAAACCGTTGGCACAAGTGTATAATATCTCATGGGGATTACTTTGAAGGGGACAGAATAGATATTCATGAATAAATAAATAATTTTTGAAAAAACACAAAATTCGCGATACTTTTTGAACACACCTCGTACATAGCCCGAGCCCCATTTATCGGAACAATCGATTGTATGGGAGCTATATGTTATGTAAGCCCGATCTGAGTGATTTTTACTACACACATTACATATATAATATGTACTAAAACCGCAAAATTTTACTTTCCTAGATTTTTAATTGCAGCAGGTATAGGGCAAAACCCGTTTATCGGAACAATCGATTGTATGGGAGCTATATGTTGTATTGGTCCAATCATGCTGGTTCCGACAAATGATTAACGCTTTATAAAATGACTGCCTCTTACCAAATTTCATCGAGATATTTCTAAAACTGAGGGACTAGTTTGTGTTCAAACAAACGGACGGACGGACGGACATGGCTAAATCGCTCTGATCATTTCGGTATGCTTATTATAGGGTATATCTCTTCTTCTTATCACACTTACAAACATTGGACCAAAGTTATAGTACCATTTTGTGTTGATGAAAGGTATAATAAAATAAAATAAAATAAAATAAAATAAAATAAAATAAAATAAAATAAAATAAAATAAAATAAAATAAAATTAAATTAAATAAAATCAAATAAAGTAAAATAATATAAAATAAAATAAAATAAAATAAAATAAAATAAAATAAAATTAAATTAAATAAAATCAAATAAAGTAAAATAATATAAAGTAAAATAAAATAAATCAAAATAAAATAAAGTAAAATAAAATAATATAAATTAAATCAAAATCAAATAAAATAAAGTGATATAAAATAAAATAAAACAAACTAAAAGGAAAACATAAAATATTTAAGCAAATAACATACAAAGTTTGAAATGACTTCGATTGCCAGTTAAGGGATTTAAAGAATTGAAAATGGTGGAATTGCTCCTCTTTTTGTTTGTTTTTATTCCCTTTTACCGCCCTTTTTTCATTTATGCCTACTTTGTTAATAATTAATAAATTAAAGTTTGACCACGCAATTATTTTAATACCGCTATTACTATAGCAAATAATTTTTTTTTAATTTTAATTAGCACAATGGTTCATATGGATGTATACACAAATGCTAAAATACCCTGCACACTTTATTTAACATATACCATAAGGCCAATTTATTAAATAATATTTGCTCACTTGCGAATCTGAATTATATACAACTGACCTATTATTTATGCTAAAGAGCCATTATTACGAATCATTAAATGTATGTGTGCATTTGGTCATTTGAAATATATTAAAATTACGCTGATTTATATTTAAAGTAATGAACGAGCACATAATCTAAAATGGCATTTGTTCACATTAAAGAAAATAAATGTATGTAATCAATGAAATATTATTATCGCCATTGTTAAATGAATTTCCTTTTGTGCTTAATATGCGGTGGGTGAGAAACTTTGAGTATACTGTAACCACTAATGAAAATTTTACATTTACTTAATATTTGATTTTATTTATTTAAATGTGATATCTTCCATGACAAAAAAGTTAACTCTGAATTTAACCTTTATATTTTAAAACTTACAAAAAAATTGTTTGGTATCTATT
The DNA here is from genome assembly GCA_949987695.1 of Merzomyia westermanni. Classification (NCBI taxonomy): domain Eukaryota; kingdom Metazoa; phylum Arthropoda; class Insecta; order Diptera; family Tephritidae; genus Merzomyia; species Merzomyia westermanni. The sequence continues at coordinate 30,741,976 of OX465291.1, forward strand.
TGTTTCTCTTATTTATACTAATAAAATAATTTAACATAAAACCATTAGATAACAATACGATTTATTAAATATTTTTAGACTAGATAAGCTTAGTTTTTTATGCACTTAGCTACTTATGAATAAAATAACAATAAATAATTTTTTTTGTCAAAATTTAAAATTTTTAAAATAAAATGTGAACTTGTCGCTTGCGAGATAGCTACCAAAATTGTGAGCGCTTTTTCATGTTTCCGCATTTGGTGCTCATAATTCAGAAAATTTAGGTTATGGAATAAAATTTTATCCAGCATTGAAATGACGAATAAAAAACTGTCATACTGTCTTAAACAATTCCTTCACTTTTTTGTTACTGAATTTCCTTCCTTACTTAGATGCGATCGATATAGACAAAGAGATAGAAAAAGCAAGCAAGAGCAGTGGACAGCAAAAAAAAAAAAAGCAACAACGGTGATATAAAGGGCGGAGTGAGGTGAGCAAGAAAGATGGAGCGATTTATAAACACAGAGGGAGAAAGCCGAGGAAGAATGAGAGAGTTAAAAGGGAAATGATGAATGCCAATGCCTCCATCTTGGACCTGAAGTGTGCGCTCCCCAATTCTGAATTCCGGGTCAGTATACTACCTTCTCTGGCCTCTTTCTCTGTATAAAGAAGATACATAGTTGGGTCCTCGAGTCAACTAGAACGATACGACGGTGCAGGAGTTTATTTATTTGGAACTGTTCCAAACAACAGTAACTTTGAAGAGCAGACAATTTAGAATTATAGCTTTTAGCTTATAAGACTCCTATCATACCTCGAATTACATTTTGCGAATAGCAAACTGGAAGCACCAACCACATGGGTCTCTCTTTTCTCTGCTGCCAACCAAAATCAGGTGCCAATATGAGCAGTGGGGTCTTTTACTATTCGTTTAAGATGATATAGCCAGAGAATCCGTTGGTCTTTATTGGGGTGCAGAGTGCCCATACACCTTTTCTAGGATTCCGAGCCATACAATATGAAAGACTTGAGCGGTTTCCATTGAATTTCACGCCTGGAACTTCTCTTACTATCAATGCTGACTCTCACATGGCCGAAATACCTTTGTGACAGTGAAGTGGTCGCCAAGGCGAAGGTAAGTAAACTCTCTATTTAATGAAAGACAATGCTCCGTCCTGTCTTCATACACATTTTGTTTCCCTTTTCCTTTATAAGCAACGACCGAAACTTTTTAGGGATGCCATAATAGATCACAATTAGGTATATAATATTCCTTCTCAGCCGAATATAGTCTACGATAAATGTTTTTATTTTTTTAAATTTTAAAACAAATCACTTTTATTTTGAATGCTTTTGTTAAAAGAACATACTGTCTACAAGGCATAGGACTATTCGAATTGAAAATTCATTTATTCGAAGGCTATAAATAATTTGAATAATATTTATTCCAATAATTTATACTTTTACTCGAATAAATGACAACTATTCGAATAATAGGTATTCGAATAGTTAAACAAATATCACTACTGATTATGCACACAGTTGTACACGCAAATATACAAGGTGGCGCAAAAGTAAGCTTCCGATGTTCAGCATATCGGTTGTGGCACGTGCAGTGTGTGCTGTTGCACCGTCTTTTTGGAACCACATGTTTTCCAATCCCAATTCATCAAGTTGCGGCAAAAAGAACTCGTTGATCATTGCTCTGTAGCGCTCACCATTCACAGTAACCGTTTGGCCCCGAGCGATTATTGGTCAAATAAATAGTCAGCAATATTCCGCGTTCTGGAGCAGTGTAGCGTAACATTGTTTATCAACGTGTATTTCGCATGTGTTTACTACACAAATGTCAAAACAGAACTGACTTTAGGGGCCAATCGCAAAATTTATAGCATTTTCTGATAGGAGGATTACTTTTGCGCCACCCTTACATACAAAACGTGAATGCATGCCTAAAGGTAAAAGCAATGACGACAGTGAATTTCGCTTTCAACATCTCTCGCATTTCAATACAACTATGCGAATACCACTATTCGAATAATACTATTCGAATAATACTGTTCGAATATACGGATAAATTATTCGAATAAATACTATTCGAATTTTTTGAAACGAATATTATTATTCATTTATTCGAATAGTATTTATTCGAATATTATTCGGAAATAATCCCACTACTACCACCTACATATTTATATTCGCATTGTTGTGTTCTTTTGTATAGTTTTGTTATTGTATTGTTTTGTTGTGCTGCGGTTATGTCGCGCATTTGCATCGGTTGGCCAAGCCCCTCGCTCCATAGTATATAATTTGTTGCATTTGCGGTAACGTTTAATAAAATTGAAGCCGCCAGTGATTGAAATTCGCATAGGCAAATGTGCTTCAATGTTGATAAATTTTTAGCCAACCAATCGCATACATTTTTAATAAATAATAATTTTTTTAATTTTTCTTTTTAAATTATTAATTCTTGTTATTTTTTATTGCCTCATTAGCCGCAAAATTTTTAAGCAAAGAACAAATTAAAAAAAAAGAGGATAAAAAGCAACGTACAAATAAGCGTATTTAAATACATTAAATTGTATTCAATAAATAATAGAACAATATATATACGAACAAACGTTCTTTTTTTCTTTTTTTAATGTACGTATAAACAAATAAATAAATTAAGGCCGATCTGCTCTACCAATTTGTGGTGCACTGCTTCACATTTTTTCCTACAAATTGGACGGAACCTACAGTTTTGTGCCGACTACGAGCGTCTTTTGCTAAGCTGATGAACTTTTGCAGAGAAGCCTTTCATGTCACCTTGGACCTTCGGTATAGTGCATATGCACATTCCAAATATTGTTTTTTAGAATTATATTGATAAAAGAAGGCGTATCTGGTAGCTCAAAAAAATTTACCTTAAGGGTTCAGCCCTAGCCTCGAAAAAATAACTGAAGCTTTTTGTTAGGGCTAAGGCAGATTTTGATTAAATATTCGATTCCCTTAAACTTTTGTATATATTTTTGGTCTACATAGATTTTTTGTGTTTTTGACATATATGTACAGTAAATAAATGAAGAAATATTCAAAATTTGATTGCTCGGGAACAGCGCCTCTGATAAAATTTTCATTCCAAAATTTCAAGTGTCCGATCCTTACTCACAATTAGTAAAACTCTGCAAAACTGTTAATTAAAAGATACATAGCCCAAACCCCCTTTATCGGAACAGTCGATTGTATGGGAGCTATGCGTTGTACTCGTTTTGCTCCGATCTTGCTGGTTCCGACAAATGATTAATGTTTTACCAAATGGCCGCCCCTTAGCAAATTTCAGCGAGATATCTCAAAAACTGTGGGACTAGCTTGCGTACAAACAGACATACGGACAGACGGACATGGCTAAATCGACTCAGCTCATCTCCCTGATCATTTCGGTATAGTTATTGGTGGGTTTAGCTCTTCTTTTTTTCATACTTACAAACTTCGGACCATAGTTATAATACCATTTCATGTTCATGAAAGGTATACAAATTTAAACAAATTGAAATTTTAAAGGAATGATAACCCCTAAAAATTAAGATTGGGTTTTGAATCTTCAAAAATATTTTTTTTAAATTTTCCAAAACAAAAAAATTTCTTTGGTTCAGTCTAATATAAATATATATCTACCCTGCAGCGAAAATTTGGTTTCGTGTGGACTTATTACTGATTATTTAAGCAAGGCGAGTAAGGATAGACCTGGCTTCTGTTCCGAAGACTTTATACCATCATGAATAAAAGCAAATCTGAAAGCATATTTTCTACCTGGTTCTGCTTTTCAAAAAACAATTTGTGAAACGCTTTTCTTTTTCTTGGAAGTAGGTACAAATAATAACTTGTTTGCGTACAACTTATATTATGCACAGAGAAAAAGCGGCACTAGCTCGAGAGCTTCCTCCTTAAAAAAAACCATAGAGACTCTATCGATGGAGAATTTCGCTACAAAAAAACGGTAGAAGTATATGTTTTGCAAAAAGGGGAAAAATTAAATTTAAATTAGTGCGGTCGCGAAAGAGTAAAGAAATGATCCCGAAATCAATCCCGAAAACAATCCCAAAATTTCCCGAAATCATGCCCAACTTATCCTGAAAACAATCCAGAAATTGTCTCGAAAAGGTTCAGAAAACACAAACCCGAAATGGTCCCTAAGTGTTCTCGAAAAGTTTCAAAATGTTATTGCACACTTAGCTTTAGCAGTTTGCAGCCTCTTAAGTTTAGCTCAGTGGGCAGCTTCTAAGTGGAAGGGAGGTTTCGGCATATCGCAAGGTGGCGTTCTCTGACGGTTACCGTTGAGTCTCACTCTAAACTAACTTTCAAGTGGCGCGGTGAAAATGTCGTAGCTTATATCTTTATTTTAGTCTCGGTATCCGTATTATATGTGGTACCATTTAGGAATTTTTTTGACCCAATTTTTCGATAATTTCAGATACCAACTTTAAACTATCGGATTTAATTAAGGATATCTTATATTGATATTATAAAAAGAATAATTTCGGAATTATTTGTGGGATATTCATTACACAGATATTCTCACGACATGATTTATGAATCACACAGAAGGTTATACCAAAATGATCATGAATTTACGCCGAAATGGCTCCCGAAAAAATATTGCAATAATTTGAAATTAATCACAAAATCTGAAGAGGGAAATAGTCACAAACCGGGATTGCAATAATAACGAGATAAATCGGGAAAAATTCTGTGATGATAGTCCCTTTCAATATTAAGCCGAAGTAAACTCGACATGGCCTTGAAAATAGCGTAGATAACATATTATTAGCCGTTTTTTATTTGCATATTTAATGCACGTCTAGCTTTGCGAAGATAAGATAATAGTGCAGCCACAGTATAAATGCAGCGAAACAAAGTCCAACAGACTGGTCATGTTATGCTCAGAGAAAAAGAAATTATTTCAAAAATATTGTTCTTTTCGGAACCAAAAGGCAGCAGCAGAGCAGGGGGCCCCAAAAACAAATTGTTTCCAATTGGCTTCAGATATTGCTGTCGAACACGCATAGTAATTAGTGTTTTTATATATTTTTGTACAACATTTTTTTTAGTTATTTGGGTATATAAACTCTTGTCATAACATTTAATAAATTTACTAAATACCTGCAGTGGATCGCAGTGAAAATGGTCCACTTGGTTCTTTTAATAAATAACGAAGACTTCTTCAGATGAAAATTGGTTGTTAATTTTATATTAAAATATAGACAGCTCTTTCATAGCTACCTTTTGAATCAGTGTTTCCAAGTGAATGGAATAATGGCGAAAATTCCAGGAAATTTTAAGAAAAGGTGTTAGAATTTTCCATTTTCTTTGAGGTAAGAATTTCAAAATAATTTCTAAATATATAATTGCATAACCCATTAAATTCTAGTCTCATAAAATGCAAGTCTCAAGACTTAAAAGTTTTGTTGATTTTTGTCAATTTATTTCTACAATTGAGTGACTATGACCAGCTCATGTACATACAAGTAAATACCAACAACATGTCGAAAAAAATTGCCGAAAATCAACAAAATTTTTACAAGTCTTGAGACTTACAAATTCTAATACATTACATTCTGAAATTCTTACAGAAAAATTTGAAATTTCCAGAATTTTTTTGAAATTTTCGCATAAGTTTACAAACATAGAATTTTAGCTCAAGAAGTTTTCGTAATATGATTTATTTTGTTTTGTTGATTTTTCGACGGGGTGGATAGTTGATGTATATTGGAACGATTTTCGTAATATATTAGAAGAAACTGGACCATTTTTACTGTGAGCCACTGTATATTTAAATACATTTTTTTAAAAACAACAATGCAAATGAGGGATTTTGTAATTTTTAGCCACAACATTTATCACATGCATTTCAAGTAATTTGCATTGCTAAAAATTCAGAATTTTATGGTGAATGTTATGGACGAATAATACATTAGAATAAATGAGTGCATGAATGAATAAAGGCCATATTAATTTAACCTGGCATGGATTAAAAAAAGCTATTAAAATAATATGGAGTAATGGCAGAAAAAAAAAATATACTTAAAGACCTTTTTTCTCTATATTTACTTATCTGGAAAGAGTAAAATAAAAAGAAAAATATTTCTGCTTATAACATTAAAAGTATTGGAGACAGAAGTCAAAATTGTAAAATTTATTTATATTTATATTATAAGAGGAATTATCGGCACCCGCCAGTGGAAGCAGGTTAAAAGAAAGACCAACGCTTGGATGGAAAGGCCAAGTAGATAAAGATTTGCTCTTCCGTGGTGTTTTCAATTAGCCCTAGCTGGCAGGGAGAGGAGAAACGACAGGCGTACTACGTTGGACGGCCAAACTCGTTTAAACGGTTAAGCCCCATTTAAAGAAGAAGACAAATATGTCGAAGTAAAGATAGCTGCAGAGGTGGAGGTTGAAGATAAGGAAGAGGAAAGTATTCTGGGTGTACAGGTAGGTTGACAGTTAAGGTACTTTTATAGAACAAAGAGCAAAGTTCACATTTTTTGCTTTCTTTGTATCTTTGTTTGCACCTGCATCACTCAAAAATTGCTACTTAAAAAAGAATTAAGCTTTAAGCAATAAGTTGACAGATGCCAAACTAAATATATGGGATGATTTTTTACTACTAAAAAATATTTAATATAATAATTCCTTTTGGTGTTTTAAAACATAATTCATTTCCACGTTGTTAAGCATGTACGAACGACTTTTACAAATATTTATGAATAAATATTCAAACCAAGTGAAAACATAGAACTTAGACTACTTATATATTTAAACCTATATAAATGAATACTGATATCCCTATCACTAAACTTAAAATAACTTGTGTTAACTTATTAACTTAATAGGAAATACTAATACCACATATTTTGTTACATTATTTCTAAAGCTCTTTTGAAATGATTTGGATTAGTAACTCAGCAAATATAAATATATATAATGATGTATAATTAAAAGGAAAAACAATTAAGGGAAATCTAATAACTCAACAGAAGCATACACACTTCATACAAAATTCAATAAAGAAACAAAGCTTAGAATTAGGCAATCAAAAGTTTTGTTGCAATATATCTACATATGTGCGTATATATTACGTGTACAGTAGACTGGGTCATGGCTTTTGTACAAAACATATAGGCCTTTTAGGACAGCAATAAAACAAATATAAATTGAAAAAGTTGCACGCTATCTTTACATATTATAAAACAAAACTTAAGATTTTTGAATGAAAAGATCTCGGATACTAAAGAAATGATTTGGATGCAAATTTTTGTATAATTTTTTTTACATTTATAGCTAAAAAGATAGATACTAAAATAAAGATAAGTTACCCAATTCCGAGAATATTTGAGCAATATATTTTATAATTTTTTACAAAAAAGAAGGCATGGCTACAAGCTAATGATAAATCAGTAAATAAACGACCCTTCGTTTATTAAGTCGTTGGCTAGCGAATTATGCTCAAATCAGGTTGATAACTAAACATATAAGAACTTAGTAGACTGAGAGCCGCTTGCATAAAACACTGTTAACGCTGATCGGCGATTAATCTGGCAGGTTACCGAACGATTTCGGTCCATTACAGTAGATTATAAAAAGGCCCGTTTAAAATAAAAATATTTTTGGAAGAGCAGCCAAAGTAGGCTTTAGCTCCAACCCAATAATTTTGCGCTGCTAATATAATATCCTATCTTTAATCAAGTTTCCAGAAAAATATTAGATTAGAACTAAAGTGAAATGAGTACTTATAAAAATGAAAAAAGTTTTGTGTGAAAGACCAAATTGCTAATGCGTTTTTAATAATTTTTTTTTTTTCGTTTGAAGCCCAAACAAGAAACTGAAAGAAAATTCAATAATTAAGTGTAAATCTATTAACTCTGAATTTGAAATAGCAACTTAATACAACAAGAACAACTTCAGTGAAGTATATGGGGAGTTACAAGCCATTTCAGCCGATCGAAAATTTCACCTCTTCGATTTTGATGAAATTTGGATGGCTTAAAGTGACACTCGAGAAATGACGAATGTCAAAATTTTAACAATTTTTATTAAGTTTTTTGGATTTTACAGTACAAACAAAAAAAAAATTACCTTTTATTCAATGTCGATTATCTCATCGGATTTTCAAACAAAATTTTTGAAAAGACGCACACATGTCATCAATAAAATTCTCTCTACGGGGAAATTTTCCACGATTTTTTTTTTTCAAAAACTTTTTTTTAAAAAAGTGTTTTTTCAAAAAAGTGGATTTATCTCAAAAGATCCATCCTTTAATTTTTTTTTTTTACATATATGTTATAGCGGGATTCATCCCCTAAATAATGCATGTTTCACTTTGATGCGCCGCCAAAAATTGTGGAAGTTATGAATTTTTAAGTACGCTTACACCTTGCATTTCATCTAAAAAATTCTCATTTTGGATAAATTTTCAAAAAAAATGTCAGCAAAACTTAAACAAAACAGATTTTTTTACTGAATTGCGGAAATAACGCATACTTCATTTGAAGGAGTCATTTCCAACCACAAGGAAGTTTTTTACATTAAAAGGTTCAATCACTTCTTTCAACCAATTGTGTATTTATTTTTTGCAAACCAAACTGCAATTATCAAAAAGAGCACAGAACTAAATTCTCAATTGGTTATACTTTAAAGATGTTGACGTTGTTCTGAACGCCATAGTGTATTCAGACATCAGGATACGTGGTGGAACGAGAGTGTACCTTTGACAGTTTGGCTCTTTTCATGCCTCAATTTTAAATAATCTGAAGCCATTTCGTAGTCGCACATTGAACAAAAGAACACGTTGTAGTTTTCTAAATGAACTACAGCCCATTCGTATAGCTGCCTAGCGGTCAAAATCTCATTTCTTGTACCTTTTTGTAGGGAGTATCGTCTTGCGATTCGTTTCAATGTGCCGGCAACACCATCACATGCTCCTTTACCATGTGCAAAAGCATGAAAATCCCATTCAGCATGTACATGATGATGCATAATGATGTCTCAAATTTGAAAAGTTTTTTTTATTTTTATATTGCTGAGGGGCACCATCCGAAAAATATATAAGTTTTTCTACGTTTGCGAAATCTTCCTTCAAAAACTGAATAATTTTTTTTTGAAACATAAACACAGCTACTGTATCATGTTCAAGGCAATCAGATATTCCCACGTATGATAAATGTTCAATGTTGTTACTATGAATGTCTCGGTAATATATGACAAACGGGTGAATTGTCGCTTGGTTATTATTCCAATGGAATTCTTGAACCGCTTCTTGGACAACGAACGCAAAATTTTATGAAAAATCCAGAGTTATCAAAAAATCTCCGTTTTTTAAATTCTCTTTAACATTCTTGAAGTGGCGAGACTGTTCCGTAGCAATGAAATCATGATTCCTTAGCTTCGTTAATTTGTCTACGAGTGAGGAAATAAATTCCTCCGTACTGTCAGTCATTGTCTTGACATACATCTATAAATGAATTTTCAAAATAAAGATGTGTCATAAAAACATTGTATCAGGCATATTCTGCATTTCCCTCTCACTCACTATATGCAACAAATCTACATAGGCTCAACTGTCGTTTCACTCGGAAGTGAATTGCAGAATATGCCCTAATAACTGATAACTTATATTTTATGTTACAAAAGTAAGTTACCTATCAGTTGAAATCCACTGTTTGTAAGTAACATCTTCTACCTCTTGATCCTCAAACATTTTTTTAAATTTATCAGAGTACTTTTTGTCGGGCATGACTTGCATTTGCCTTCGTAACAGTCTGAACTTGATTCTGAGCACACCAAGTATTTTAAAAGCAATTTATATGCGTATTTCCCAAAAATAGGTTCTTCCCACGTTTTGGTCAGTTCGCTTATATGGCAACCTTAAACGATTTTTTTAAACATTGACATTAAAACAGCTTAGGCCTTGCACGGATTTAAAAGTCAGCAATTTACCTTCGATCATCATCAATAATGCAAACACATACAGTATGAGTTCCACTAGCCCCCGCGAAAATACATTCCTTAGGACGGAGCTGTGCGAATTTCGTGATTCCTAATTTTAATACCGGATACTCAAGTTTGAAGCTTTGGTGTAATTCTTGTAAATTGCAGTATAAAAGCCTTTTTTGCATTTTTTCTTTCACTCCAACACTGTTTTTAATAGATAAAAAATCTTTCATTCCCGGCAACTCTCTCGAGTTTTGATCATTTCGATAAAACTGCTTTACTAAAGCAATCCAATCATCAGGAAGTGAACGACCGCTAGGTGCATCGGGTACACACCAAAATCCATTTTCGTCTTTTAATTTTATTGGCTTATTTGCCATGTATTTGGAACAATTAAAGCGTTTAGTAATATCACTTACTTTGAACGAAGATGGTAAAGATGTCAGAATTCGAAATTTATCATCTCTGGAATGAATTTTATTAGTGGGACTGTGAAAATCTAAATTATTTTATATAGCTCAAATTATTACCTTGATGTATTTTCGGTATTGAACTTTTCTTTGTATTGACATAGGATTTCTTCGTAAGCGTCAGATTTATAGTCATTGCTGGTAGTAATTTTCAAATGTGTTACTTCTTCGAATTTCTGCTTTAGAGCTTTTTGTGCAGACTCAACTTTATTAGTTACATCCTTCTTATGAAAACCTCTGTAATAATAGCATAATATTAATTTAAATTCTTAACGAAAATGTAGGTATGACTAATGTTTTCACCTAGTATCTTCAATTTCACTTTCACCCAAAGCTGATACTGCAATATTAAGGTTTTGTGATAAGTTCACTTTGGTCTATATACGGGTATTGCTCATCGTCGCTGTCGGATGAACACGATTCGGCAACCTCTCGCTGAGGCATTTTTTCGACAATTATCCTACACTTGTGACAAACTACTGCGTTTTCAGGTACAGATTCAAATTTTCTCAAATTTTTGTTGCATAATCTTCTCAAGTCTCCAAATGGATTCCAGCATTTTTTCTTTTCCTCACAGACATGTCGATGTATTCAAGGCTTTAAAAACACGATTTATTTCACAGCAAAACTTGCACGGTAAAACTTGCACGAAACGAAATTTCACGAATTCAAAAACTTTAAATGAGTCACTTATATTAAATCACTATAAAACTCAAAACTTGCACAATGTTTGTATATCACCAATTTCGCTTAATAAATTGGATTATCACAAAATTCATTACTTACAAAAGTTTTGTCGACATTTTTTTTTGAAAATTGATCCAAAATGATAATTTTTTAGATGAAATGTAATGGGTAAGCGTACTTAAAAATTCATAACTTCCACAATTTTTGGCGGCGCATCAAAGTGAAACATGCATGATTTAGAGGATGAATCCCGCTAAACATATATTTAAAAAAAAAAATCAAAGGATGGGTCTTTTGAGATAAATCCACTTTTTTGAAAAAAAACTTTTTTTAAAAAAAGTTTTTGAAAAAAAAAAATTTTTTGAAAATTTCCCCGTAAAGAGAATTTTATTGATGACATGTGTGCGTTTTTTCAAAAATTTTGATTGAAAATCCGATGAGATAATCGACATTGAATAAAAAGGTTCTTTTTTTTTGTTTGTACTGTAAAATCCAAAAAACTTAATAAAAATTGTTAAAATTTTGACATTCGTCATTTCTCGAGTGTCACTTTAAGCCATCCAAATTTCATCAAAATCGAAGAGCTGAAATTTTCGATCGGCTGAAATGGCGTGTAACTCCCCATATATTTGAAAAATTAATGAAAAACTTAAGAAGAAAGTGAAACTGTACTGAAATACAATTTCCTTACGCTGTTAGGAACAAAAGTTAAATTAAGCTGACATTTCCAAGTTACTGAAGGTTGTAATAAAACGTGACATGAATGAAGCAGTGTTAGAAGTCAATTAGCATACTAAATATAGTAGATTTAAATGATTGGTAGAGGCACCGCTTTCTGCAGTACAAATAAACCAGTTACATTTTCCATAGTCGCAAAAAAAAAAAAATTGGTAGAACCTAATACCTAACAAAGAAATAATCTGTTGATCGTTTTTAATTACTTTAATAAATATATATTTTCATACGCTTTATTTATTATGTACAAGCATAATCTATCAATATTTTATTCTATTAAAGTTTTAAGTGATGATTAAATTGAATGCTTTAGGCGGAATCTTAATACGTCGTAAGGCACCATGGCGTATGACTAACAATTCACATGGAATGCTGCATATCTACAGTGTACGACAAAACTAAAGCATGAAAAGTCCCTCTGCTAAATATGATTAAATAAAATTCTATGTGCAGGTTTCATATTTTTTATTTGTTTTTACTAATAAATGCCACATATTAGTTATTTGAAATATGAAACAGGAAAACCGTTTTCATGGACCACTAAAAAAAAAAATTAATGACTCTTTTCAGGCTAACTAAGAAATTGGTACGTGTTACGGCAGCTTGTCGCTTGGTTTGTCGAATACCAAGTTATAGTCGCTCGTAATAAAGTCCAAGAGGGAAAGAAATAAAAAAACTCGTTAGTTCATACATGATAATAATGATTAACAATGTTTATTTAATTCAAAGTTGTGGAAATGCAAAATTACTGAAATTATTTCAATGGTGTGGAATTTAAATAAAATTGGGTGGATAGGAACAAGACTTAACTTCGGTGCCTTGGCTGATGGCGGTTTCTTCGACGTTCGAAAAAGAAGTGACAAAGTGAAAATTAATAAATTAGGTCGTACCCACCGCTCCTAGCTCTCGCTATTATCCGGCGGGGTAAACGGTTATCGGTTTTAACCGCTTTGAGCATAAGGATGTGCCTTAATATTTAGGCCTGTAGGCTAATCAGTGCGACAAAACTAAAGCACGAAATTAAAGTAGGTCTTGTTTTTCCTTAAATTTGTTGTAAAACCCGAAAAATAGTGATAAACCTGAGCCACAATAGCCAAGCCGATATATTTCGAAACATTTCAAACAGCGGTGCTCGTTCTTTTATTTAAACGTTAAACGAGGTTGGATGATATGTAGAAGTCGAAAAGATTTGCTGAAAATAATTATTTGGTGGTCGTGAAAAAATTTTACTCCAATTTGGTCAAAGGAAATCAGGAAATACTATTTCAAAATGTGTTTACAGTTTTCATGGTCTTATTTAGCGTACTACAATCGTTTTACCGTTCAACTGGCTCCCTAAGCACTGCAGATAGAGGTAGTTATGCACGAAAAACACCGAATAGTAACGATCGGGCAATCGTTCGTGGAATAAAAATATTTCTTCTTGTTTCCATAAGAAGTTTCATGAAAGCCATTTAAAGACGTGCTCTTTAAGACCGATTACCTCACTTCGGAGCTTTGAAACCACTTTGATTTCAAATGAGGGTTTTCAACATTCAACCTAAATTGGAGTGGTACAATACGACGATAAGTCTTATTTTCTGTGAAATAAAAGTTTTCTGAAATATAAGAACCTTCTGAAGCTTGTTTCCAGGCCTAAAGAACAGCGCTTACTTACTTTAACTATACTTTTTGATCGATGAAACACGGTTGAGGCAGTGTAGGGGTTGGTAGACGTTTCCCTGGTCATGAAGCGGGTCCAATTCATACGATTGAACTGGAATTGGATCATTTCATATACAAATATATTCATAAAAACTTCAACTTATTTATTGAAAGGGAAGGAATGCCATTAAGGTGGATCTTTCAGGCAGACATTCTTCCGAAACGTATAGCGATTCGTCGCAAAAAATAGGTTAGGAGTAATAATGTTGACGTATTGTCGAGGCCTGTGCTATTCAACTGAACAGAGAATCTATAGAAAATGATAGATCCTAAAAATCGGGGAAAAAATTGCAGCAAAAAAGACCCTTTATTCGGTCAAGTTGAACAGGCGTGGAAAATTATTTCTTAAAATGTTTTATTTAAATAATACACTCAATGCCAAAACGATGTGAGCCTGCCATAAAGAGCCACGGTTATTCCACGAAATAACGAAAAAAACCGGGTTTGTCCCATAGATATTTGATTGTGCTTTAGTTTTGTCGCTCCAATTTTTGAGTTCATCGGATACTTTGTACACAATTTTTTGGATGAGATGGTAAACTACCTTTATTTGTTCAAATCTATAATACCTAATATGTATTCTTCCTGAATAGAAAGGACTAAAAATTATAGAAAATGTAGTTATGATTTTTTTCAGTAAAATGTTTTAAAGGGAATTACAGTGCTTTAGTTTTGTCGCGCACTGTACGTCTGATGCGGGTGCTCGGTCACGAGTATGTATAGTGTTTAATGTGAAATTAATTGTGATTTATGATAATGTGATAATGAAGCTTGCAAATTTGTGTGCCTGACTGCTTTTACAAAGTTAAGCTGCCAACCATGGGAATGTCTTCTATATAACTTTAATAATAAATGCCACCGATAATAATATGATATGCATATATTGCTTAGGATATATTTAAATGAATATAATATTAAGTAAAAAAGCCCAAAGAGTCTACTTGTTTGCACAATATAATTCAGCAGAAATATTAATAATTTAAAGTGTTTTCAGAATTTTTTGCTGATCTAACAGCTAATCGACTGGGGAGCTGGAGCTTATGTTGGAGAATACCTTGACAAACCTTTCTGGATCATTTGTGATGCGCATTATTGACTCAGACAGCTGTCCCACAAATAGCTTGCAGATGATGAAGACAAGGTAGGTAAGTATGTTCCGGGGTTGATTTCTGAAATTCCCACCTAATACCACTGTTGGCTCTGAATAGATAAACAATCATACTACTATCAAAAGTCTAAAGCCTTCCTCCTACAAGACCTTCATCGACGATGGATATATGTTGAAATTTTACATCTACCAATGACCGCAGTGAGGACACCATTACTTACCTTATTGTTATTTGTACAACTAGATGCGGTAGCCGATAGCTAAGCCAAGCCATCAGGTGTATATTAATGGCACCACGTACTAATCGTTGTTTACCCCTTGATGGCACAGTGATATCAGGGTGATTTTGTAGGAGGAAACATATAAATATACACTGTGATATCAACATGGTCGACGAAGTCGTTGGATTGCAACGTGTTGTGAATAATCAAAGCGATACTTTCAGATGGAAATCATTTTCGTCTCACCTTTGTGCTTTACATTACACAGAGTATGACTGAAGCCTACTGTCAACGAGCTTATAGGTCCTTCAAAGTGCCGCTTTAGACCTGGTAAGCCCACTACCGACCTGTTATTGCAAAATACTTACTAAGAGTAGTGATTTGGAACTAAATGGGTTATCTATGGATATGACAGCTTTCACGAATATGACGACTTTCACCTCCCACTACTAATTGCTGATTTTCCTTAAAAAACAAATTTGGGCATTGGTGAACTACAACCCAATAAAATGCTGCAAACGTGCTATATTTGAGTTTATACATTAGGATATGTTAAAATATGCAGCGCTGAATTAATAACCCCGTCAGAATGGGTAAGAAAAGCGACAAACCTTTCGAAATCCACCTGGGTATCGGTGAAAGAAAAAAAGGAGCTTTCGCCTATAAGGTATTCCTATGTACACACGAATTTTTAAGCAGAGCAAGAATGTGGCCCCTGAGTTTTGAAAAACAAAAAAAAAAAATTAAGGATGATTTGGGGTGCCCAATTGGTATAAGTTATGGCTGAAAAGGTATGCTCTCTCGAAAATCGTTTGGGCGGTTAAGCGAAAATAAGTGATAAAGCGGATGGTTGAGAAGATTATCTGATGAGCCAAACTAAGCAACTGAGGCCTTAACATTAGCACTGTAAGTTTTGTCTTCTGGCGCTATCATAAAAAGGCAAAACACTGGTCCGGCGGTGGATAAGGATAAGATAAACCACCATGCTTCCAGTTGTGTTTCGAACTTATACCAATTAGCAAAGAGTATAGGATACTTTCGAGCTATATTGGACCACCAAAACGGGTTAAAAGGTTATGAAGTAGGTAAGTACACTCAACCAAACTTTCAGCGAGTATTTCTGCGATTACAAGCAAGACCAATAAAGATTATCCTATGTCTGTGACCGAAAAAAGATTTTCAGTGGTTACCTTGCAGATTTCAGTATGTTCTATGATTAGCTGAGACTAAGAAATAAATGCATTCCCTTCATGTATCTAGCGGGATTTAGTCATCACCATTTCCAGTAGAAGAAGGTAGTGTGTCTATCTTCTATCGAGGTACATACATCTCTTTCTCTTTATGGCGCGATATACAACAGGTATATCATCATAAACCTCCTAAGAGATTTTTGCGCCAAGCTTCTCTTCCAATTTGTGGTGTGCCGATTTGAATTTTCCCTACAAATTGGTGGGACCTACAGTTTTTTGCCGACTCCGAACGGCATCTATAAAGGAGACGAATTTTTGCTGAGAAGCCTGTCATGGCAGAAATACACTCGGAGAGTTTGCCAAACCACTGCCGAGGGGCGACCCCGTTTTGAAAAACTTTTTTCAAATCACTTTTGATGTTACCTGTACCAGGGCTCGAACCATGGACCTTCGGTGTGGTAGGCCGGCAACACTACCTCCACACCACGGCGGCCGCGAGGTACATACATACTGTGTTCAAAAAGGCCAATTCAAATGAATGTGTTTTAGAGTGAAAACAAGCGCTAGGAAGAGTCACACCAGGGAGGAAGCTACATCCATACTGCATCTGTGATCTTATCGACATAAATGTCAACGAAAGCTCCGACCTGTTAGCCAATAAGGAGGTATCGCTTGAAGAGTTTACGGTAAATCTTAGAATCAGGTCGGAGAGCTGAAAAGCAGCCAAAACTTGCGAATAATCGAACAAGAAAAAATCAAGTGGAATAAAGCACATCGTTGCAAAGACGGCAAGATTTTCTGTAAATCGTTTGATATGAGCTTAACGAAATTGGTCTTATCTCTAAAAAGGGAGGACGCATGATGGGCGTACTTATATGGCAATGAATACTGGCATAACATGCATTCATATTGAGTCACTTCAGTAATATTGTACTAGAACTCAAAGTAGCCAATAGCCTGGGTCAAATATGTATTAACTCCATAGTCTTCACAGAACGATTCTTTCAAACTACATTTTAAAAGAGATATCGCTTATGCACCAAAATAAAAATCAATTGGTACTTACTTGCAAGAATTGCGCACGTAATCGCATCATATTCCAAATAATTTGCAATCTCATAAACATAAAGTGAATAACATGAATTTTATATTTTCGGTGTTTATAATATATTTATACATGCTTAAGTACTTACATATATATATATATAAGTATTGCATTACATTGTGCTTATTATACAAGTTTTATTAGCTATGCTATTCTATACAACTTACTTAGTTAAATTTTTAATTTTATTTCTTTAGTTATTTGAAATGTAATTTAATACTTTAGCTATGTGTTTACTTAATTGAATTATATTACATTAGGCTTTAAATTTTGTCCACAAGTTGCAAAAGATTACTCGCAAGAATGCTGAAGTGGATGTGAAATAAAAACGGGAGTTCGACTGGCTAATTGAAGACATTTTTCTAAAGTTTCTAATCTAAATAAATGTTAGGAAAACATTTGAAAAGTCTCAAGCCTTTTAATAAATTCCATTGATTTTTGGCTATTTTTTGCTATATTTTGCTTCGTATTTTCTTTCATGCAAATTAAGTGACTAAAATCTAGGAAAATAGCAATCAGTTTTTAAATAAAAAACTTAGTAGGCTAAAGGAGAGCATACTTAGAAATAATTTTGATATTCTTGCCTTAATTTTTTTAAATCCGTTTTTTTGAAATTTCCGTAAATTTTTGTAAGTTTTGCATAAGCTTGAAAAGATTGATTCAAAATATTTCTTTGAATAAACTATCTATATTTTGATATGGAACTGACAAAAGAGCTTCAGCTGAAGAGCTCTACACCTTTTCCAGATGTACTGCAGGACTCATCAAATGTACTTCAGAATAGTCAGATGTACTTCAAAATGCATTAAATTAATTTCAGAATATTCAATTGTATTTCAGAAATAGTAAAACGTATTTAAGCATAGTCAATTTACGGAAACTGTAAAAGGTATCTCGAAATAGTCAGTCGCACTTGAGAACTGTAAAATAAATTTTAGAATAAATAATTGTATTTTAGAAACCGTAAATTGTACTTTGAAAACAATAAATTGTATTTCAGAATAATCAATAGTAATTCAGAGTGTATAGTTTCTGAAGTACATTTTATGGCATCTGAAGTGCAATTGACTGTTCTGAAGTACAATTGACTATTATGAAATACATCTTACAATTACTGAATTACAATGGACGATTCTGAAATACATTTTAAGATTTCTGAAGAACACAAAGGTGTAGTTATGTATTAGAAGTACAAAGGGGTAATTTTGAGTTTGAGCTACTTTATATTGTGGTACTACTGAGGATACCATATCTGGGTAACAAGGGTAAGATATGAGAAACTCAATGTTTGATAGCTTTTCGATTTAGGGAAGTTTAGAGATTATCTCGAAACAATTTCATATTTATACTGGTTAACAAATTATTCCAGAAAATACTTAATAAATATTTGAAAAATAGTAGCTAGTGTAATCGATATTATTTTTATCATGTAACATTAACCATAGAAAAGTCAGCTGGTATTATGTTTCTTCACATATTAAAAAGAGGGTTTTGACGCCTCCTCAAGATTTGAGGGTAAACAGGAAATTTCGAACACGCATTCTCTTGTATTCTTGCTAAGTCTTTAAAGATATGGATGATTGAATGGAAAATCACTCTAATTCAAAATATTTTTAAACAACACATTATCTCAGAACTTTTTACAGAAACGCGCTTTTATAGAATTTAATTAAGAGCGTCCCATCTCAAAATTTGATTCGTATTTCAGAACTTGGTTCAGGAATGTCCAGTCTGAGCATGTGATTCAAAAACGCCCCAACTCAGCTAAAAATGTATTAAAATTTCTTTTAAATAGGGCCTTTTTGAATAACGCGCGTTCTTCAAACAAATTCTGAGATAGGGTACGTCGGAAAAATAGTTTTATGTTGATATTTCATTTAACCGTCAATATGTGCATGCTGAAAAGAGTATGACAGTTAACAAGCTCAACGGAAATTACGTCACTTTAACGTTGGCTTTATTTCGCATCGCAAATGGAAATAACGCTAGTTGAATCAATTCCAAAGACTTTTTTATAATATAATAGTAATTTAAAATACTAAATTGTATGATTTCGAAATAAAATATCGCGCGATTGCAAATTTTTGCCTGCTCCACATGAAATGGTATTATGACTTTGGTCCGATGTTTGTAAGTATGAGAAGAAAAAGTGATAGACCCACCACCAAGTATACCGAAATGATCAGGGCGATGAGCTGAGTCGATTTAGCCAGGTCCGTCTGTCTGTTTGTACGCAAACTAGTCCCTCCGTTTTTGAGATATCTTGATTAAATTTGATATGTAGCCGCTATTTTGCATGAGATTACTCATTCGTAGGAATCAGCAAGATCGGACCAATATAACATATAGCTCCCATACAATCGATAGTTTCGATAATATGGTTTTGGGCTATGTATCTTTAAATTATCAGTTTTGCAGAGTTTTTACTAATTGTGAGTAAGAATCGGACACTTAAGACAGTGATTCGTATTCATGAAAGATATAAAGCCCTTTCCTTACTTGTTTTTGAATAATTTCGAAAATCATACCATTGAATATTTAAAATTCATATTATATTATAAAATAAATCATTGTAATTAAAAACCTTGGTACTTTTAGTCGATCTGAATTAGGAAATAACATCAATGACTTTATTTCCCTTTTACAATGCGACGTAAAGACAATTGAGGTTATTTTCGTTGACCTTGTTACCTATCACCAAAATAATGATTTTCAATATATTTTTTTAGCATGATGTTTTTAACTCTCTTGTTTGTAATATTTCTTTTTTTTTTTTGGAGACACACACATTCATACGCACATGTGCTCCACTCAAATGTACAACCAAAAATTATTAGGGCGCCCTCTAGCAGTAAATAGTAACCGGGAACCATCTACTGTTCATAGAGATTTTTTAAGACATTTTAATATGAACCATCTTACTTACCCTTTTGCAACTCGCTTAGCAAAAAAATTAGCCTATTATTTCCCATCCTCCACTTAATTAATAGCAGTTCATGCTTTTCATTCGAACTTTGTATGAAACAGTAAAATATGCTAATTTAATTAACTCTCTTATTGTTTTATATATATATACATAATATATTTTTTTTTACATACTTTTTATTTATTATTCCATATCTCCTATTACATAGCATAGTATTATTTCGAACGAAATTCTTATTTAGTAAAGTTTTACTATCAAAAAACAATGAAGCGTTAGTGTAAATAGCGTCATTGCCTTAGGCGTTTGCTTTATGGAAGCTATCTAGTTATGTATTTACATTTTCCGTTATTTCTGTAATTAAAGAGAACAGAAAAAACTAATTCTTACTTTGTTTTTTTCTTTTTTTTTATATTTCGCGTACGAGTGCTTGCTCCAAAGTAGCCACTGAACACGCGAATGTGAGCAAGCGAAACCTTAGTGAGGTCAATCCGACCTAACCGGTAGAAGGGCTGTGGGAGGGGGGAATTTCAGTAGCAGCGACAGACCACCATGGGGGCTCCTGAAAAAAGTGGCATAAATTGGCTAGCTTTATAACTGTTCCAAAAGTGCCAAGGTAGGGGTTAAGCAAAATTGCGATTCACAAGAGTGCACTTTGAATGCCCGAGATCTTGTTGTTGCTGTGGTTTTCACGCAATTTCAACCAGCTTAGACGGCGTATAGAATCATGGCACCGAATCTGGCGATGGGCCCCTCCGTAAATGCACGTAAACGACGTGGACAGCGCAGGTGAACATCGAATAAGAAGTCTACGTTGACAACACTAAGCTTCCGACTGTCACACATTCAAAAATCTCAGGGGTCACGTTTGATAACATGTTTAGCTATGATGCTAACGTACCACCAAATTACAAAGTCGCAACAAAATCCTCCAGTCACCAGCTGGCCGCACTTTGGAAAAAGACAAAGAAACGTTACTGGCTACGTACAAGGCAATTGGCTTGCCTGTCGAAATACCGCACTCAGAACTGCCACAGTTTGCCTCCTTATGTCACCTGAACACCACCTACACAGCGAGGAAAAAATGCTGAGAGTTAAAGAGAATATGAGACAATTCCTGTTCAATTTCTGCAAACCGCAACGCCCGAACAGGCGCCTCTTCGACGAAGTGCGGCCTCTCAGGAGAATAAGAAGTCATCTCCGTATGCACTATGATGAGATCCGGTATCATATTTTTTCGTCGTTTGATTCGAAGGTGCATCAACGGGCCCTCAAACTTATCCATACAGAGTCGGTAAACTTCTTTGTCAGCTCTGGCTCAGCCAGTCCCGTCATTCAGGCAAAAAGCTCCACCTTTTGCGGAAGAGGAACGCGAACTGCCTAGGGAGACAAGAGTAATGCTTGCCAAATTCGTTCTGGATATTGTAAAAGGTTAAACTTTTACCTATCCAGACTGAACCCTGACATGTTAAATGTCTGCTCAACTTAGCCAACTATTCTAACAGCAATTTTACTATAGTCCAACCGTATTGAAGTCGCGAGGTTTCTGGGACTTCTATTTTAGGAGCTTGATGACAATGCTAGGGAAAGAAACTGACGACTAGGCAGGGCCTGTATGACACAACAAAATGACAGCGAATCAAGTTTTTTACTACCGCAGCAACCGAGTTGTTGTACTCTTTTAAATGGCGTAACTTGGCTGGTTGATATCGTAGGGAAGGCAAAGGCTGGGAGATATTTTTGTCCCCAAGTACCTTCGTTCAAGCCTGTACTCCTTCTTCTTGGCATGGTCCGCATAAATGCAAGATTTCAATTACTCGTTCATCTGCATCCCTGCGCCGAAGTAGGAGAAGGATGATAAGGAAATGGACACATTTTAAAAGCACCTGGATCTAACGTGCGAGTGCTGTTCCCCGCCCTGATTGTCGACTTTAACGCCAAGCTGGGAAAGGAAAATGTATATGACCTCAAAGTAAGAAAGTTTTGCATCCATACAGAGATTTTGCCTAATGGATTAAGGCCGATAAATTTTCCCGATACCCGAAAGATGGTCATATCTAGTACCTTACGAGTATACTTGGCTGTCATTCCATCGAGAAAAGCAAACAACTCCACTATGTTGCAAAAGGCCATGCTTCTAGCATTTTAGATGACGCATATTTCGAGGGCATGACATGGACTAATGGCTCATAACTTCTACGCCAGTCGTCGGGCAAGAAAAAAAAATGCGTGTGAAACACACAGGAGAACGAGGTAGAATAGAAAGCTGGAAAATTAAAAAAACCGCTTTCCTGATGAATAGTACGGCATTGCAACGAAAAGAAAGGACACTGCATATAGGGCCAAGTTGGGATTGTAAGACGGCGGAGTGCAATAAAGCCATATGGCCTCATTTCTCAACATATTGAAAAATTAGTTCATATTAATCAATATGGAATTATTTCCACTACGCGAAATATTGAATGTGAAACAAAGCCATTGAAATTTGAGAAATAAAGCCAAATAATCAAAACGCACAATGCATCAGAAGAAGGCATATATTTGGCAGTCGAAAATTTGGAATTAAAAATCGGGACAAATTAATAGGAATAAATAATTTAAATTCTTATCATAGTAAAAAATGAAAATTGGGAATTAAAAATCGCTCCAATTTTTATTCCAAATTTTCGCCTGCGGGCTTTTTTAATAAATGTCAAATTAATAGAACTACAGCAGGCGCGTCTCAGGAAAATGCTGTTTGGTTTATGCGATGTCATTGATATACATCAAATTTCCCACCCTTTCGGAAAATCAACAAAGCAAAATAGATGAATAAAAATAAGTTTTTTGTTAAAAATTGTAACCGCCACGGCCCCTGTTTGAAAAAGCATAGTTTATAGTTTGACTAGCTAATGATTATGCTGGGTAGTTTTACGAGTACACTTTCAGTATCTTATAGCTGATAATAGTTATGCCAAAGAGTAATAACAACCAAAGTCGATTTGTGAAATACAGGGTGGCTGATGAATTTTGCTACATTAAGAAACTCAAATAATTTTTTTTTCAGTGTATGGAATTCATTTTGCTTTTATTCATGTTAAAGCTCATTAAATTTTATTAAATATAGCTTAATTAGTTTTAAAAATAATGGAATTTAAATGCCCCCCCTGCTCGTCGATGCATGTGCGGCATCTTACCAAAAAGTTGTTCATTACTGCTTGGAGAGTTGAGACAGGAATAGCCGCAATTGTTTCTCGAATGGATTGCCTTAGTTCACTCAAATTTGTTGGTTTTGCTTTGAAGACTTCCTGTTTGCAATAACCCCACAAGAAAAAGTCAGGTGCAGTAAGGTCAGGCGACCTGGGTGGCCAACGGAATGTGGAGTTTCTGGATATCAGCTTATTGGGAAATTTTCGTCGCAATTCTGTCATAACAGGTTGGGCTATATGAGGAGCTGCACCATCTTGCTGAAACCACACAGAGTTGAAAGAAATTCTCATTCGGCGTAATTCTGGATAGAAAAACTCTCTCAACATGCTCAAGTAACGGTCTCCAGTAACCGTAACGGTGTGACCGTTTTCTTCGAAGAAGTAGGGCCCGACAATGCAGCGTGATGAAACTGCACACCACACTGTGACACGAAGTGGATGCAATTCCGTCTCATGGAGTATCTGTGGGTTGGAAGCACTCCATATTCGACAATTTTGTTTGTTTATGTTGCCGTTTAAATCGAAATGGGCCTCGTCAGACATGAAAAGACAGTTCAACATGTTTCCATCCTCTTCCACCATTTGAAGCATCTTCTGGCAAAATTCCAAGCGAATCGGCAAGTCTGCAGCGTTCAGTTTGTTGGCCATTTGAATTTTATATGGGAATAAGTCCAAATCTTTGTGCATTATTGACTGTAATGACTGTCTGCTTACACCCATTTGAGCAGATAAGCTTCTTGTCGAAACACGTGGATTGTTTTGTATGGTAGCAGCTACAGCAGCGATTGTTTCCTCCGTTCGAACTGAAGGGTTTCGATGGTAAGGTCTTCTGTTGACTGTCCCATGCTCGGCAAAATTGTTTACAAGTCTTATTATGGTCCATCTGCTCGGAGGATTGCCGCCAAACGTGCGCCTATACTCTCTTTGAACCGAAACTACGGACTCCAGTGCGTGATAGCGGCGGACAATCCAAATTCTTGTTTCAGTGTCCCAGTTATCCATTTTTGTTAAATGTAAAAGTCAATCTGCAAAATAAAAAAAAAATTAACCAGATTCATTAAATAGAAAAAAAGTTATTTAATTTTTTTTTGGTAGCGGCTTTCATCAGCCACCCTGTACTTCAGGAGAGCATTTTTAAGGTTGAAGCCCAACTAAAATCAGGGATTTAAGATAAACTTGGAAATCTCTACATTTGATTTTTGTAATACTCACCGAAATTGCCACAAACAAGTTATTATTCTTTATTAAATAGTTAGCTAAGTTTGCTTTCCAAATATTCAAAAACATACAGTGGTGGACATAAGTGTACATACAGTCGTTTTCTGCGATTTTCACCAAATTTTGGCCTTAATCAAATTATTTTTGCAAAGACTATATAAAAGCATGTGCCAGTTTCTATTACAAGAACTATAAAACTTGTTTTAAAAATGTACGCAAAATTCGTGAAAATTCCAAGAAATTTTAGCAAAATTTTCAACTTATTTCATAGAATTTTCAGACTTTTTTTGAGTGTGAAGTTTTGAGGGCAATTAAATTTTAGTATAATAATGTGTTAATCTTAAGTTCGTGGCACATTTTTCTGATTTTTGGTAATTTTTTTTCCGACGAGCTAAACTATTTTCTTTCATATAAAACAAAAAATTGCGTTCATAAACTTGTATGAAGGAAAAAAAAAATTTAAAAAAAAAAAATTGTCAAAAATCAGGGAAATGTGTCACGAACTTAAGATTAACACCTTATTATACTAAAATTTAATAGGCTGCAAAACTGCATACTCAAAAATTTCTTTGAATTTCCACTAATTTTGTGTACATTTTTAAAACAAAATTTTTAGTTGTTGTATTAGACCTTGACACATGTGCATACTCAAGTATAAAAGTAAATACAATTTTCAAAATATCATTTTAAATTTTCATTGCCTGCTTGATCAGAATAATTTCCAAAACCACTAGATTTCCACAATTTTCAAAAGAAAATTAAAATTTTCCAAAAAAAAAAATATCATTTTGTTATTTTATTCATAAGTCGCTAGGTGCTTACGAAAAAAATCATAGCTATTTTTATATTATACAAGGTGGCGCAAAAGTAAGCTTCCGATGTTCAGCATATCGGTTGTGGCACGTGAAGTGTGTGCTGTTGCACCGTCTTGTTGGAACCACATGTTTTCCAATCCCAGTTCATCAAGTTGCGGCAAAAAGAACTCGTTGATCATTGCTCTGTAGCGCTCACCATTCACAGTAACCGTTTGGCCCCGACCGATTATTGGTCAAATAAATAGTCAACAATATTCCGCGTTCTGGAGCAGTGTAGAGTAAGATTGTTTATTAACGTATATTTCGCATGTGTTTACTACACAAATGTCAAAACAGAACTGAATTTAGGGGCCAATCGCAAAATTTATAGCATTTTCTGATAGGAGGATAACTTTTGTGCCACCCTGTATAAAACAAATTCAATACTTTTTCCAAAATTTAAGTTTGACATTTTTAAGGATTATTCAACTTTAGCTGTTCCAGAACTCTTTTGTTTTGCTAGTTTTAAGAAATGTGTTTATTTCAACCTTTTTGAGATAAAATATTACGTTGACTGTTATTTTCAAAAAATACAGATTTTTTTCAGTAACTTCTACTGTCTGTATTAAGCCATATTGAGTTATTGTTTGAAACGAACCAGAAAGCGACTTTAGCTATTTTTCTCCGTACATATAAAAACTAAATTTTTTTTATAAAAAATTTCTAAATATTTTTAAGTTCCTACATTTCAGTACAGAGCTTAAAATGGCGGAAGAAACTACATTTTCTTCTATTCTCGACTTTGGCTGTTATTGCATGTACTCTCAAATATACGCATGACATGTAGTTCTTCAATAAATGCGATCAGTTACATGCGCTTCACAATTCCAACAAAACAATTGCTTCCCTATCGTTTACTTAGCTTAATAACTAGTTGAATAAAAAATAATGACCTATGACCAGTTTTGCTATTGCTTGAAACGACCAACGTAAGCGCATCATCTAACGCTGATGCAATTGTTATCATGCATGTTATGCTCGTTGTTGTTGCTTATGCATGATGCTTCACTGTAATAGTCACTGCCTGTGGTGAGTGCTGGTGATGGTATGTCGCAAAAGTCAAAGCATTTTGTATTTGCAACAATATTGCGCTTATTGTTATTATTCCTAGTACATTTTTGAATATAGTCGTTACAACAACTACTTTGTGACATTTCAACTTTGTTGTCGGCATCAACCAAATCGGCTCTATAATGGCTATTGGCATTTAAGCTGATGGTGGGTATATTCGTTGTTTGACAGCAGCAATGCTTGCTTGTAGTTATTATTGTTGTTGTTGATGCTGCTGCTGTTGTTGTTGTGCTTGTCAGTGTATTCGTTGTGTTATTGTTGTTAAGTCGCATGACTTTCGTCAAAGCGTTTATTATTGTGGGAACTTTTATTGCTGTTGTTGCAGTTTTTCCTACAGCACTTTCGGTTGTTGTTATTTTGTTTTTGTTGTGCTCTTTGTTTGACGGCAATTTTCGTTCAATAGCATAAGTTTCATATAAGTTTGGTGCATTTGTTGCTCTTTTGCAGTTGTTGGCTTTCGTTATGTTTGTATTAAACATCGGTTTATCGATTATTTGCTCGGTATGGTGTGTTATTGTTGTTGCCTCCCCTCTATTGTAAGCGAGTGCAGCAGTCAATTGAATTTTAGTTGTTGTTGTTATTGTTGCACCAATGTAAGTCACATTTGTTTTTGTTGCTTTTGTATTTACTAGTGTTGATTTGACTGTTGCAGCAGCTTCAAAGCCATTACCATCACCATTACGACCAGCCAACGCTATCGCCATTCCACCAGTTGCACTCATTGCCAAATTTTGTTGTTGTTGATAGCACAATACCAATGCGACGAGCAGGAAAATTGTTAACCAACTAAACTGACAGCCGGATGAGCCGGTTTGCATTGCCTCCGGATGTTCACCTGAAATAATGGGCCGAACTAATTTCAACAATTTTGCTTTGTTCTTATGCTAAATTATGCTACATATGATAATGACTGTGTAATAATGAATTCCATAGCTATGTATTAGCACTAAAATATATTGGACGTATGGATATAAACATATGTAGGCCTTTCATTACATACAACACAACCCAACTAGCAGCCTTATTAGCTGGATAGAGCTTCGACTAAGTTTGTTATTTAAAAGTGATTTGTTACCTCTCATGGGCACTGTAGTGTAGCAGAAATATATATCTATACTTTTATATTTTCACACTTCGAATGATTCGCTTATTAAAAAATGGTAAACTGCTTGATAAAAAGTTTAAAATTTTGTAGAATTTTGTTAATGTATGCCTTATTTGTGACTTTAAAATTCGGATTAAATTTTTCAAATTTTTTTAAAAGAAAGAAATAAAAATCAGACATATGTACAAAATAATATTTATTTGTAATTTGAGTTTTATAAAAATCACAGAAATTTCAACAAATATAAAAAAAAACAAGTAAGGAAAGGGCTGTCTTCGACTTTATACCTTTCATGAATACGCATCACGATTTTAAGTTTACGATCTATTAATTTATAGATACATAGCCCAAACCCCATTTATCGAAACTATCGATTGTATGAGAGATATATGTTATGTTGCTCCAATCTGAGTGCTTTTCACTACACATATTACATATATAAAAGGTTCCAAACCTGTAAAATTTTACGTTCCTAGCTTTTTAATTGTAAAATTTATAGCCCAAAGCCCGTTTATCGAAACTGTCGATTCTATGGGAGCTATGCGTTGTATTTCTCCGATCTTGCTGATTCCGACAAATGATTAATCTCATGCAAAATGGCGGTCCCGTACCAAATTTCATCAAGATATCTCAAAAACTGAGTGACTAGTTTGCGTACAAACAGACAGACGGACAGACGGACATGGCTAAATCGACTCAGCTCATCGCCTTGATCATTTCGGTATACTTATTGGTGGGTTTATCTCTTCTTCTTCTCATACTTACAAACATCGGACCAAAGTTATAATACCATTTCATGTTCATGAAAGGTATACAAAACTTTTCGTAATAATTATAAATGAGAAATATTTTTTTGAGTCATCTGCAATTATTATTTTGAAATTTTTAAAATAAAATAAAATATTATAATAAAATAAAATGTTATAATTATTGCGAAAAGATTTTTTTCATATTTTTTGAAATATAAAATTAAAATAAAATATCAAAATAATAATTAATTGAATTTTTTATTTTTTTGAGTCTTCAAAGACTTTTTCTCTGAGACTTTTAAAGTAAAAGTTTTTCGATAATAATTATGGACAATTTTTATGTTTCAAAGTATTTGAAAAAATTGTTTTCATTTTTTTTGTCGCAAAATAGGCAAGTTACTATACAAAGGTATTTGCAAGCACATTGTCAAAAAAGTCCAATTAAGCTGAAGCTTAAAATAGAACATGACCTAGGTTTGACTTCGTGAAGGTGAAATCCATAGAAAGGGCGTCTGTTACCTATAGTGTCAATCAATATTCCGCCTATCCTAACATGAATATTGATATTGAAAAAAAGATATATATTCCTAACTAAACGATTATCTCCAGGTAGTAACCAGCTTTTTCGGTCAGCAAACCTTTCATTGTTTCCGACCAAATACTCGGCCTTCCAATTCCTGAGGTGACACAAGCAGGTGAGAGCGGAGTTAGACTTCCAGGTTGATGGTGCAACCCAACTATCAACCAACCTAACATCTGGAATGTGACGTTACATGAAATTCCATCTTCATCGCTTAAGCAATCCCGATTGCAAGCAAAGCTGAAAGCCGTAATTCTCAAGTTACTGTCTATTAGTACTAAGGAAAAGATAAAGGCACTTTTGCTGGCAACATATAATGCAATCGGCCAGCCGGCCTTGAGCTACTATTCTCTAATAAAGTTGATGAGCTTAGAAGATATACTTCAGAAGAAGTTGCAGGCCTGCCAGAATACCGCACCCAGGACAGCTACGGGATGTCTTCTTATGGTGTGCGAGTATGCAATTTTATTAGCATTGTGAGGAGATATGCCGCGAAATACGGCTGTGCCATCCTTTGACCGGTGCATTGACGGGCCATTCGCAGTATTCACAAACATCTGCGATTTGATTTGTTTCGTCTCTCGTCTCTTGAATACCTTAACTCGAGGAGGAATACATATCTACATAAGACCCTGAAATGCCCAATGAGAGTACTTTATAAGGAGAAATTATAATATACTAGCGATCGCCCAGTGGTTGAAACTCAACCACAAAACTTTGTTTACTTTTAATTACTTTCTACCCATTTCATTTGCCTTCTTTCCCTTCATTTCTCTGCTGTTCCTTTCCTTCAGTATATTTTCGTGTTCTTTGATTTCCTTTTCACTCTGGAGTCTCTATTTTTATTTTATTGTTGTTTTCTATTTTATTTGTTTCTTTTCTTGCCTTTCCCTTCCTTTCCTTTCCTTTTCTCTCCTTACTTTTTACTTTCCTTTCCTTTCTCTTCCTTCCCTTAACTTTCCTTTTCTTTCCTTTCCTTATTGTATTCTATTTTATTTTATTTCAATTCACAAAAACCTAAACACAAAAAATACAAAAACAAAACTACGGCGTTGAATACGCTTTCTGAATAATCCATTATTTTGTTTTTGTAAATACTGTTTGTATCATCAATGAAGTTTACATATTTGCTCAAGTTTTTGCTTACTTAATCAAATAAAAAACGAAAAGACTCCGTAGGAGTATCAAAGTACTCCAACATTTATCCTCCTTCATATAAAAGAGATGATCCAATTTACATGGCAATGTCCTTGGATTGGATCACCTATTCCATCTCGGAGTACTCCATTTCTTTGCTTCTGAATACTCCATGGAGGACCTATATGAGAGTACTCTCAAAATGTTCCCAAAAGATGACTCCATAGAGTATTGAACACCAAAGCGAGAGAGGCAACAGATGTAAATTGAAGACCATCATAACATAGTAACAAAAACTAAAGCAAATATGCGTGACACGTTTACTCGCACAACAAGGGCTCTTAAGTGCGAATGTTAATGTCTCTAACAAAGCAACTCTTTGTGCTCTCAGAAGGGCCGCTGACACTGCGCATCGTAACCAGTGATCAATGCAATAACAACAACTACAGCAAAAATGCATGACATCTTTACTCACACAACATCGGCACAATACTTATTTTATTGCGAATACTTATTTTTCATTGGTCCACTACCAACTCTTCTCACTCATAGTGAGAGCCGATCTCACGAGTAATACAATAACATGCATGACATGTCTACTCAGCAAACTACGGCTCTCTTGTGTGTATACATATTTGGCATTTGTGTTGGTGTCATTTTTAAACATTTTTGTTGTTGTTTAATTTTTTCCTATAAAGCAACTCCTCGGACATGCTCACGATTCAGGATAGTACACAAAAAGCAAGTACACACACACACAGCGTGTCTATAGTGTGAATAAGTGAATGTGTAGTGGTGTGACTTTTATGTTAAATTTTTTATATTAAAATAATTTTAAAAATTTTTTTTATTTACGGATAAAAGTACACCTCAAAATTTCCTATCTATACATATATAATTTGTATACCTTAGAATTGTAGTTTAGCAGAAAACGGCTCTACATTTTATTCATCTTGTCTATTTATATATAAGATATTCAGCTTTACTATAGCACATAATTGAAATAGTAATTATATAAAAAGCTTATCCAATTTCCGTCTCAGATTGAATAACTTTGAAAACTTGAAAAAATATAACTTACAAATAATTATTATTGTGACACTTTTATAATATAAATTATAGAATAAAAGTCTTTGAAGACTTTAAAACAAAAATTTTTGAAAATTATTTATTAGCTTTCAAAAATTTAAAAGTCTTTCACCAAATATTATGAACAATTATTATTTTTTCTATTGCAAATTAATAATTTTTCAAGAAGCAAACAAATAACTATTGAAATGAAATAATTATTTTGGGAATTTTATGAAAATTTTTTATAGTAGTTATGTCTCTGAATGTACCATAAAAACCACATAACAATAGAAAAACCATATTCTACAACAATATATGAAAGAAAAGCTCAAATATGCATAAATATGGGTTCAGAGTAAAATTATGCCCACACAATTATTTATGAGAAGCATCAAGCTATTGGCATGTATTTATGAATATAAATATCAATAGCGCTTGCAAGCGACAAAATTCCCATTTAATTATCCCAGAAAAAAAAAACTCTCCAACGGTTTTCTTCATTTTTCATAGTTATTGTTAATATAGTGTGTTTCATAACTATAGCATACTCGAAATTCAAATGTTTTAAAAATCTACATATACACTAACATTCGAGGGAGTGTAAGGAAATAAAAAGGAAAACAAAACAACAAATTTTGGTATTTTGGTAAACGCTTTGGCTACAAAACAGCACCCACTTTTTCCATAAGTTCGCATCTCTGGGGAGACTAAACAAATGGATGATCTTGTCCTTTTAGTAACTATTTTTACAACCACTCACAAAAAACTAAAGTTTTTTCGAATAAAACTTGAAAATCGCGACGAAACGAATTAATGTTTACGAAATTTAAATTCGAATCTCAAAAGAACGTCAATAAAAGTGTGAAGAGAAAAGTCAGTTTAACTAACTGAAAGCTTTAAAACCGTGACGCCATTTCTCAAAAACTTTTTTTTTCAAATTAAATTACAAATACACGGTTGCCGGAATGCGTGATCTTTAGTAATTAGATCATGTTGTAAATCTGTGTTCTAACCTTTGTCCGATTATTTAAAGTATTCAGAAAGTTTTGAAAAAATTTCAAACAATTTTGAAGTACAGTTTTGTAGCCTATTAAATTGTATTTTACTGAGATATAAATTTTAAGTTTAAAAAATCTTTTTGAATTTTTTGCAGTTTTGCTTTGAAGTCAGCTTCCATTTTCTTCCAAATGAAAAAAAAATATTTTTCATGCATATAAAGAAAACTGCGGTAAAGAATTCTAAAAAATCAAGACAATTTTTGAAAGATTTCAAATTTCAATTTTTTTGTGTTAGAAATGGATATGATACAAAATCATATTTTCGAGAAGCTTCTAGACTTAATTTTTTAAGTCGGTTCATAACTACGGCACCTCGGAATTTATGTGCTTAAATCAATTTTGAGTCTTATTATTTTTTTTTTATATAAAAATCACACATTCTGAACATCTTTAAAAAGTTAAATTATAGTTATGAAACTCACTAGCTTCTCCTTCACACGCTAGTTGATTTAATTTATCCTTGTTTGCATGCGTAAATGTCATAGCTCCGCGTCCATTATAGTCAAATTAATGAATCCATGTTAATGTCATAAAAAATTGTGTGGGAACTTTTTTCATTTGTACTGGAGACAGAATACGAGTATGTCATTGTAAGAAATTGTGTGATATTTCCATTTATGCCACAATAAAATGAAATACTCAACTGCCAAATATAAAATGTCAGTGTTGTTAAAATAATTTGTTGTTGTTGACTGAATACGTTTTTTATCGACTTTATTTACTTGATGCGTACTTTTTGTAAATTTTATATTTGTGCTTGAATATGCATCATCGTAGAGTAAAAACAAGACGCAATTGCAATGTTTGGATATGAACCCGGTACGCTGTGGTACTCTCTTGCGGTACAAGCCCGACTGTCAGGAAAGTGATTCGATATACGAGTGGAATCTTCTAGGTTAGTTCGCCCCCTGTCTCGATAGGGTAGAAAAAGGTAAGTATTGAGAGGGGAGTGTTTTTTTCGTTACCACAACAACAGAAAAAAACAGCTGGGACGCATAAGATCCCTAGATCAACCATCAATTTTCACGTCATTACCCTCTGCCGCTTTTAATCGGCTTCTTACGATAGGCATGCCTTACCCTCCGGTATGATCTACGCTCCTGACCCTGGTGGGTGGGGATTTCTTAACCTCCAGCTCTTTATTTATCTTACTGTCTTTCAATCATTATTTACCGCTACTTTTCCGATTAATTCTTCTTTTAGTGCTGATGTACTGCAATCTAATCTTTATCATATCCGGGTTGTGGCACGAACTTTAACCAATCTCAAAACGTTCATTGGAAAGTATTATTGGGTCTTAAGAAGGCATTCCACAGCAGTAGTGAGAGTTGTGGTGTTGTCAGATGTCGAACCGCTCCTCTGTCACTCTACCGCTTCTACCTCTTCACCCTCTATTTCATTTTACGTATCTTTTTTCTTTTCTCTAATTCTTGGTATCCATCATACCTTTTTTCGTTTTTGCGTTCTCACCTTCCTTTTTATCATGCAATTGTTTTTGTTTCCTTTTTTCATATCATCCTCGCTTTTTTCGTTTTCCTCATGTTCATATCTCTTTTTCTCTTGCCTGTAATCTCAATATCCATTTTTATATCTCCATAGCTGTTTCTTTCTCTGGTACATTCCAAATCTTTCTTATGCTTTCGATTCAATAGTTTACTTTCGCTTGCCCGCCATATCTATTTCCACATTTCTCTTCCTGTGCCTCTATCCCTCTAACCTGGCACTGTTTCACCATTCCTACTGAATGCTTGTAACTGTTTTCTTTTTCTTTATTTATCCTTCCCTTTACTCACTCTTCCCCTTTTCTTCATATCTGTCTATGTTCTTTCATTGTATATATATATTTACTTCTCCTATGTTTTTATTTTTCCCATCATTTCTGCTTCTCGGATTTTTTTTCTACAAAATACTCCACTATTCTTCAACATTTTGGATTTGGTCCACAAAAGTGTGATCTTTTTCGAGTTAATTCGTTTGTTAACAGTCATAAAATTCTAAGACAGAAATGTAACAATATAGGATTTGTTCAAATATTTAAATATATATGGGCATTATAGATACGTACTTCACTAAGCTATGTTCGAAGTGGAAGGTTCGAGCTCTGTTGGTTGAAACTTAATATTGAAAAATCAGTTCGTTCTAGTTTTTCCATCTTATCGCTATTCTTCAAACACGTAACTTTTTGCTGATACAGATTTGGTATTTCCCGGTCTAGTTTGAGATGAGCTTGAAGATTTTAGTTGTAAACTTAGTACTTTGGTATTTACAACTAGCATTATCCAACTCATCTCAAGTTGAGTTCACTGGAGTGCTGAAAGTTGAGAAAATCTATGTACAACTAAGTTATTTTGTATTTCTGAAGATTCCAGCACCAGACCGAGGACTAGTCCACCATACTTGGAGGCATTTGATTTATTTTTAATTAACAGCTACCACTTAAATTAAATTATGATATTTTTGATCACTTTTATACTAGTTTCAGACGGTTATATTTCTGTACAAACTCTGACAATTGACATCGCGATGTTAAACACACCAGTTATTCATATGGCAAGAACTTCGTTGGTTGAATAATTTTGCTAATTATACCTTTCATGAACATGAAATGGTATATTAACTTTGGCCCGATGTTTGTAACGTTTAGAAATATAAGAGATAGACCCACCATTAAGTATAGATAGACCCACCATTAAGTATACCAAATTGATCAGGACGATGAACTGAGTTGATACAGCCATGTCCCTTTGTCCGTCCGTCTGTCCGTCTGTTTGAACGCAAACTAGTGCCTCAATTTTTGAGATATCTCGATGAAATTTGTCACACGGATGTATTTTTGTATTGTATTAGACATTTGTCGGATCCGGTATAATCGGGTCACTATAGCATATATCTCCCATACAAGCGATCGTTCAAATAAGAGGATTATGACCATTTCTCCCTAATTTTTAAAGATTAAACTTGAAACTTGGTGAGATATTTTCTTATGGATAGCAAAAGATTTCCTAAAAAAATCACCAAGATCAGAGCTATATATAGTATATATCCCATACAACCGATCGTTCAGATAAGAGGATTATGGCCATTTATCCCTCATTTTGGAAGATTAAAACTTGAAACTTGGTGAAATATTTGTTTATAAATGGTAAAAGAAAATTAAATGTATTGCTGACAAAGTTTTAGAGAACTTTAAACAACGCGTATTTAAGTTTGCACGTATTCATGAAAGGTATAAAGCCTTCGGAAATTAGGAAGTATAATACTAAATCACAATAATTGTAAGATATCGAAGCAGCTCTGTTCTTACTTATTTTTATTTTAAATATAGCTAGTTCTATAACAGAAACCACATAAAATGTAATTTCAAATTTTACACAATGTTCACGGAAGTTAATTCAAACTTTAAAAATGTGCATCAAAATTTGCGACTTTTCAGGCAGAGCTTCTAGCAAACTTTTCAGTACGCAATTTTGTAGCACAATTAATTGGAGTTCAGGAATATGCAAGTCAGAGCTCGCTTAAAAATTGCTCTTAAATTTTAGAATTTTTATTGTATAATATACATGTTTTTTCGTACAAAATTAAATTTTGTTCATGCGTTTCATGGGCGAAGTCGCTCAACATCCTAGACAAAAAATTCTGAAAATTCAGGAAATATTTTGAACAAGTTCGAACTTGCACATTATTGTGCTAAAATTGTTTGGTCTACAAAACTGCGTACTTAAAACTTTTCTAGAAACTTACCCATTTAAGTTACAGATTTTGATGCCCCTTTTTTTTAAATTCAATTAACTGTCCTGAACTTTGTGCAGAGTTTGAAATTTCACTAATATTATTTTGAACACAGCTGTACATAAATATGCATTTCTAGTGTTGGTTCTGAGCTTTACAAGCCAAACTGCAGTTGCCATCCACTGGGAGTAGGAACTGGATTGTCAACGCCACGTGACTTCTCAATCCCCAAACATTTTAACAAACTTCTACTGGTTTACGCACACTTCTTTTGTATTTATAAAACATATTTTTAATAAACTGGCTCACTAAATTCGATTACACTTAAAATTTTTCGGAAACGTTAAAGAAATCGAGAAAGTTTTCAAACACTTTTTTTTAAATTTATTTTCGAAAACTGCCAAGCTATTCACCTTACAGAAACTTCATTCCAAGTTAATTCCCTAAAGCTACCACACAATTGTGAAAACATATTTAAACGTTTGTGAAATTTTGTAGTTACAAACTCGTTCGAAAAACATTGATTTCAACGTTTGGAAAATATTGTTTAATAAACTTGCTTGCTTCATTGTTAATTGGGTAACATGCATACACACATTCAGAAAAACACGAAATTGTTTGTTTTGTTGATGAGCAGTCGTTAACTGTTTCTGACATTTACTTTCATCAAATATATCTAGGAGTATTCATAGGCTTTTATTTATTAATCATAAAAGACATATGAATAAAACTAAATTTTTATAAAATAATTTTCTAAAACTTTTTATATGTGCTGATAGTGACATCAGTAAGACAAAATAATATAACCAAACATGCATACTTATTTTTCATTCCTTTATTTTGTAATCAACTAAAAAAAAGTTGGACTCAACCATTTTTACAAAATACTTGAAAAAATATGACATACTGTCATATCTAATATCATTCATGTCATTTCGACATGTTAAAAAGTTCTTACATCCCCCATAAATCTGTCAGTCTGTTGAACCCCTGCAGTGAACTGCCAAACTGTTTAGTAAACATTCTAGTTCATTAACTAGAATTTCGTGGTCTTATTCATACCTGTTTATAAGCAGCAGCAACTCTCTAAAATGGTCGATATTCGGGCAGCAATCGTTCAGCTAACAACGCCATCCTAAATTTAAATTTTCTCTGAAACTAATATTCTGAGTATTTAAGTATTCATTTAATTAAATTAAATTAAAAACTTTCTTGCAAATAATATTTGTTATAGTAAAATTATAATCCTTTTGAGAATTTCGTGCTTGTCAAAGCAACATTTTAAAAGTGTCTCATTTTCCATAAAATGTTCAAGAAAATTTAAAGAATTCTATCTGCAAAATCTATTTCAAAATTCATTGAAAAAAGGATTATTTAAAAAAGATAAAAACTACTTTTATTAATGTTTTCCAAGAGCAAAATTGCTATGAATAGCGACTATACTTTTATTGACATCCCCATGTTAAAAATACCAGTTGCTAATAAGGAAAAATTACAGAACTCGAACTATTTGAGCCGGTTTGGCAAACTAGTATTTGACTAGTATAAAACTAGTAGAATTGATTGTAGGGACGTTACACACACACTCACAGGCATTCTCACGTTCACTCACACCTATATATGTACAGTTCACGCACAAGTATACTCAAGCATGCTTGATGCGTCAACTAGTTGTGTTCAGTTGGTTGATTTATGAATTATTGTTATGCGGCCGCCGTGGTGTGAAGGTAGTGTTGCCGGCCTACCACACCGAAGGTCCATGGTTCGAGCCCTGGTACAGGTAACGTCAAAAGTGATTTGAAAAAAGTTTTTCAAAACGGGGTCGCCCCTCGGCAGTGGTTTGGCAAACTCTCCGAGTGTATTTCTGCCATGACAGGCTTCTCAGCAAAAAAATTCGTCTCCTTTGTAGATGCCGTTCGGAGTCGGCAAAAAACTGTAGGTCCACCAATTTGTAGGGAAAATTCAAATCGGCACACCACAAATTGGAAGAGAAGCTTGGCGCAAAAATCTCTTAGGAGGTTTATGATGATATACCTGTTGTATATCGCGCCATAGAGAGAGAATTCTATCCTCTCTTAACAAGTGACTTATATTTGAGTATTTTAATGTATGTACAGTGCCGGACATAAGTATTGGCACAGACTTTTTCTGGGATTTTCACAAGTTTTGGCTTTAGCAAAATTATTTTAACAAAGACTATTGAAAAGCATGTATCAGTGTCTAATACAAGAACTATAAAGTTTGTTTTTAAAATGTACGCAAAATTCGCAAAAATTCTGAGAAATTTTAGCAAAGTTTTCAACTCTTTTCATCAAATTTTCAGAATTTTTTAGAGTATGCAGTTTTGTAGGCCATTAAATTTTAGTACAATAATGTGTTAATCTTAAGTTCGTGACACATTTTGCTGATTTTTGGCAATTTTTTTTCCGACAAGCTCAAGTATTTTCTTTCATATAAAAAAAAATGGGTAAGTAAACTTGTATGAAGGAAGTCCCAGGAAAAAAATTGCGAAAAATCAGCAAAATGTGTCACGAACTTAATTTTGTGAAAAAAGTTTTAAATTTTGATAAATTTCTTGGAATTTTCACGAATTTTGCGTACATTTTTAAAACTAAGTTTAAAGTTTTTGTATTAGACATTCATACATGCTTTTATATAGTATTTGTTAAAATAGTTTTATTAAGGCCAAAATTTGTGAAAATCGCAGAAAACGTCTGTGCCAATACTTATGTCCGGCACTGTATGTATCCTTCTCAGCTGATGAACTTTTTTCTGTAGCTGAGCAGTTTGAGATCTCGACTCTTAACAAACCTCCTCTTTTCAAACACTCGGCAAATCTCACCCGCGCGTTATACGGATGCACCCCTCGTGGCGATTGGGCGGGATGGTGGTTAATCCGTTAGGTTTATTATTATTATTTATAATTCGCTGCGCAAGTAAGAAATATGGAGGTCAAACTCATATGTCCACGCTGACCCTATAAAAGGGTGAACAGTATTCCAGGAATACCACGCATTGAGTCAAATACCGAACAATAACCTAGATCTGATATGGAAGACCTAACTGCAGTCATAATGTACCACACCTTTAAATGCTCTGGTAGAGACACATTCACAGTCTGAACCTCAAAAAATGGGCTGGCGTTAAGAAAAATGTCATATTAGCTACTTGCATGTTTAGAAGAAATTAGAAGATAAACCACTAGTAAAAATGCGAAGCACAAAGAAAGCTAAAGAAACATAAACAATGAAAAATTTAAACAAAAATATATAAGACCACCGTTATATAAATTGACCCAAAAGACGGAGTCCTAAAAGTAATAAAATTAATTTGTTTAATGCAAAATTGACTGCTGTTTCTCGGTAAATTCTTATAAATATAATTCAGAACTGTTACATTCGATTAGTAATTAGTGATAAATTAATTAGAGGGGTTTTTAAATTTGTAATGATCATCTTAATTGGTTTTGATAAATTCTGATTTTTTTTTTTGATTGTTTATGATTTTTTTTTATTGTTTTTGATTTTTTTTTTTGATTATTTTGGAAAAAAATCATTAAATACTAACTAATCGTTAAAAATTGAAAGTAATGGTAATCAATCATTAAATGGGTTCTCAAGAAAATATTTAATCAAACCGGTAATCATTACGGTTAGTAATCATTATTTAACAGGTCTGATGTAATCATATAACATTTTTTTTAATTGCTTTCCACACTTTTTTCACGAGCTGATATGTATTTTGAAAATCAGCGTAATTGATTTACATACCGACGATTGAGTGGATGAGAAAACTATTTGAAAATATTTTTGAAAGGCTGCCTACTTCAGTTTTTTTTTTTTTAAACACCGTATTTCAGTATTTAGTTGAAGAACACCCTGTCTCAGAATGTTTTCGTTGTTTTCGCATTTGATTTGAAAACTCCTCATTTCACATAAATATGTATGCATTTTCATTCGATAGGACATTTTTGAAACTCAGTCTTTTGTTTTTAAGAATATTTTAAAATATGTTTATCTTCCATTTACGCATCGATATACATACTTTCTACATATCTCGATGTGTCAGACACCCAGCGGAATTGGATGGAATGGTTATCGGATGCAGAATAATTTTCAAGTTTTGAACCTCTAGGTCAGCGGGAAATTACTTGAAAATCAATCACTGAAATCGGAATTACCGCTTCGAGGATTTTTTTTTTAATTTTCATAGCACCCGGTTTCTTAACTACGTTCCTCTATCTTAAGGGGAAGTGACAGTAGTTTAAATCTAGATCCGTGCACCATCTGGAGGCTTTTTCTCTCTATGTTTCCTTGTCAACGAATTCTGGACTAGGTTGGAAAGGAAAGTTACTTAAAAACTGATAAAAGTACTTCTAATTTTGAAAATAGGCACGTAAAAAGAAGATGGCGTAGTAAGGCCCGCGACTATTCGGTTCTAACCTATTTGTTACAACAATGACAAGACGACTTTATACGAGTATAAAGGTAGTAAAATTTAACCTAACAAAAAAATTATAGGACAGAAATTTTAATTCAAGAATATGTAGCCAAACGCTAATTTGTTAATGTGAATAATATAGAAAATCAAATTTGATGAGAGTGCCGGAATACTGTACACACACACATCCACTATTTCCATCCATTCACACTAAAGCAAGTCATTCATGCAGGAAGCTTAATAGTTTGAAGGAGAAAGGAACATTGAGAGGTGGACGAGTTGAAGTTAAAAAGCTAAACAGCACGGCAACACCTTTCGAGGTATGTGTTTCTTTGTTGTATTTTTTTCGCTCATTGTTGTATATCGCGCCATAGAGAGAGAGTTACTTTCTTTTGTACAGGGTGGCTAATGAAAGCCGCTACCAAAAAAAAATTAAATAACTTTTTTTCTATTTAATGAATCTGGTTAATTTTTTTTTATTTTGCAGATTGACTTTTACATTTAACAAAAATGGATAACTGGGACACTGAAACAAGAATTTGGATTGTCCGCCGCTATCACGCACTGGAGTCCGTAGTTTCGGTTCAAAGAGAGTATAGGCGCACGTTTGGCGGCAATCCTCCGAGCAGATGGACCATAATAAGACTTGTAAACAATTTTGCCGAGCATGAGACAGTCAACAGAAGACCTTACCATCGAAACCCTTCAGTTCGAACGGAGGAAACAATCGCTGCTGTAGCTGCTGCCATACAAAACAATCCACGTGTTTCGACAAGAAGCTTATCTGCTCAAATGGGTGTAAGCAGACAGTCATTACAGTCAATTATGCACAAAGATTTGGACTTATTCCCATATAAAATTCAAATGGCCAACAAACTGAACGCTGCAGACTTGCCGATTCGCTTGGAATTTTGCCAGAAGATGCTTCAAATGGTGGAAGAGGATGGAAACATGTTGAACTGTCTTTTCATGTCTGACGAGGCCCATTTCGATTTAAACGGCAACATAAACAAACAAAATTGTCGAATATGGAGTGCTTCCAACCCACAGATACTCCATGAGACGGACTTGCATCCACTTCGTGTCACAGTGTGGTGTGCAGTTTCATCACGCTGCATTGTCGGACCCTACTTCTTCGAAGAAAACGGTCACACCGTTACGGTTACTGGAGACCGTTACTTGAGCATGTTGAGAGAGTTTTTCTATCCAGAATTACGCCGAATGAGAATTTCTTTCAACTCTGTGTGGTTTCAGCAAGATGGTGCAGCTCCTCATATAGCCCAACTTGTTATGACAGAATTGCCACGAAAATTTCCCAATAAGCTGATATCCAGAAACTCCACATTCCGTTGGCCACCCAGGTCGCCTGACCTTACTGCACCTGACTTTTTCTTGTGGGGTTATTGCAAACAGGAAGTCTTCAAAGCAAAACCAACAAATTTGAATGAACTAAGGCAATCCATTCGAGAAACAATTGCGGCTATTCCTGTCTCAACTCTCCAAGCAGTAATGAACAACTTTTTGGTAAGATGCCGCACATGCATCGACGAGCAGGGGGGGCATTTAAATTCCATTATTTTTAAAACTAATTAAGCTATATTTAATAAAATTTAATGAGCTTAAACATGAA
Source organism: Merzomyia westermanni (assembly GCA_949987695.1). Classification (NCBI taxonomy): domain Eukaryota; kingdom Metazoa; phylum Arthropoda; class Insecta; order Diptera; family Tephritidae; genus Merzomyia; species Merzomyia westermanni. Next base: position 30,783,897 of record OX465291.1, read on the forward strand.
TAAAAGAAAAATGAATTCCATACACTGAAAAAAAAATTTTTTGAGTTTCTTAATGTAGCAAAATTCATCAGCCACCCTGTATTTAAAATTGTAAAATAAGAAATTTAAACTGAAACTAATTTTATGTGATTTCGCCAAATGTTAAACTCCACACCACAAATCAAAGTAGGCAATTAAAACTTTATTTAATTGCGTGATCTTTTTCGAAAAAAATGTATTTTTTTATTTAAAGTTTTATTACACAATTCAGTAAGCCTAAGTTAGGGAAGAACCGAATATTATATAACCTGTCTCGGGATTTTCGGGATCTGCTTGTAGAATTCAGAAAACTCGGGATTAGTCTGGTATTCGTCATTCGCCAATAGTTAACTTGACGAAATGCAGAAACTGTTTGAGAAACTATAAAATAAAATGTTTTTTTTTTAATAAAATGTCTTACTTAAAATGAAAGCAAAGGAAAAACGAACATAAACTTTATTAGATTTTATGAGTTTTGTTGACAGAACTTAAGAAATTTTAATTCCTTTTTTATAGCTTTCATTCAGACCTAAGCCGATAACGACATGTGTATACATTTATATACCTCAACACATACTACATACTTAGGTACATATGGGTATTATTTTGGTTTAAATTGTTTTTGAAAAGCTTTTCAACCTTTCAATTGCTATTGAACGACTTTCAAGCGTAACCCAATGACAGCTTATGGTGCAGTTTTTATTCTGTTTACACAAACAATGCCGTGTTTTTGCTATAGCATGTGACTATGTAGCTTGTTTTTATGTATTTATACCAGATACTCAGCCATGCAATCAAACTAAATACCTGACAACTAGTACACAGGAAGAGCTAACTATAGACAATAGTGAAGTAACTGTTACTTTTGTTGTCGTACGAGAATGGAGTTAAAAAAATATTCTTAATCTAGGCTAAAATAAAAGTGTGTTAAAAAAAGTTGAAAAACAAAATAAACCTAGTTTGACTCAAGTTTTTCTGGTAGTCTTAAATAAATAAAAAATATTTAAAAAAGAAGGTATTTTTAAAAATCGAAAGAAGCATCCAAAAATTGGCAAATGTGTTTTTTTTTATCTTCTTTCATTCTAACGCCATGTAGTCTTTATTTTCTTTACGTTTTTACTTAAACTATAAAAATAATACTGTGACGAATTCGATGACTTCTCGATTAATTTCTCCTCGGTTCGAAAGCCATAATATAAATCAAATAAACCGTTTACAAATAGCTAGTTTTATTTACTAGTTGGCCTTTCCATGTCAAATCGTCACATAGTTGGAATCGATCACTTCCGATTTGAAAAAAATTTGGTGAAGTGTTTCCTTTTATTATAAAACAAAGTACTGTCAGGGGGAAAAATGTATAATATTTTTTTCTAAAGCTATGCAAATTCAAAATTTCACTTTCCCCTTTTTTAATTTGAAAAAAAAAAAAAATTTTTTTTGATTTATTATATTAAAAAAAATTTGAATTTTTTAAAAATCCCACCTAAAAAATGTTTCCCTATTTTGTAAAGTTCATATATATCAAAAATATTAAAGAAAACCCTTTTTTTTCTAATTTTAGAAAATTTTCAGTTTTTTAATCCAAAATGTTAAAGTTTCTTTTCTGCTTTGAAAAGTTTATTGTTTGAATATTTCGGAAACTATTGTAGATAAAAAATAAACTATATCACTTTAAGGGAGGTATAAAAAAATTTTTTGAAAAAAAAAAAAAAATTTTAATATTTCTAATATTAGAAAACTTTCGATTTTTTAAAATGCAAAGAATATAAGTCCGTCTTGAAATTTTGGACTAAAATTTTGTTGTATTATGACTCTGATATATCCAAAGAAGTCCTGAAATGTTCAGTCGGTTGTTTTTTGTGTCGTTTTTCTCAAAAATATTTATTTTCGAATTTTTTCCAGTGTATAAGAACGCAGCTAACATAAGACTAACAAAATAAAAAGAAAAACCTATTTCTGTTCTGTTTTTTAAATAATACGAGTATGTATTCAGTAAAAGCTTGATATTTTACTCTCTAGTTTAATCGCACTCGAAAGGGACTGGTTTTGAATCAGTATTTTGTCCCATTAGTTTGTTGTTAATAGCAAGCTATCCTTGCATACCAAAAAAAAAAAAAAAATGATTCGACAACTACAACAACACATGTAAGTTCTAGGCAAATATTATTAGCGCCAGTGTATATTCATTTATCGCTTTTTTTGTTCAACATCCCCACAAAAAATGATGGAATATCAGAGTACTCCAAAGTGGTCCAATTTACATGGCGATATCCAGGATGGAATCTCGAATTACTCCACTGCTTTGCTTCTGAGTACTCCGTGGACCACCTACATGAGAGTTCTTTTGAGGATCACCTAGCCTTTCTCTCGCTTTGGTGTTGAACATTCCATGGAGCAATATTTTGGAAACGTTTTGAAAGAAATTTCACGTAGGTGTTCCAACGAGTGTTCAGGAGCAAAGTAATGGAGTAGTTGATCCAATCCGCGGACATCGCCATGTAAATTGCACCACCTTTTTTGTATGGATGAGAATAAGTGTTGGAGTACTCTGATACTCCTTATGGAATACTCTCTGGATGATTGAAAAGAGTATTTCCCTTTTTGTGTAGGAATATCCCTTTGCATTTGTGTGTGTGTGTGTTTGTTTGAAGTGTTTACATTCAAAACCTCTCAAAAAGTCGTTACTCAACGTAGGCAAACGAGCAATTAACTGACTACCCAAGCGGCGAATGAGCAAACAATGAGCATGAGGCTTACATAAAAACTTCTATATATATAAACAGACGTATATTTGTGAATAAATAGCTACATATGTGAGCATATACATATATTATTGCGTTGGTAATGTTAGGTTTAACAAATTTTAAAGTGAAAGTATTTATATAAATTGAGAATGTTATGATTTTAATCTTAGGCTTAGACTTCAGAAAAGATTAGGCCAAAATTCCTTACCACAATACAAACAAAAAGCTATAAAAAAGTAATTAGGAAGGAAATAAGTACAATTAAAATGGGATCGAATTGAAAATAGTAAACTTAGTAATCAACGGTTTTGGATCTACTGACTTATGTCAAAAGAAATGGTTATAGAAAACGAAAAGATGTGACGAGCTATGTCGTTCTACTGCGTCCACACTGGTGCTACAAATCTTTGCTGGTTCTCAAAGGACTGTCTTTGGCCTGAATCTATAACATTTTGGTATTCCTAAAATATTATACTATGGCGCCTCTCAGAAACAAGCGATTCAAGCAGAGACAAATTTAGTTGTTGTTGTTATTAACAGTGCTTCACCCTGCCTAATTAACGTGATCACTCTGAGATTCGTGGTCAAGCTATTTTAACGGAAGTCCAAGGAAACGCGCAGCTTCAACAGGATTGGAATGATATTGGTGTTAGAAGAGTAGATGCAATTGAACAGGTATAGAGATGTTTACTAACGAAACTAAGCACTGAGGATGGCGGAATGCCGAAACCGGGTTGTTACAAAACCAAAATTGATCAACATCAACTTGCCCCCTGGTCGGAAAATCAACAAGAAAAAATATGTTTAGTATTGGTATGGTGGGGTTGATTCTGAGCAAGTAAGAATTTAACCAGTTACAATATCCAGAACGAAGTTGTGTTAGCATGACTCTAGTCTTCCTCGGAAAGACGCTCCTCTTCAGCTATTTCAGGTGGTTTGATATCATTTACGGAGTTTACAGACTGAGACTTGGTGTGGAGGTCATTTAAAGCCCACCCATGGTTACGGAGTTCCAATCGATCGATATGCCTCCTCTCGCCAGTAGCTGGGACACCAGGGACCGTTCTGTTTCTACTAACACCGCTAACTTCTTGCTAGCAATCAGCATTATTGTGTTCTAAAATTATTGACTATCTCTTTATCCTAAGCTGTTTCTTTATACAAGTCTGGGCGATGCAAATTGGAGGACGTTGTAACTTGCTCAGAATGTCTCCTTAGGATATGATAAATTCTATGGTCTCAAGCAACAATCCGCCAATGTTTAGGTATTGGATAAGCACTTATTGCTTATGGCCACAGAATTGACGACACACTAAGAGTCTCCAAAAACAAATCTTCTTTCTTGGAAATAAGGAAACTTACCCCAGCAGGTTATTCTCCCAGAATATCCTCACGGTGCGTATGCCTGTCGTAGATTCACTCTAGAAAAGGACTATTAATACCCGTAACACTCCTCAAATTTTTGGGGTGGATTTTAAGTTTACCACAACAACAAATGAAATACATCTCAAGATGAAATTCAAGATTACAGTACTCAGTTATTTGATACGAAGTTGCCCCTCTTTGCTATTGCGACAAAATTCATCCTTCGAATTGTTCAGTTGAGCAGACGTTTCTAACAGAAAACTCAATACGATGAAAAAATGTTCAAGGTGCTTTTTTCCTAGGACTTCCGTTAGAAGAGATTAATGGAAATTCCTTAAATGGATGTGCCGATGGAGCAGAAATAAGTGATGTTCCAACAACAAAAAGCTTCATCGGGTGAGGTTTTATTAGATTTTTTTATGTTATGTTATGCTATGTTATGCTATAGAATGTTTTGTTATGGAATGTTTTGGTAGTTTATGTTATCTAATGTTAGAGATTGTGGGATTGATTAGTGCTTTCGTCCCCGTTCGGATTAAAATGGGTACAATTGGCCTCTCCGCAGTACATGTACTGTAGGGAGCTTTAGGTGTATTTGTATGGTTTGAAATACATATGTACGTACATATGTGTCTTAAATGTGTCAATTTATAATAGCATTTCCGATCATCCATTAAAATTACTTCAGCGTACACTCGTGCTAAGAACTGTTGAAAGACAAATTCCAATTGAATTAATTGGAAGTTTTCACTTGTTTGATGCTTCTCCAAAGCATGTTGCCAATTCTGTAATTGTTTGAAACAAACTTGTATGTATTTGTATGTACAAATTTTACTAACGAAATTTATGTTTATTTTGCAAAAGAAAACTTTGCGCTCAGCGGGGGAGAATTTCTTGATTTGTTATTAACTGAAACTGTAAACTTGTGTCAAAAACAAAGGTATTTTCCAGAAAATGCGTATATACTCGTATATATATCGTATAGATGTATGCATTTAAACACGCACTTAAGGAAGTTGAATACATGTCTTTGCAGTCGAAAGTTATTAAGTTATTAAATGTATGTATGTATGTTTTTTTTTGTGTTCAACGTATAACGCTCCTAGATGGCTTGAATTTGTCGTTTTTAACAAATAATATATTAAACATAGGTTGTGAGGTTTGTTGCCCTTTGTCTTTCGTGAAGGCTTAGAAATGTATTTTTCAATGAAGATTTGTCTTGTCACGTGTGAACATAAAGCATGAATAATAAATTACCCTCGCAGTATTTCACTTCTTATGATTTATTCTTATAAAGCTCACAGGAAAAGACTTTAAAAATAACAAGTAAGGAGTGCGCTGTCGTAGGCTGTGCCGAAGACTTTATACCCTCACTGTTTTAGGCGTCCGATCCTTACTTAAAATAAGCACAAACTCTCCAAAACTCACCAATGTTACTTTATTAAGTTAAAGATACATGGCCCAAACCCCGCTTATCGGAAAATGAGTTGTATGGGAGCTACGTAATATATCGATCTAATCTTTTTGAATTTTACTTAGCCCATTACATATCTAATAAATAAAAAAAGTTGCGAAATTTTACATTCCTAGTTCTTAAATTTAAGAAGTTATAGCCCAAACCCCATTTATCGAAATTATCGATTGTATGGGAGCTATGCGTTATCTTGTTGGTTCTGACAAATGATTAATATATTAATAAATGGCGGCCTCCTACAAAATTTAAACCCGATGTCTCTAAAACAGATAGACGGACATGGCTCAATCGGCTCAGCTCATCGCCCTGATCACTATATTTTAGGTAACATAGAATATTTTTGGCAATCATTTATTATAAGTTTATTATTTAGCGGGTCAAAGCTTAAGATAAAACGTATTGTATTTTTAGCTTTAAGACCAAACAATTTCCGCTGCATTTATTTTAATACTCATCAGTTAATTTAATTTTTAATAGTGAAATGTTAAACAGCATACAGAAGATTTGTTAAAATAGCAACTCATATTGTTGGTTTTCAGTAACTTAACCTAAATTTTAGCTAGTGATGTATACTCGTATACAAAACGATTCATTTGTAAACAAACAATAATCGATAACTGGTTAATAGATTTTTCCGAATTGATATGAAATCCTTAAATTCTACTCACACGCAAAAGTTGTTGGGTTGGGTTCCTGATGCCCAAATCAACAAAATTTTAATAAAAGCTCTACAAGGATTTCCAACAACGGACAGCTCAGTTGTATGCTTATCTTTAAGTTTTTGTTGGTTCAAGGTCAAGTCCTTTTTGTTCTAGTTAAATACGAGTCAGAAAACCTTTGGTGTATACTGGTAAGTGAGTGTGCTTATATATGTGTGAATTACACTGCATTTGTCCTTAAACTTTTTAGTTTGCTTATGCGACTTGTGCTTATAACTTTGGTAAATTTTGTTTGCCTTTCCATGCAAGTAAATAAAAGTCACTAATATAATAATTAGTTCTCACTCTCATATGCTGATACCCATCAAAAAATTTGGTACCTTTTATAATACTGATTGCTTTTGATTAAAAGGATTACAATAAATTTATAAATAATTACAATAATAAAGGATATGAACTTTATAATCTTTCCAGTTAAATATTTTGCTGCATCGTTGTAATCAGATACCAGGTTTTATTACATTTTCTCTCTGAGAGAAATAGGGCTTATATGAGGATTTTTTATAAGATAGTTAATTTTTGAGTGAAATGTAATAAAATTGTAACACGGATGTCTGTACATTGTAGATATTCAAGGGGATCATCATTTAAAACCCAAAGTTACAGTTTTCAAACTTGTGCCATGTGTGTGAGTATTTTTGGACACGCATCACTCAAAAACTGCATTCATCTTTGTATTACCATACACCTTAAAACATGAGATATTTCTTATTTTGATAACTCAATTGATTTCGGAGTTATCGACTAGCATATAGACCAGTAAGTGACCCCAAATGTGTTAGTACAATATGGGTATCAAATCAAAGGTGCTAATGGGCTCTGAAATAAGCGATGTGATTTAGTTCCATATCTCAACTAATGATTAAAATTGGACTGAGTCTATTAGAAGTTCTAAGACGCAAAGTGGCCGGGTGTTGTAGTCTTAAGTAAGGAAAAGGCAGTTAAGATATACAAAGTATGGTTTATATATGGCCTGTGCTACCGCATTTTTATACCTTTCATGAACATGAAATGGCATTATCACTTTGGTCCCATGTTTCCAAGTATGAAAAGAAGAAGAGATATAAGCAGCAAATTAGTATACCGAAAACGATCAAGGCGATGAGCTAAGTCGATATAGCCATGTCCGGCTGTCTGTTTGAACGCAAACTAGTCCCTCAGTGTTTAAGATATCCCGATGAAATTTGGTATGGGCTCCCATTTTTTAATGTATTAATCATCTATCGAAACCAACAAGATTGGACCAATACAACATATAGGTCCCAACCAATCGTTTTTTTCGATAAACGGGTTTTGGGCTATAACTCTTGTAATTTAATAGCTAGGAACATGAAATTTTTCACCTAGCGGACAGTTTATATATGTAAAGTGTGTAGGGAAAATTATTAAGATTGGAGAAATATGTTGTATTCCTTCTCTACAACTCAATTTCCCGATAGACGGGTTTTGGGATATGTATAATTCAATTACCGGGGTAGAACCATCAAATTTTGCACGGTTTGTACTTGTTGTAAATAAAGATGGTACACTGAGAATCGTCATGTGTTTTCATAAAAAATATATGAATCATTCGGCATAACCGAAGACATCCCTTTCCTTACTTGTTTATTATCACTTACACCATTTTTTGCTGCGTTTCAACTCTCAAGTTCTATGTTTGACCTTAGTCACATATATACTTATAAGCTTGTGTTTACGATCACATATATATACTCGTACTTAAATTTGTATTTAGTATACGTTTGCAAAAACAAAATTTTTCTTTGTGAAAATTATATTGTGGATACAAAAACCTGTAAAAGTTTCGTTTGAAGAAATTTTCTATATTTTCTGTCTAAATAGCGTGATTCGTTTTTGACAAAATTCTGAAGTGAAAACGTGAAATGAGAAGACCACACTAATGCTTAAAGCTTGATTACTCTGGAAGGGCCAAATAACGAAAAGTTTTATTCACAACCTTTTTGTGATGAAAATATTTTTCTACAGAACTATAAAAAGTAAATGCTGTAAAATGATTCTCTAGAGCTAAAAATTGATCGAAGAAATCTAAAGTCTCAATTATTGACCACTAACCATGAATGTTAAGGTATGCTACTTTTATCATTTAAAAAAAAAAAAAAAATTTGCGGACTTTCATAAGCCTAACTATATATATCCCATTTATTTAGTATTACACTTTGTACTGACCCATATGTACATAAACTAGAGCTTATATATACTTTTGCCCAATTATGTTTCCCTCCATGTACTTACAAGCACATCATTTATATTATAGATTATATTATATTATTTATATTACAGCCTGCCAAAGCTGCTTTCAATGAATAATATATACTCGTAACGTGGGATTTTCGACATAAAACAAAAATGTATCATGTCTTAAAAACGGCCACGCCTCTATACCTATACTTCCTACGTTTAATGCTTTGGGAGCTTTTTATTTAATTTTTATCTTCCAGAAACGAGGGTTTCAAACCATTACCCCCGAACTCAGAACTTATCTATTATGATCACAGTCATTATAAAAACCTTCCCACGCCATGATTGATCTAACTTATAAAAAAATTTATTTACTAAAAACTTGTACATAATGTACTAGAACTCCATACTCGAGTTACCTGTTGTTATTTGCAAAGAACTCCGAAACTTATAATTTTGTTGTTGTTGTTGTAGTGGTAACGACAAAAACACTCCCCGAAGGTTTTGCGGAGTGTTGTCGAATTAACAGTTCTTGGCCGGATTTGAACTCGGTACGCTCCGGTACTCCTTTGCGGTACTGCCCGACTCTCGTGGTAGTGATTTATGACCAGTGAAACCTTCTAGGTCATGTCACCCCTCCTTTCGTAAGGAAGGATAAGGTGGGTAATGAGAGGTGAGAGGTATCATATCCGTAGATCAACCATCGAGTTGCACGTCAATACCTTTGTGCATAATAGTCGCTGTCTAAGCTTTATGGAAGGCGAGTAGTTCTTTTGAGTTCTTTTTTATTTTATTTTATTATTTATATTATATTATTAGTTTAGAGAGGAAAAGGGAGTGTGCGGAGCACATGTTAAATAGAGAGCCCTTTTCTAATACAGGGTGGCTGATGAATTTTGCTACATTAAGAAACTCAAATAATTTTTTTTTTAGTATATGGAATTCATTTTTCTTTTATTCATGTTAAAGCTCATTAAATTTTATTAAATATAGCTCAATTAGTTTTAAAAATAATGGAATTTAAATGCCCCCCCTGCTCGTCGATGCATGTGCGGCATCTTACCAAAAAGTGGTTCATTACTGCTTGGAAAGTTGAGACAGGAATAGCCGCAATTGTTTCTCGAATGGATTGCCTTACTTCATTCAAATTTGTTGGTTTTGCTCTGAAGACTTTCTGTTTGCAATAACCCCAAAAGAAAAAGTCAGGTGCAGTAAGGTCAGGCGACCTGGGTGGCCAACGGAATGTGGAGTTTCTGGATATCAGCTTATTGGGAAATTTTCGTCGCAATTCTGTCATAACAGGTTGGGCTATATGAGGAGCTGCACCATCTTGCTGAAACCACACAGAGTTGAAAGAAATTCTCATTCGGCGTAATTCTGGATAGAAAAACTCTCTCAACATGCTCAAGTAACGGTCTCCAGTAACCGTAACGGTGTGACCGTTTTCTTCGAAGAAGTAGGGCCCGACAATGCAGCGTGATGAAACTGCACACCACACTGTGACACGAAGTGGATGCAATTCCGTCTCATGGAGTATCTGTGGGTTGGAAGCACTCCATATTCGACAATTTTGTTTGTTTATGTTGCCGTTTAAATCGAAATGGGCCTCGTCAGACATGAAAAGACAGTTCAACATGTTTCCATCCTCTTCCACCATTTGAAGCATCTTCTGGCAAAATTCCAAGCGAATCGGCAAGTCTGCAGCGTTCAGTTTGTTGACCATTTGAATTTTATATGGGAATAAGTCCAAATCTTTGTGCATAATTGACTGTAATGACTGTCTGCTTACACCCATTTGAGCAGATAAGCTTCTTGTCGAAACACGTGGATTGTTTTGTATGGCAGCAGCTACAGCAGCGATTGTTTCCTCCGTTCGAACTGAAGGGTTTCGATGGTAAGGTCTTCTGTTGACTGTCCCATGCATGTTTACAAGTCTTATTATGGTCCATCTGCTCGGAGGATTGCCGCCAAACGTGCGCCTATACTCTCTTTGAACCGAAACTACGGACTCCAGTGCGTGATAGCGGCGGACAATCCAAATTCTTGTTTCAGTGTCCCAGTTATCCATTTTTGTTAAATGTAAAAGTCAATCTGCAAAATAAAAAAAAAATTAACCAGATTCATTAAATAGAAAAAAAGTTATTTAATTTTTTGTTGGTAGCGGCTTTCATCAGCCACCCTGTATTTATTTAATTATTATTTTATTTATTTAAATTATTTGGTCTATATAGAACGGGGTGCGGTGCACCTGTTACACCTTGTATGTATTAATTGGGGGCGAGCACTGTTGGCTCTGAGGCATTGCACGGGATTGGCTTCCTCATTTCCGTTGTGAAAAACCCCGCTTTGGGATTACAAAACATAAACTATACCTTTGGGATATTTCATAAGCTGCTTGCGAATTACAAGAGAGTGCAGCGTAAATAAAACAGACGAAATAAATCGTTATAGCTTATGTCGCTTAAACAGTCGCCTCTTACGACCGGTATGCCTACCTCGGGCGTATTCTAAACCCCTAACCCGTAGGGGCAAAACTTATCTATACAAAAAGCTAATCTATGCTAAATTTTATATACAGATTTTTTTAAGTATAGATTAAATTCTATCTCAAAAATTTAAAATTTTCCATAACATGTTTCAAGAAAATTTAAAGATTTATGCTTGTGAAATCAATTATAAAATTCAATCAAAAAATGTCTATTATTAAAAAAGAGGAAAATTAATTTTCAGAAATGTTTTCCAAGGGTAAAATTGCTTTGAATAGCGACTATAGTTTTATTGAAATTGGTTTCATTTGTTTAATATAGTGATAGATATATTTTTATATATGATGACTGAATTTTCATTAAAGTGTTTTGCAATTTAATTTTGCAAATTTTCGTGTATTTTTCCACCCAAAATGAACTAAACTACTTTGAAGTGGTACAGTTTGATAATGATGCAAAGGCTAACTAGTATGACGGTTGGTATGATAACGGTGTATGTATTGCCTAGTCTGTATATACAGCCTAGTATTTTGAATGGTACGATATTGATTTATATGATGCCTTATATGTCAACTGGTATATTGCTGATGCAGAAACTGACTAGTATGCCAATTGGTATGGTGCTGATGCAGGAGCGGACAATTGCCATCTCGTAAGACGTCCCCATGTTAAAAGTACCTGTTGTTAATAAGGACAAATTACAGAACTCGAACTATTTGATCCGGTTTGGCAAACTATTATTTGACTAGTATAAAACTAATAGAATTGCCTTCAGGGATGGAACAACGACTAGTCGATTCGGAAATCATACTACTTGCATGGTAGTTTTGCAACTAGTTGATTTGACTACAAGGTGGATACAAGAATAATTTTTTTAAAGTTATAAGACAAAATATATGAATTTCATAGAAATCTAATTTAAAGTTCGCAGAAATCTGTATTCTAATTCCAATTTAAATAGGTACAAAAAAGTTTTAAAAACTTCAAAAAGAAAATAATGACATATTTTAAATCAGAAATCCGAAAAAACATTGTTATGGTCAATCAAATTGTAGCATAAAAGATTACAACTTTTTTCTTTGAAATTTAGTAATACTTCCTCAATTTATGTAAAAATGCTAAACAATCTTTCAGCATTTAAGGAAGACAAAACAAAGAGTTTACGGTAATGCTTTTATTACATTTCATCACAAGGAAATATTTATCCCAATTTACATATTAATAAAGATTTGTAGAGACGTAGTGTTGTGTGCGCCTGTATTTGCTCTCACGAAGAAGCAAATAGGACAAAAGAAATAAATATTACATAATTTCACACCAGTTGATGTATGCACTTGTAAATCCAGAAGTAATATCAAATAAAAGTAAAATAAAACATATAAATAAATACAATTAAAATTCTTTTTCTATTCCAGCAATAAACAAAAACAAAACACATTACAGAAATTATACAACATTTTTACATGACCAACAACTAAACCATATTTTTGTCGCCTTGCGTCTGTCCACAGAGTTGTCGACCACAATGCGCATTTAAATTGGAGTACCAAAATTCCATGAATTATTTTAGCCACGTACAATATTAATAATTCCTGTCAACATTTGGTCGAAATCGTCATCTATGCTTTGCGTGCAGTGGTGACAAGTATATATGTATGTGTTTTACAAGTTGTGAGTAGCCTGTAGGGAACAACAACCAGTTCTGAACTGGAGTGCTTGAAATGCATACTGGCGAACCATTGGTTGAAACATTTCAACATTGAAATGCAATGAAAAACATTGCTTAGATCAATTCAAAACTACGAGCCTTCTTTAATAAAAAAAAACAAACGGTTAGATATTTGGTTTTGCTTTCTTAGTACTTAAAAAATATCATAATTTTTACTTTGCCGGTAATCGAGTTTTAAGTTCAAAATTCATATTTGGAATAAGTGAAGGAGAATACATAAACATAAGTTAATAAAAACAATTGATTAGTATAAGGTTTATAAATGGCTGCAATTTGTTGTTGGTTTGTCGTTAAAAACAACAACAACAAATGCCGCAATATTTATTTGGTGTGTATAGGAATTTAATACTATACAACGTAAATAAATATCAACAATGATGCTTAAGGAGATATAAGCGATTTATGCAAATCCATTCTGAGTTCAACGACTATTCACTATTCACTTTTCTATAAGTTTGCTTAGAAAAAGGGCAGGTGGGGCTAATATGAGCAGATTTGAGTTGCGAACCCTGTAGCACCCTTAACTCGAAATCGAATCGACATTTCGTTTTAAATAAAAAGTCATAGTGAAAATTTTATCATTTGTTAAATATTTAAAACTCAACAGTGTCGCAAGAAATTATAAAATTTTTTACGATTAACTGTTGGGGGATTGCAAATACTTAAGTCCCGGGACAAATGTTGGGATTGTAAAATTTGATCCCAAAACGGTGCGGGAATTGACAGCATTAGTTTCCAACCCTCACAAAATTGTAAACATTTTACCTAGAAAATATATTTTTAAGTATTCGTAATACAACTTGATAACCATTTACTTTCTTAAACCATTAAACTTAAACAATTTTATTTCTATCGTTTTTCTGTGGGATATTTAATGTAAATTTGTATATCAAAAATTGAACTGCTGTTATTTCAAAAGGCAAATGTTAACAAAAATTATAGTCTTTATTTTTTACAACTCTTAATAAATGTTAAATTTTTTTATTTGAATGGAAAAATAAAATTTAGAAACAACCACCAACTTTTTGATGTATGAACAACTTTGGGCTTAAAATAAAATAAAATAAAATAAAATCAAATAAAATAAAATAAAATAAAGTAAAATAAAGTAAATCTTAATAAAATAAAATAAAATAAAAAAAAAATAAAAAAAAATAAAATAAAATAAAACAAAGTGAAATAAAATAAATTAAAAAAAAAAAAAATAAAATAAAATAAAATAAAATAAAGTAAAATAAAAAAAATAAAATAAAATGAAATAAAAAAAAATAAAAAATAAAAATAAAAATTAAAAAAAATAATAATAGAATAAAATAAAATAAAACAAAAAAAATGAAATAAAAAAAGTAAAATAAAGTAAAATAAGAGAACCGCAATAAAATAAAATGATATACTACGAGTATCATATAATGGTAAGAAAGAAACGCAAGTTTTAGAAAATATATAATATTGTACTTTTCAGTTTCAAACGCAAACTGGTTTGAGCATAAAAAATACTTTAGGAAATTTGTTTTCCATTTTCTGTGTGAAAAACGTTAAAATTTTGCTGTTAAATTGTTTTAGGGAATTTTGATTTTTTGAATTTTTATTTGAGGATTTAGATTTTGAGGAGTTTGATTTTGGGGATGCACCCGAATGAAACAAAAAATTAAAACATTAAATGCTGAAGATTGTCTTCTTTAAAGGATATTGCAAAAGACTAGAGTTCTGAACCAGGAATTGGTCTCAATAGTTGCCGAGTTTCCTACAGGGTATATATGTTCTATATAAAAACAAGAAAGGAAAAAAATGAAGAAATTTTGTTGTCAAATAAATGTGCGAATGTAAACTTAGTTAACACACAAAGCTTTATGTTTGTATGAAGTCAACATGAGTGTGTATACAAATACGATTACATATGTATTTGTGTAGATATTTTTTTGTTTGTATGCATTTGTGGTTGTGAGCATTATTCACATTTGAGCTTGAAACAATAAGTTAGCATGAATAAGATTGTTATTTGCTTGTGACTGTATGGGCGTTGAGGCGTTTTATTTGAATAAAAAAAAAAACTGCATAGATACATTGCATTTAAATTACCCGACATTAGTACATCAACAATGTACAACTGAAGTAGGCGTTGAGGGATCGACAGTTAAATTATTAATGAAAATTTTATAATTTTGGAATAAAAATTCTTCTTATTTTTATCTTATAAGGGAAATAAGAAAATCAAGTATATGGACCACTTTAATAAGGGCTTAATCGCTTATGTACAGTTTCGATTACATCAAAGAAGTAGAAAACATTTTCAAAAAAGTTTGCCTTGTGAGAAGTAAATGTCTACTTGATTAGCAGCTATTGGGTTGTCCATCGCCAATTTAATTAATCGATTGAAAGCCAACCGATTTGTGATGCGCAGCCATTGTGAAAACGAAACGCATCTGTGATTATATCCCGATTAAGGGCTAATTAGTCTTTAAAAAAGCGTCACTAAGTTCGAATAGAACAAGACAGTGAATAGCCAGATGCGAATTCGCTCTTTCTTACAAAGTCAGCTCTTTGCAAAATGTAAACTAAACTGAAGCTGACAAGGAACTTCATCTTGCTTTTATTTATGCACCAGATTAGGTTCAAATTCGGTAACGCTTTCAGTAGGCGAATTCATTCTTGTGTTGTTTTACCTGAATGTATATACACCTTCTATCGATTACCTATAAAACCAAAAAATTACTAAGATATGCTGCACTACGTGAGTAACTTTTTTTTGAACATTTAAGACAAGATTCAAGAAGACGAGCTAGAAATATTTACGGAAAAAAGTTTCCTTGGCCTTCACAACGGCTTCCTTAACGGCAACAGATGCTTCATTGTTTTTATATTTGAGCGCAATACGAATGGCTCATCGCTATATCCTATCAGTTGGAGGATGTCGGCAAAGGAAGCTTGCGCGTTTGATACTATCTCTAAAAGCTATGGAGACCTTGTCGTTGTATTTAGTCAAATCCTCTTGATTGGGTCATTCATTCCGCGTTAAATTGTTTTCAAATTTCATGTTTTCTACCAGCAGGAATGAAACGACCAGAGGTCGAATAGATAACTTTGCATAGCTCTCGTTCACTCAGGCGTATGTCATTCGAAATGGGTAAGGATTGCATAACGGTCCCTGAACGCTCTGCTAAAGAAGAACGGTGTTCGATTTTATGAAGTCTGCAGGTCGCTCCGTAGAGAGTATTATTGGTAAGTGGCAAACTGTGACAGTTTCCTCTCAAACTGGGGGGTACTCCGTTAGCTGTACATAATGCCGTGAAGCCTGTTTGTTTTGCAAGTGCTTGTCATCTTCCATCCGCCAGCAACTTTGTGTTCCAGAGGTCATGGTGTGCTTTGAAATCGTCGAGTATCACATGGTTATGGCATCTGGGAAACACACCGATATATGGGTGACGGTTCATCGGACAACCAGTGACGAAGGTATGTAGATGTTAATAATTTTGAAGGGCGATATCACCTGACCGGACCATTATAACTTGGGGCAAATAGGTTATACTGTACATTGTGATGTGTGATGACGCCCCCCTCCTTAAATTTGGATCGAACCCTCAAATGTATATTGTACCTAGCACCCGTTCATAGTTCCAATTTTTTGTTGAACTTTGTCCCATTAATTCCGGGTAGTCTTAGCTTCCTGTTTTGGGTTCAGCTTTGGTTTCGGTCTCGGTCTTGGTTCCGGTTTCAGTTTTTTTCAGTGAAGATTTTAGTCAAAAGCTTGGTTTCAACATTTGCCCAGTGTCGTTTTATCTTTGACTTTGGTCTAGGTTCTTTCTTTTATTTTGAGTTTGTTTCCAGCGAGGGTTTTAGTTACGGTTTAATATTCAGCTCTAAGTTTTATTTTTGATTTCGGGTTCCGTTTTAACTTTGGTCTTTATTATTTCCGTGTCGACTTTGTTTCCAACTTGGGTTTCAGTTACGAGTTTGGCCTTGTCTTTAACTCCAATATCGGTTTTGTTTTTGATTTCGATACTTTATTCTCAAAATCAATTGAGATATGGAACTTAACCACATCGGTTATTGCAGCATTCACTAGCATCTTTCGTTTGTAAAACATATTTTACTAACACATTTTGGGTCACTTACTGGGTTATATGCTAGTCGATAACTTGGAAAAAAACGTTTGAGCTATCGAAATAAGGGGTATTTAAAATTTTAAACTAGAAATCTAGTAAAGCAACGGTGAAAGTTGCATTCAATTTCATGAACCAGTTTATGGGTGTTACGCGTTTAAATATACAGACCGACAAAAATTCTAAAAATTAGCTCAATGAACATCTCTGCTATACATTTTTCTTGAATATCTGCAATGTACTAATATCGACGTGCTACAATTTTTTATTCGGTATCGTTTTTAATTCCGGTTTCAGTTATGGTTTTCATTTCGGCTGTGGTTACACATTAGCTTTTAACTTTGATTTTGGTTTCTTCTTCAGCTCCAGTTTAGGTTTTAGTTTCGGTAAAGGATTTTCTTTCGGTCCCATTTTGTTTTCGGGCTCGGAACCAATTTCGTTTAGTTCTCAGCGTTCATTGTCGTTTCAGCCCAGTCGCTTTCCTTTCATTGAATGTGATACGTGTAGGTATGCTTGTTTTGTATTGACGTAATCATCAAATTGGTTTTGTTGGAACTTATTGATTGTGATATATAATTCAAAATGCATACTCAGCAGTCTGCTCAAAACTTATTAAAATCACTTGAGCATCAAGAAGATTATTAGATTAAAATATGAGCACGAATACATTGCATGATGTGCCTCTGATTACAACAGAGCTTGATCACCCTTTTCAAATATGTGCTAATAAATCATGCAAAATATATACATATATACATACATATCTGTGTATAATTTTATGTAAATTTGTTTGTTTGTACTTGTGGCTATACTTGTGCAAAATTTTGCTTACTTCTAATAACTTAGGACTTGGTCAAGATGCTGTACACATTGTAAACTGCCTTGCGAGATGTTTTGTGTTGTTTGCTTTTGTGTAGTGAAATGCAGCGATCAGCACCTCTAAAACTCTCAACAGTTGCAACTTAACAATTTACGTGCATTATATTTTTACATATAAATATGGCAGCGCTATTCTTACATATTCTGTCATTTCACTTCCGACATTGCATATGTTCTATTTTACGCTACCTGCTTTGTGTTGACTGAAACACGCACTCTCGAACTTTCAATTACTGCGTGAACAACATATCTTTTGGAATATATTTAAAATTGTAATATATAAGTTTTTAACATTTGTAGTCAATAAATAAAGTTGTATTAATATTCGTAGTTGGTTAAATATTTGTTGCATCATTGTACATGCTTAATCGCTACATATACATGTGTTCGTGCTATGTGTGCGATTTTAAGTTTACGATAAGATGTTGTTTTGTTGCAGTTAAGTGTTTAAAAGAAAAACAATGCTTGACCCAAAACTGTGTGGAAAGTTAGACCGTTGTACGGAACTAAATATGGAGACGTGTTTCGTGTAACGCAGTATGTACCCTTATGTACCATACATATGTACGAGTATTTCTGCTCATATGCATACATGAATAATAACATGATTTTATATTTACAATTACAAGCATTAATACCTACTTACGCATAAATTTATCCCAACAATAAAAGTGTTTGTACTAGCATTTGATATACACTGAAAAATGAGATTTTTAGCTGAAAGATTCTATTAAGTGATTAATATTATTATAGCGTGTTAAAAAAAGAAATCAAACGCTTCAAGTGCCTGTGTGTGTCAATTGTGAACAAAAACGTGCTAACTGATAAAATCTAGTTATAATTTTTATTCGATTAGAATTGACAGTTACTCGCTACAAAAGTAGAGCAGTTATTGACAGTGATGTGAAAATGTGGCTCTTTCGGCTGGCCATGGGGCATTTTTTAAATTTCTCTTTCTTCTTTTTGACTTATTTCGGCTCTTCGTACTCTCTTAACATGCATTTATTTTCCAAGAATTTTATTAAAATTTGGTTTCCTTATAGTTATGTCTAAAATTATCTCTTGAAAATTTAAGTTGTGCATTAAGCTAATTAGAATGATTATTATTATTACATTTTTTAATGTGTCTAACTAAAATTTTATATCAAATTATTGTTATTAAATTTTTACTATAGTTTGTAATAAGTGGAAGATGTTTGTGTAAAATTACACAACCTCTTGAGTATGAAACTTTTGCATCAAATTTTTTCCAGCGAATTTCATCTATATACATATTATTATTATTTTGGAATATTTTTGTAAACTACCAATTCTTATCAAAAACTTAAATTTTTAATAAAATCATTGGGTATGTAAAATATTGATCTGTGTCAAGCCGCACAAATTTTGTTGAAAACTTTAAATTTGCCGTCAATTATTGAATATGCCTTTTATTAGGTTTTTAATTTTTTTTTTTTGAAAATTTTTGTCTTGAATGACATATAAAATTTCTTCGAAAACCAAAATTTTGCTGCAAAATCTCAAGTATGAATTTGATTTAAATATTTAAAAAATAAGATTGTGATAACTTACACAATTTGTGGAAAAATTGCATTTTGCTTTTAAGTATTAAGCACATAGGTTGGTTTACATTTTGATCTTTTTTTTTAATTTTTGCGTGTATTTTACAATTACTAAGTTAAAAGCTTTCAATTTCAAATGATTGAGTGTGACTTTTATTTTCTATTTTAAATATTTTTAACTTATTTGTAAATTTGTTGCGTGTGATTTGTTCAGTTATCTATTTTTTTAACAAAATGAAATAAAATACAATAAAATAAAACAAAACAAAACAAAATAAAATAAAGTAAAATAAAATAAAAAAATAAATAAAAAAAATAAAATAACATAAAACAACATAAAATCAATTAACATATAAAAAAATAAAATAAAATAAAATAAAATAAATCAAATTAAAGGAATAAAATAAAAAAATAAGATAAAATAAACTAAAATAAAATAAGAAAAAAAAAAATAAAATAGAGTAAAAAAAGTATTCATGAAACGAGCTCAAGGCCAAGAATAATAATTTTTCACTTTTTTTTGAATTTATAAAAATTATTATTGTTTTTTATTTTTTTTAATTATCATTTTTAATTAATTATTAAAAGTTTTTAATTGAATAGAGTAGGAAAAATGTTTAGAGACAACCGCCATAGCTTTTCTTATAGATCCATTTCGGAAGTTGCTAAGCTTCTCCATCAGAGAAATTTTGGCATGCATTGCTAACCATTAAGCTAACAATACGCTGGTTTTGATCTCATCTAAACTTCTAGTTCTGTTTCTTTTGCCATATGCATGAACCACTTCCGCCATTTGACAGTTAGTAGTGTGATGATGATGGATTTTTTTTGACAGATATGTTTTATCAGCAGAACTGCCCTACCGCGTGCTCTCGGTTTTGTTATTGCTTTTTTATTCCAAGAATATAAAATAAAATAAAATTAAATTGCATTAAATAAAAAAAAATTAAGTTAAAAAAAATAAAATAAAATAAAATAAAATAATTATAGTTATGGTGATTGTTGTTGGAGCAAAGCTCGAATTTTTTTTTTTATGTTTGTTTGTTAATTGATATTAGAGGAAAATTTACAACGTTATCCACAGCGATGGTATGGGATGACGTGTTTCGAAGTGTCCAGCTTCTCATCAGACCCATTCTCGGACACTGAGATACGAACCCAAGTGTCTGCACCAAAAGCCGCTGTTAGAGTACTCTAACAACTAAGCTATGATGCCCTTCGAAACATGTCATCCCATACCATCGCTGTGCATAACGCTGTAAATTTTCCTCTAATATAAATTAATTAAATAAAATAAGATAAAATAAAATAAAATAAAATAAAATAAAATAAAATAAAATAAAATAAAATAAAATAAAATAAAATAAAATAAAATAAAATAAAATAAAATGAAATAAAATAAAATAAAATAGAATAGAATAAAATAAAATAAAATTAAGTTAAAAAAAAAATTTAAATTTAAATTAATTATAACAACATAATATAAAATAAAATGGTGTAAAATTTACGAAATTATAATTCAATATAAACAACCAACAGCTTTATTTAGCAAAGATTTTCATGGTTAGTGTAGTGTGCAAATCTCAATAGACCTAAATATTAATTATATGTACTTAAAACTTTAACAATAATAATAATAGGGTCAGAATTTTTAAAATGAGCACAAAAAAAAATGTTTCTGATAACTGTATGATTGTTATGTCTTTTTATAGCTCTAGGTGTCAAAAATTGTCCCTGAAAATAATTTCGCAATATTAATTTATTTTAGTATTTATTATCACTTTTTATTTTTTTTTTTTAAATTTATTTTAGTATTTATTATCACTTTTATAAATTTTTTTTATATTCATGCGTATGACTTTCATAAATTCACCATTTTACCTAAACGGTTAAAGTCACAATTAACTCTGTTTGGAGTTCAGGTTATTAGGTTCCAGTGTACGTAGTAAGTTTTTATTAAACATTTTCCTAGGCGGAGAACACTGATTTAAACCAGTTGTCCTGATAAAGGATACACAGAAATATACATTTTTTTTAATTTATCAAAAGTATATATTTGCCTTCCATGTATCATAGTTTCAGTTTACTTTAGTTAACCCGTCGAATAAATATAAATTTTTAAAACAAAAAATCGTATAAAACTTTTTTAGCGAATAACTTTTGCAAAAATATTAATTTAAAATAAATATTTATAGAACAAATAGCATTTTTCTAAGTGTGCACTGGCTCACATACCTTCATAGATTATATATTCAAAGCAATTGTGATAGTTCACGCTTAGCTTACAAATACCTATTGTTATTATGCGCCATCACTTTCGAATTTAAGTCTATAGATATGCTTTCACAATGTATTTGTATGTATGTGTGCCTTGAATGACTTCAAGTGTTTGGAGACTTGTGTGCATCTGTAACAATTTCCATTGTTTGTCTCTGTAATTTTCCACTTCAATTGCAGGCCGACAAGCCATACAAAATGTATGAATGAATGAGTGTACATGCAAGTATATAAGTATATAAGTGTGTAAGTGTGTAGAGATATACATCGCATTCAAGCGTATTTTGTATTGTGTTGCACATGTTTCCATTTGCTGCGTCGGTGCTACTTGTGTTTAATTTAATATTTTTAAAAGTAAATTTTTTTTTTAGACATAAATAGATATATTAAACTCTACAAAAAAGAGTAAAAAAAATCTAAACAAACGAACTATTTAGTTTGGCAAGCAATTTGTAGCTGTGGCAAGAGAAGCAATTCTCACGTCAAAACCAGTACGATTATCAACGAACTAAACATCCAGGAGTTTCTGCAAAAACAGCTCTTGCTATTTATGAGACACCGTAATGTGCCTTCTTTTTTTGGCCTGACTTAAGAAATCACTTTGTTGATACGACTACCAAATATTCCGAAAAATGGTTATCATCAAATAAAAAAGTTACTGGAGATATTGGAAAAAGTAAAGGGGATTCACATAAAAACACATTGATCTGAAGAAAGATTTTTTATACATATAAATAAGAAATAAATTATTGTTAATAAATTGCTTATCAGCTTTTGACATACTTACTAATTTAAAAGTACTTTGAGCTAATTTCAGCGTGCGCAAACCTTATATCCACCTACGATGTACCAACAGGAAATGCTGGCAACGCACAAGGTTGTGAATCATCTGGCGTCGATGCCTAAGAATGGCCAACGGATTTTTATCTTCCCAGAAAGCTAGACCACGCTAAAGGCCTTGGACTCATTCGTCGGCAACGCAAACTCGCTCACTTATGCAGATATCTTAACGATATGGCTCAGCACTTCAGTATCAGCCTAATATGGGTACCTTGGCAGAGCGATATTGAACGCATCTGCAGAGCAGACGAGCTTGGCAAGAGAGATACCACCGACCAAATCCTTCCGAAAATTGACTCGGTAGGTATACCCATGTCCACGTTCAGGCTTTGTGTAAACGCAAGCACCATCAGGAAGGCAAATGGACTATGGTCAGCTATCTCGTCGTGTAAGACATGAAGCCTAACTTGGTCTTCATATGATAAAGGGCGTACAAGAGCGCTTCTGACACAACAAAAATCAGGTTTAGAATCCTTGATAATGGTTCTAACGGGGTTTGGTTGCTGCCACAGTTGCAGATGCACCGAAGAGGAGGAGAGCGTCCAGCACCTGCTTTGTCAATATCCAGGACTCGGCGGACGACGGTTTGCTACTCTAGGTTAACCTTTTCTTGTATCAAAATTTGAAGTTAAGTCTTTAGATATATTTATTGAC
The DNA here is from genome assembly GCA_949987695.1 of Merzomyia westermanni. Classification (NCBI taxonomy): domain Eukaryota; kingdom Metazoa; phylum Arthropoda; class Insecta; order Diptera; family Tephritidae; genus Merzomyia; species Merzomyia westermanni. The sequence continues at coordinate 30,806,943 of OX465291.1, forward strand.
CCTACAACGTAGTTTGACCCTCCGCTTTAGGCATGGAAGTGCTTTAGAGAGCGTGTAGGGTATCAAAACACGCCCATTGGTGGTTTAAATGTAGTGCTGTTACCTTTTAAGCGTTTCAACTCAGCACTCGCAACCTAACCTAACATATGACGTTGTAAGAAAAATTGTATGTATGAAATTTCTAGAATTTTTCTACCATTTTCAGACTTTTCTTTCAATTGAACACCAAAATTTCAATCGGCACACGAAATTCGGTTATTATAAGTGTTTTATGTACTGAATGTTAACCAAGCGCCAAGTTATTGGGCTCGCCTTAGTCAGATCATACGCACATACAATCCCTTAACCCAAAATAAAAATTATACTTCCTGATATAAATGAGACGATAATACAATATAACTTTAACACTAGTATAACACTATGGCCAGTAATCGTAGCCGTTGCTTAGCACGCGTTTTAATTAAAATAAATTAAATTAACTTAAAAAGACATTTATGTAAAATGTTGGTCAATCATAATGATAAAAGATTTTATCTAAAATGAAAAGTAACAGGATCCACTTATGAAAAAAAATTTGATTGGTTGGTGGTATGATGACATTCTTTATGTTTTGCAAGGTCACCCTTTGCCAACTATTTTATTTCCAAACCATAGTATACTATGGTATGGTATGGTATTTATATGTCTTGGAGTAAGTCATGCCAGAAACACAACCATAGACACATACTGTCATTTTAAAATTAAAAATCCGTCTTAGATATAAAATGTATTTTAAGTTGACTATGACAGATGCGAAATGATGTTAATTTTAGAATCATGTTTAAGTAGATAAAACTCTATTTTAATTTGACTGAGACTACGGGCCTATGTATCTATCTATAAAAGTGCTCTACCTAATTTTTTAATTTCAGCAAGTACTTTGTGTTGTCCACGCTCATGAAAACCACCCGCCTTGCATGAAAGATATTTGTTTCTCTAACGTCCAGCAGTGGCCCTTATCAATCTTGAAGAAGTAACGTTTCTCCTCACCGTCAAATTCTATTTAAATTTCAATACCATCTAATGTGCATAACAGTTAACTCTCTTATACTATATTTCGGCAATGAAAAGCGTGATTCGCCTAGAAAATGGCATTCACAAAATGAAATTTTTCTTGGAACGTCTAATCCGATTCGTAAAAAAGAAACTCACGCAATCAAGGCCGATTTTCGAATTACTGATCTGAAATCACGAATTTTAGATCAGTGTAAATGAGTTGTGTTTAGGTTTCACTAATGCAGGGGGTAGGGCACTCACCACTTTGAACTCGCACTATTTCCTTTGGAAATAAGAACACGATATTGTTTAGTTTTAATATTTTAATAGTTAATTTACTCTAGGTTTAATTTAGTTATTTCAAATTTGGTTCTTTTACAATATGTATTTCACTTTTAGTTCACAATTTTAGTTTTTAGTATACACTCGAACTTTGACAATTTATGTACAGGAAGCTTTAAGTTTAATAATTTAGGAAAGAAGTCTTTATACCGCGCGCTCAACGACAACTGCTCTTAGAGGGCGCAGATGACTGCCCGCTAAGCTGTGCAGTGAGCGTACAAACATACATACATATGTGAAGGTAAGTAAATAAATAGAAAAGAGCGGTAGTTTTCCAATGTTACATTAGGGTTGTTCGAATTTTATAGGTAAGTATAATTTAAGGTAAGTATAATTTAATGCAAGTATTCAATTCAAGGTAAGTATAAATTTAACAATATATGTATGCCGTTTAGAGGTACGTATATTCATGGATAAAAGGTAAGTTTTAGAAAGTAAGTATGTATTATTCAAATTGTATCAAATTTTCATCCATGTCTTCAACATGGCGGCCGGCCTGCGGAGTTGACACATTTAAAAGCTCTTGCAGTTTTTGTAGAGTAACCTTTGCTTGGTTGACCAATTTTCTGATGTGGCGTTGGCTACCACTACGGCTCTGCAAACGAGGTACTGGCCGTTCAATTACACGCCGTCTAGTTCTAGCACGTTGTTCCTCGCGTCTTTGACGTGGTGGTGGCGGGGGCGTCGAGTGTTGGTGGCGTGACGACGTTGGAGCGGACGGGCGATGCAACAAAGTGTGATGCGATCGACCGCAGTGGCGGCAGCTGCCGGCGGAATTGCAATCACCAGTGGTATGCGACGTGGCCAAACAGTTTACGCAGTAGCGATGGGCGCGTGCTGACTCGTATCGCTCTGCGGGAGTCATAATCAAAAATGCGTGACATTGGCGCAAAGCGTGCTGGCGGCAGCATAGGCGACATTTTCCCAGTTCCATGATGATATCTGCGGAGAGAAACGTTAAAAAGGAGAAAAGGAACTCAACATTATGGTAAATTGAGGTTGAAATGAGGATAATATAATTCTGGCTGGGAGGAAAGTTACAAGAGAATTAGGAGGGAGTCAATAAACAGATTTTGGTGATGTTTCGCGTTATTATTCCGTTTTGAGTACGGATATCGAGGACGCGAACATTTCCATCGGGTCCTGCGTGCAGCTTTGAAACGCGTCCGAGGCGCCACTCATTGGGTGGCAACAGATCATCTTTAACAACGACTAGATCGCCTTCTTTCAGGTTTGTTTGGGGGGTTTTCCATTTTTGTCGTTTGTGCAGTTGTTGAAGATACTCGTTCTTCCAGCGGTTGCTGAATTGATGATGTAAGACTTTGAGCAATTGCCATTTACGAGTTGGGTTTAGATTTTCGGCATTTGGTTCCGGCAGGGACAGTAGGGGGGCACCACGCAGAAAATGTCCTGGTGTTAATGCGAGTAGGTCCGTAGGGTCCTCTGACATGGGAGAGATAGGCCTGGAGTTGAGGACTCCTTCAATACGAACGATGAGGGTCGTGAACTCTTCGAAGGAGAACTTATGATTGCCGGCTACTTTTGTTAAATGGGTTTTAAAACTTTTAACTGCTGCTTCCCATAGACCACCCATGTGAGGAGCATATGGTGGTATGAATTGCCAAGAAAGGCCTAGGGGAGCATATTTTCCAGCGATGTCTTGACCTGCTTCTTTGATGAAAAGAGGGATTTCCTTTTGCATGGCTCTATGAGCGCCGATAAAGGTCTTTCCGTTGTCGGACATGATTTTGTGCGGCATTCCGCGGCGGCCAACAAAACGCGCAAAGGCTGCTCTAAATGCTTCGGTGGTCAAGTTTGAACAGACTTCAAGATGTATGGCTTTAGTTGAAAAACAAACAAAGACGCAGACATAGGCTTTGGAGTAGGAGGCGCGTCGGAGGGTTGAAGTTTTGACGAGGAATGGGCCAGCAAAATCGACTCCGGTCGTGTGGAATGGGACAGTATACGTTGACCTTTCGGCTGGCAGTGCGGCCATGATCTGGGAATTCATTTTCTGTTTGTGGATCGTGCACGTCTTACAGTGGAAAATACACGACTTTATCTTTTGCTTCAAGCGCGGAACATAATATTCTTGCTGTACCATCCGAAGCATGAGTTGCTTTTCTGCATGGACTAGACGATTATGAGTGAATTCGAGGAAAAGGATACAAAATTTTGAGGCTTCAGGAATGATGATCGGATGACGTTCACTATAGCTGAGTGGGGCGTGACTTAGGCGTCCATTCACGCGCAATATTTCTTTCTCGTCTAACATCGGGTTCAATGGCAAGAGCGGACTCTTCTTACTTATCGGCTTAGAGGCTTTTAATAATGATATTGTGTCGGCATAGTACATTTGTTGGGTTACGATGATAAGGCGTTCTTTGGCATGGCAAATCTCTTCTTGAGAGAGGGAATGGGTTGAAGCGATTTGTTGTTTTTTCGCTTTGTGGATGAAACGATACACATATGCAATGACCCGAAGAGCTCTGGCGAAGGAGGAAAACCGTTCCAATGGATCCAGGATATCCACCGTATGGAATGCTTCGATTCGCTTTTCTTCTGGTGGACTGATGTTTGGAGGTGCTGTATTGGGCCATGATGTGGGAGACAGAGATAGCCACTCGGGGCCTTTCCACCACAGCGAAGATTCCGCTAAATCTTGGGGTTTGCATCCACGGGTACCAAGATCTGCGGGGTTGTCCCTACTTGACACATGACGCCACGTGGCGTTGCTAACATTTTTCAGAATTTCGGCCGTCCGATTCGCTACGTAAGTCTTCCATGTGGGGGGTGGTTTTTCTAACCAGGCTAGCACGATTGAGGAATCTGACCAGAGGAACAGCTCGTGCGAGGGCAAATTTAAATGAGAGCATATCTGTCTAACTAGTTTGGAGAGTAGTACTGCTCCACATAGCTCTAGACGAGGAAGGCTGACTGTCTTTAAAGGGGCGACTTTGCTTTTTGCAACCAACAGATGGGTTGTATAAGTGTTTTCAGTGGACTGTACTCTAAGATAAACGCAAGCGCAGAAGGCTTTTTCTGAGGCATCGGAAAATCCGTGCATTTGGAAAGGTTTATCAGGAGAAAAGTCGACCCATCGAGGGATTTTTATATTGCTTATAGCAGAAAGATTTTCCCTAAAGACGTTCCATTTATGGAAGGAGAGGGGTTTGACGTGTTCATCCCAGTCTGTTCCTTCCAACCACAGTTGTTGGAGGAGAGCTTTGGCTAAAATCATTATTGGCGCTAGCCATCCTGCCGGGTCAAACAATTTCGCAATAGCCGACAATATTTGTCGCTTTGTGGTTGAATTAGCGGCTGGTAGGGGGTCATACGAGTACGAAAAGAGGTCAGTAAGAGCATTCCATTTTATACCCAGTGTTTTTGTCGAACTGGCATCATGGAACTTAAGAAAATCTGCGTCAAGGAGGTCAGATTTTGGAATAGACTTCAATATGTCTGGGTGATTGGCCGTCATTTTCTTCAGGGGGAAGCCAGCTGATTTTAATGCTTCGATAGCTTCATTCATGGAATTTATTGTGGACTGTAGATTGTATCCGCCCGAGAGGATGTCATCTACATAAGTCTCATGCAGAAGTACATTATGGGCGGTTGGGAATTCATCTTTGGTGTCTTTAGCTAGCTGGTGGAGGGTACGAATAGCTAGGTATGGTGCACAGTTGACACCAAACGTAACTGTTTTCAGTTTGAAATCTTCGAGCGGTGATTTTGGAGATCTGCGTATTATGATTCGCTGATAGTCCTGATCTTCAGGGTGTACGAGTATTTGGCGGTACATCTTTTCGATGTCGCCATTAAAAACGAACTTGTAGAGGCGCCATTGTAGTATTACAAGCATCAAGTCGTTCTGCAGGGTCGGACCAGTGTGTAGTACGTCGTTTAACGAACTTCCTGAATGCGAGAGTTTTGAGGCATTAAAAACGATCCGTACCTTTGTTGTTTTGCTGTCGGGCTTTATGACAGCATGATGGGGCAAATAAAATGAGTAGTATTTGCCATCCTTGATAATTTCGAGGGGTGAAGTGGGTTCCATGTGATTCAGAGTTAGATATTCTTGCAGTACTTCGGAATATTTTTCTTTTAATTCTGGTTTCTTTTCCAATGATCTTTCTATGCTAATATACTGCTGTTGAGCAGCGGGTCGTGAGTGACCGAGGGCTAATGTCTCCGGGAAATTTTGTTTGAATGGCAATTTTACCATATATCGACCATCTTCTTGTCTAATGGTGGTCTTTTTATAGAGTTCTTCGCAGAACGTATCTTCGTCTGTTAAGGGTGTGGCGGAATTAACTTCTTCCTGCTCCCAGAAATTTTTAAGGAGTTCATTGAGGGAGTCATCAGGTCCTTCGATTATATTAGTGGAAAATGACGAAATTGTCTCAGTTATCGGGCCACTCAGTATCCATCCGAATATGGTATTTTGTGCTATGAGGCTACCAGCGACGTTGGTTTCGAGACCTTGAAGGAGGATTTGTGGAAGTATGTCACTACCAATCACCATATCTATTCTACCTGGAGCATAGAAGTTGGGGTCCGCTAGTGTAAGAGAGGAGAACTTTTGAAGCTCGTCGATCTCTACTTTAGAAGAAGGCAGGAAGTGGAAAGGAAAACGAAGGATTTTTGGGAACCCTGGTCTACCAACGCCCGGATTTTGAAGGTTTTTCCTCTATGGAGAACCGGAACTATCGCTGTAGGCAATAGTGTTCTCTCTTTGTTAGCAGAGAAGTGCGAAAGAACTGTGGTTTGATTAGATGAAGAAGTTTCCGCCCGCAAGTCTTGCGATTGCATTGCCTGTTTGGAAGTCGAAGGTTTTTCTTGGTCATTGTTTATTTGAGGAATGACCTTGGTAAGATTCCTTCGATGAGAATGGCGGGCATTGTTGGAGTTGGATGGACGGTTTTGATAATGAAGCAGGGAGTGGTGTCGCTTCTGGCAATATACACATTTAAAATTGCTAGCACACTCAGACTCTATATGGGAAAAGGCCAGACAGTTTTTACAGTAGTTATTATCAGTTACAAATTTATTACGTTCTGCCACCGATAATTGCTTGAATTTTACGCAATTCATCATCGAATGGTTGGAATTGCATAACTTGCAGGACACCTGCCGCGCTTGCTCGCTATGATAAGAATGAGACTTGTTTCTAAAGGAATTATTTTGGGGTGTTGACGCTCGTTGGTTGAAGCTCGAATTTGAGTTCCGAGGCTTACTCGGTCTGTAGGTACCGAGCCGTTCTACAACTTCGTATCTGGCCGTGAGGAATTTATCCATCTCCGACCATTGGGGTAATTCTTTCCTAGACTCAAGAGATTGTTCCCATAGCGCTAGAGTTTCATCGGGAAGTTTAGATGAACATAAATATATAAGGATAGGATCCCAATTGCTAGTGGGTACATTGTTGGAGTTAAGGGTAGACAGGCAGTTATTAATTGTGGTTTGAACTTCCTGAATTCTTTCCCCACTTTCATAGAATACAGGCTGAATATTGAAAAGGGTTTTTAGTTGATTGTCCACGAGAATTCTACGGTTCTCGTATCTGGACTTAAGGGCCCCCCAGGCTAGTTCGAAGTTTTGGTCATTAAGAGGGTATTTTTGAATAATGAGAAGGGCTTTTCCACGGGTTTTTTGTCTCAAGTGGTATAATTTTTGTACTTCAGAGAGTTTGGGGTGATTTATGTACACTGCCGTGAACATATCTCTGAAGGATGGCCAAGTGTCGTATCCTCCGTGGAACACTTCTGTATCGCATGCGGGGACTTTGAGGTAGGATTCGGATCTCGCCGGTGCTGCTGCTACTGTTTCGTTCGTTTGCATTATGGGGCCTGGTTCCAGTATTGCGAGACGCTCATTTATTCTCGTCCTTGTGAGCATATTGTCCTCCATTACTTTGTCGTATTTTTCGGTCAGAGCTGCCAGGGACCGTTCATCCGTGAGATTCAGGTGCGCTGCTTCATATGCCCGTTCCACTGCTGCTACATGCCTGTTGAGTTCCTCCAAGTATGTCTGCAAACTTGGTTTCGTGTGGTTTGTCTCATCGGTGTTCCACCATTTTTCGCAGAGTTTTTCGAGTTTTGTTAACTCGAACAGGGATTTTTTCAAAATCTGAGAAAATTCTTCTTCTTCCGCTTGAGATTTTGACCGTGTTTTAGGTCCTTGTGGGGGTGCTGGTAGATTCAGACTTTTTTCAACTTTATCTTCAGCCATTTTTATGAGGTTATTCTATAAAAAACCGTGTCTTAGGAAATATTTTTTCTTGAAGAAGGTGTGTATTAAGGAGTACACAGAAATATTTTGGAACAAGTGTATTAGAAGTACACTGAAATATTTAAGAAGAAGTGTATAAGGAGTACACAGAAATATTTTGGAACAAGTGTATTAGAAGTACACTGAAATATTTAAGAAGAAGTGTATAAGGAGTACACAAAAATATTTGAAGGAAGTGTGTTTAAGCCGTACACTAGAGGTGATAATAAAGTTAATAACTAATTGTAGTGCATTTAACACTAATATGGGTAATACTAATGGAGTTTTTATTTATTTTACTCTAAATAAATAATTTGCTTCTATTTGTATGTGTTTTTTTCCACTGTATTTTTGAGACCGTTTTTATAAGTTGCGGCCCACTGTGCCTTTTGTTAGCAGCTGCACTTATTGGAATGTACCTGTCTCAGCGCATCTGAGTACAAGTACATAGATTTATGAACAATGCAACTGTTACTTGTGGTTGGTTATTAAACAAACAAAAATGGGGTGAGAATGTGTGGGAATGAGCAAAAGTGATATTTGGCAGTGGTTTCAATGTGATTGAATTTTTGTTGTCGTCTTATAGCGGGGTTTTTATACGGCTGTGAGGTTTGTGAACTTATAGCGGGGTTTATGTGGTAAATGGATAAGGCGAAAAGGCGTGATATATATGTGTATAAATATTAAATATGTATTTGATTTGTATGCATTAGCGGATTAGAGGGGTTGTGTATGCAAATCTGAGTTTTTTATGACAGCGTAAATTGAGACCATAAGAGGTTTCTCATATACTACCTTAAATATCCGTTTGTTCTGGTAACTGACTACCTGTTTTGTGCTATGGGTTTATTGCTTCTTTCCTCGATAACGGGGGTTTCTGATGCCGGCTGCTAGTTTTTGCTGTTGCGGTTGTTCTTGCTGCTGATGTGGTCAACTGTACCTGGCGATGATTTTCGATTTTTCTAATTTTTCGAATTAGACCCTTTAATTTAAATTTTTCCTTTTTTTTTTTTTTTGGGTATATGTATATATATTTTTCCAATTTTTAAAATTAGACCCTTTTGTGTTTTTTAATTTAAAATTATTTTTTCTTTTTTAGGGTATATGTATGTATATATTTATTTTAGTTTTATTTTTTCAGGTCTTCAACTTTTCACCATTAACTCTATTTCCTTTATTTTTCTCTAATATTTCTCGAAATTTTTGTCTCTTAGGTTTTTTTTCAGAAAATATTATTCGCTTGTTTATTCAATAATTTTTTTCCTCAGCTTTTTTTTTTTTCGTATTTTCTTTCTTTTTTTCCAGCTTTTTCACACACACACTTTGCAAAAATATTTTTAATTTTTATTTTCAGGTTTTTTCAAGCCCTACTGTTTCACCTTTTGTCCTTTTCACCGTTTATTATATAGATTTTTTTTTTTTTTATTTTCAGGTTTTCCGGAGCACCACTTTTAATGTAGCAATATACCGCTTTTTATTTGCCTTTATCTAATTTTATATAAATTTTCTATTTTCAGGTTTTTTCCTGTTTTTTCCAAATATTTTAAACCCTTTTTTTCAGGTTTCCGGCTTCACTTTATTTTTACTTATTTTGTTTGCTTATTCAGCACAATTTGCCAGTTTTATTAATTTCTTTGTCACTTTCAAATTTGTTTCTTTGGTTTTTAGGAGCACCCTAGTGAAGCTGGCTGTGAACTGCAAGTGAGTACAGTTGAATGTGTTTAATATTTTTTGCAATATTTTGTCTTTTTTACAAGGGTAATTCTTTACAAGTTTTAATTTTTTGAAAAAAAAAGCGTTTTTCACAAAAATAAATAGGTTCTTTCGCTGGTTCACTTTTTTTGCACCGAAAGGACCATGTTTAGTTTTCACTAATGCAGGGGGTAGGGCACTCACCACTTTGAACTCGCACTATTTCCTTTGGAAATAAGAACACGATATTGTTTAGTTTTAATATTTTAATAGTTAATTTACTCTAGGTTTAATTTAGTTATTTCAAATTTGGTTCTTTTACAATATGTATTTCACTTTTAGTTCACAATTTTAGTTTTTAGTATACACTCGAACTTTGACAATTTATGTACAGGAAGCTTTAAGTTTAATAATTTAGGAAAGAAGTCTTTATACCGCGCGCTCAACGACAACTGCTCTTAGAGGGCGCAGATGACTGCCCGCTAAGCTGTGCAGTGAGCGTACAAACATACATACATATGTGAAGGTAAGTAAATAAATAGAAAAGAGCGGTAGTTTTCCAATTTGTTTTTCAATGTTACATTAGGGTTGTTCGAATTTTATAGGTAAGTATAATTTAAGGTAAGTATAATTTAATGCAAGTATTCAATTCAAGGTAAGTATAAATTTAACAATATATGTATGCCGTTTAGAGGTACGTATATTCATGGATAAAAGGTAAGTTTTAGAAAGTAAGTATGTATTATTCAAATTGTATCAAATTTTCATCCATGTCTTCAACAAGTTGTTACCGAGAAATAATTTAATTTTTAAGATGTTTCCACTTATTTAAAACGAAATTTTCTTTTCAAAAGTATTGAATTTTTGTAGCGAATTTTTCGAATTGTTAGGAGATGCTCATGCTGAAATTTTTAAAACTGCTCATTTTAATAAACTAATTTAAAAAAAGTGTATTTATCAGGCCGATCGAATAGTGGATAAATAGGTAGAGCACTTGCATGAAAAGCTCATATTACTTTAAGTACCTTACTTAACAAAATTAGAATTTTCAAAAACATTGCACATCAGCAAAAAAGTTAAAATTATGTTAATGCACACACATAGTTAGTTGTTATTAAAATATTTCCAGTGAAGGAAATCAAGTAATCGTAACAGATAAATCCCGGGGTATTCATGGGTGTCCCATGATTTCGGGACTTTTATCTCTAATATGGTCTACACGCGTAAAAGCAATTTAATTGTTTAAGTATAATGCGCAAAATAGCTCAAACAGAAAATTCTGAGCTTACTATTACAAGCAAAATCTAATTTTACTCGATTTATCTGTCTTTTCATACACAGTTGAGCATATCTAACAGAAAGATATACATATAACTTCCAAAAGAAAGAAAAGTGATTACTCAGTACATAATGCACCTTAAAAAATTAGAAAAAGGTTTGTGGATTGAAATTGTGATACCGTACACTTTTGGTTTAGTACAATTCACAACTATTATAAATCATAAAGCAAAAGGATATCTATCTGAACAAAAGCCACCCCAGAGTTTATCCTTAATATAAAGATAATTTTTGATTAAAGCATTTTTAAACCGACCATAGACGAATATAATATGCAATATGTCTACGAAAAACAAGGCTCTATTAGGAGCTTGTTTTGTTAACGAGCTTACTATAAATTATTTCTTGGATGATGATAACATTGTGAACTATAAAGTGTCAATAAGGCTCGGATGTGTTACGTTTTTGTAATGAAGGCCGTGAATTCTTCTTTAAGGCCTTCCCAAAGCTCACACTAGGTAAATGCAACAGTCGGACGAAAGCACATTGAAACTAAATAGCCTGGTCATTGAACTGATCGCTCAGACCAGCCAAAGAGGAGTCAGATCGCTTATTCTTCTATAAAAATGTGCACAAAATTTAGTTCACCAACTTAAGCGAAAACGATCTACGTGCATAGGATATCAAACTCGAAACACTGAAAGTGTCCACCACTTCATTTTGCAAGAGTACCACAGAATTTGCCTAAGAAGAGCTTAAGCGCTTTAAGAATACCGGAAGAGTTTGCAAGTATAATAATAATCACAATAATAAGCATCAATTCTTCTACGTTACATATACCTTCACAAACACAAACATAACGAATAAAAGTTAACGAACTAAAGGCGCTTAGTCAACTTGTTTTTGTGGGTTACTTTGACCCAACGTGGCCTTACATGGTCTAAGCTTTCGCATGCAAACGCACTTAGCTACACTTCTCCCAGGGCATTTGTGTGAGTGTTGGTGTGTGTGCGGGTGCCTGTTTTGTTGCAATTTTTGTGCAAGCGCGCTATTGCTGCGGCTGGATTGACAACCGCTAAGCCTTACTAGGCAGCAGATTATCCCATCACGCATCGCCTTTGTGGCAGATTGCAACAAAGCCGAAAGCAACTTTAAACGATTTCTTTTTGGATGAAATGCTCTTTTAACTATACCAAATGGCTTGCGAGGAGTTTCTGTGTTTTCTTTTTTCATTTCATTTTTCGTTTCTGTTTTTGTATTGCTATTCTCTTTTGTTCCTTTTATATATGTTTTTATCATCTGTTTCCAATTTGTATACCTTGTTGTATCACCACAATAACACTGGCAATTGTCGCTAAGAACTCTTAATATGCAAGATGACATACAAATCGGACGTGTCTGCAAATTGAGCTTTTAAATTATCGTCTGATGGGCCATGTAGGTCTGGCTCCACCTTACCTAGTGCTGTACACCACCAATTAGGTTTCTTGATCTCTTGCTAGTTGTTGGTTCCAAGTGCCCTGCTTAACCAAGAGACTTAACTCAAATAAGATCTAAATAAATAAATAAAAAAAATAAATCGTCAAGTCCCTTCATGTACGCTGAGTAGATTATGAAAACGCCCTGTTCTTTCAATACTTCAGTTTGAATGTAAACGACCAGGGATTGGAGGGTTAATCTATGGTCGGTCTCTGTTTTATAAGGATTAAAATCGTTGCAATATAGCAAGTCATCAAAAAAAAAAAATGTGTAGAATCCAGTATTTAAGTTGTTTTTTTGTTGCAACCGCAAGTGTCTTTTCGAGGTTTGGGGAGTGTTATGGATTTAGTCGATTCTTTGACGGAACTTACCCGACTGCCACGGTCACCATTTTTTTATCAGTCAGGCCAACCTTTCCGGTGATGAATTACATAGATAATTGCGTGTCATAACGTACCAAGTATGCTGCCGCCTACTCCTAAATGCTGCCCTCGATCTAACCTAATCTTATCAGGCACTAGCTCTGCTTCATTTTTATAACTGCTAGTTATTTCTTGTCCTGTAATATATCTTCTTTTCCCGCCTCACTAAACTGTATTCTTCGTGCTTATCCTGATTATGATACAGGCAAAAATAAAACAAAAAAATTAACCCATCCTACTAAACATCCCAGAAATAAATCAAATTAAGAGGGACGTTAAACCCACTATAGCTCATGTACCGATTTCCTAATAGTTTAAACTCATGCCAGTGGTCTCATATCTAAAAAGAAGGTTAGTTACACCAACGATAAAATAAAAAATTCTAATTGATTTTCTTCCTGTTTTTTTACCATTTTCGGTGCGCACAAGCAACGGATACTCTTTTGTTCATATAGCAACATTTTTTTTATTTGAAAGAACCAGCACACACTACCAACACATTCATAGTTCACGTTATATCACGAAGTGTTGGCGTTTATCTTGTAATTCTAACTGCATTGCGTGTTACATACAAACCACGTGTAAAAGCGTTAGAATTGTTGATATGTATGTACTTAGTTTTAGTGATGCCAATCCCATATTTACTGGATCCCGTACTTTTTAAGTCATAATGATCACGGGATGATTACTTTCCTTTTCCTGTTTTACTATAATTTTGTTGAAAGAGTTGAAAATACTTGTTTAAGCGACATAAGCTGTAGTCATTTCTTTCGTTTATTTCATTTGTATTGCATGAAATTCGCAATCAGCTAATGAAATATTCGAAAGATATAGTTTATGCTTTCCGATCCCAAATCGGGGTTTTTCACAACGAAAATGAGGAAGCCAATCCCGCGCAATGCCTCAGAGCCAACAGTGCTCGCCCCCAATTAATAAATACAAGGTGTAACAGGTGCAACGCACCCCACTTCTATATAGAACAAATCATAATATATAAATAAAATAATTAAATAAATATTACTCAAAGGTTGCCCCTTATGCAACATGTGCTCCGCACCCCCCGTTCTACTCTCTGAACAAATAATAAAATAATATACAAAAAAATAACTCAAAAAAACTACTCGCCCTCCATAAAGCTTAGACATGGTCCTTCGAGCCGGATCCGAACCGGCGACTTATGAATCTCACTAGACGACTAAGCCGTCTAGGGGGGGAGTATGTTTAAGCGACATAAGCTGTAGTCATTTCTTTCGTTTATTTCATTTGTATTGCATGAAATTCGCAATCAGCTAATGAAATATTCGAAAGATATAGTTTATGCTTTCCGATCCCAAATCGGGGTTTTTCACAACGAAAATGAGGAAGCCAATCCCGCGCAATGCCTCAGAGCCAACAGTGCTCGCCCCCAATTAATAAATACAAGGTGTAACAGGTGCAACGCACCCCACTTCTATATAGAACAAATCATAATATATAAATAAAATAATTAAATAAATATTACTCAAAGGTTGCCCCTTATGCAACATGTGCTCCGCACCCCCCGTTCTACTCTCTGAACAAATAATAAAATAATATACAAAAAAATAACTCAAAAAAACTACTCGCCCTCCATAAAGCTTAGACATGCTCCCCCCCTATTGATTTTTATATCTGGAGTTTTACTACTACATTGTATTAAAAACTTTTTAAAATATGATTTTATTAAAAATTTTTATAAGCATTTGTGGGTTATGATTAGATTTATTTAACATGCACAAAAGAATTTGTAATTAATCTTTTGTATATTTTTTAATATGACTTTACGTTTTACTGCCATGTAAACGATTAAGTAATATTTCTCAACTTGGGTACACATATAACTTTAAAATAACTTCCGATTAAAAGAGATATCGTTTTAAGATGAGTTAATTATTTCTTATTTATTTTAAAGTTTTATAGTTCCTCTAAAAATGTTTGGGATTGTTAAACTGACAAAGAATAAAAAATACCAAACTCCAATGACTAATTAAGGTATTATGGGATTATAAAATTAGATCCCGGAAATTCCTGTGTTGCAAAAATCGAAAAAGTGGCATCCTTAGTAAGTATGTATGTATAACACAAAATAACATACTCATAAAATATGACCGACAATGACAAACATCCGGTGTAAGTGCGATAAGCTTGCATGTGTACGTTGCGCGGACATAACAAACATAAAGTCTTGTAAGGTGATTCGACAAGCTTTATAGAGACACTTCAAGAATTTCGTAGAGTTACTGGGCTTCAAGGAAATATATAAGCTTAACAAATAAAGATAAGAGACGGCAGCAAAAAAAAGAGCTTTAGTGCCATTTTCAGATTGGCTAGTTGACTTATATTCCACCGTGAACTCGCAATTCTAAATTTTCCTGCTGAGTTAACAACAGTCTTACTGGCCTATGTTGAAGACTAAAACTCTAGTAACAATTTAGGGGTTATCTAGTCAACTGCGGAATGTAAGTCAACTCACCACTGTAAAATGGTCCTTTATGAGGAATAGCAACGGTGATACTTTCTTGTACATGTAAATTATTATCAGTGTTCCATACTCCTTAAGGAAAGTTGGATGTAGATGGGTGAGCGTGGTTTTTGAGAAACATTGCTGAAGTATCGATTGATGCTCTTTCAAAACAAAAAAATCAAATCAACTCGGCTTTACTTTACTTAACTGAGACTACTGGGCAGTAACAGGTGGGTATCCAGTAATTCGTTTGTGAAATAAATAATTAGAGTAATAACAGCTCCTAGATCTTGACGTGAAAATATACGTAAACAATTTAGGATCATATAAATTCTTAGTCTCTTGTTGAGATTTGGGAAAGGCTTCAATTGAAGAATTGTTCAATTGAGCGAATCCAACCCTACGTGAAGTATTACTCTGCCTTGGCTGAAGTTCGGAAAACGGTTCATCTGAGAAAGTTGCTGAGGAATTACCTTTGATAGAAGTTTCGAAGAAGTCGCTATCTCGCTTCCAGTTGTCCACCCATTTCTAAATATTTTAATCGTTTCACTCATTTACTTAATTACTGAACTGGTTATTTGATTGGTCCTTAAATCTATATGGTTTGTTTTGCAATTCAAGGTTTAAATGATAAATTGTGTAAAAGATTTTTGCCAGATTGAAATCAAAGAGTATAGTTTCAATAGGTGTGTGCCGAGCAAAGCTTAAAATTATCTCGAATAATTTGGCGGCTATTTGTTTTATAAACAGTTTTGGTGAACCAGAGACATGCTAGAGAAACCGGGCAGAGGGGAGGCATAAATTGTTCTTTATCCATAAAAATTACCCTATGTCTACTTAAAAAAATTAATGCTTTTTTTTCGCTTATTAAAATAAAAAATATCAACAAAAAAATCAAAAGTAATAGAAAAAAAGTTGGTTTGATTACTTTTGATTTTTTGTGATTTTTTAAATTTTTCTTGCATTATTTTCGATTTTTTTCAGTATTGTAAGTTTACACATCAATAATATCGAAAAAATCAAAAATATTCGAAAAATAATTAAAACAAGTAGAGAAAGGGCTGTCTTCGACTGTACCGAAGACTTTTTAAGTGTCCGATCCATACTCACAATTAGCAAAAACTCTGCAAAACTGATAATTAAGAGATACATAGCCCAGACCGCCCTTATCGGAACAATCGATTTCAATACACAAATTACATACATAATAAATACCAAATCTACAAAACTTTACGTTCATAGCTTTTTAATTGCAAAATTTATAGCTTGAAACCCATTTATCGAAACTATCGATTCTATGGGAGCTATGCGTTGTATAGCTCCGATCTTGCTGATTGCGACAAATGATTAATCGCATGCAAAATGGCGGCCGCATATTAAATGTCATCAAGATATCTCAAAAACTGAGGGAATAGTTTGCTTACAAACACACAGACGGACAGACGGACATGGCTAAATCGACTCAGCTCATCGCCCTGATCATTTTGGTTTACTTATTGGTGGGTCTATCTCTTCTTATTCTCATACTTACAAACAACGGACCAAAGTTAAAATACCATTTCATGTTTATGAAAGGTATACAAATCAAAAATTATCAAAAGTAAACAAAACAACTTTTTTTTGATTATTTCTGATTTTTTTCGATTTGTTTTTGATTTTTTTCTAATTGTAATCAATTAATAATTGCCGTTTCTTGAAAAACAGTTAAAGTAATCATTACCAATTAAAAAAGCCGTCTAATTAATTGATTAATGATTGGATATTGCTATGACCTTTATTGATGAACATTGCGAAATACATTCTAATCGGAAATTGGAGTAATTTAAAATTGCAAATCATATCGTGCGGTATAAATGAAATTCGTGGTATGAAAACTTTGTTTTCGAAATAGCCCAGACAAAATCATCACTTAATAACATTCAGAACATTCAGTAAAAGTTTTCTGAGAGTTTGTGGTAAGCCTTGTCTATGCATACGCGCATACTAAGCTCATTTAATTTTCGCTGAGTTCCAACATCAATACTTGTAGATACGTAGATTAACCGAAAACCTTTCTTTCATTGAGTTGCTTTTGTAAATAAGGACAGAGAATATATTGTATTCCATTTTACTCACTCCTCTAAAACTTCAAAACAGTACAGTACATGTTGAAGTGTAAATAAACCGATTGAGAGCACGGTTGACAGTTTCGAGAAAATTAAAATGAAAAAAATCGAATCAGCTGCTGAGTTTATATTACCTGTATTGGTATGCCATAGTGTCACAGTATTTTTTGGATTACATCAGAGTTTGACCGTCAGGCCTGGATACGTAGAAGCTAAACTTTTTACTGATTGAAGTTGAGCCAGATTGACTCGAGCCATCCTATGCGAGTCTAATTCTTTTTTGTCTTAGGTGGTGACTGAACAATGCAAACAGATTTGCCGGCTCTTTGTGGAAGCTAGAATTCGCGTAACGCCATCTTACTCTGTTCACATTTAGCATTTACCAAAATTGGTTTACCTGCCATTCTCAGCGAGTAATAAGAACTAAAAAAATGTTAGTTCCCAATTTTTGTAAGCATACATACTTAAATACTCGCACTATATATGTTTATATATATTTATACGTAAACTCAATTTTATAAAATATTTTATACACTATTTTATTCGAATATAAAACGCTCTTGTTGTGGTCAACATAAGTCGTGTACCATGGCGTATGAGCAACATTTCTATTGCCTTTTCTAAGTTTGTGTGCTCCTTGCGAAATATTTTTGAAAAAAATTGCACTGATTTATAGTGGCTTGTGTGTATGTATGCTGTCAAGTCACATATAATTTACGTTACGCCACCAACCAATGCAATGTCGAGAAAGTGCCAACAATTACCGGAAGTCGCGTTTCTCATGACAGTCAACGGTGTGGCTACTGCACATTAGCACTCCTCGCACATATATATTACTTCAACAATTTGCACAATTTTCGCAATAAATACTGACCAACACTCCACAAATTCTATTACCTTGTCTCATATTTACTTAGTTTGCACGTGCTTAAGGCTACTTTATGGGCACACCTTCGGCAATTGGAATGCGCTAGATGCTAGCATAATAATGCTTTGGATAGGGAATTTTTGCGCCATCATAGCCAATTTAGTAGTTAGCGGCTAGAGATATGGTCGTGTACAAGGGAAGTAAATGTACAAAAAAAAAAAGAAATACAAAAGCTACATAACTTTGTGTACATACTTCCTTATTGCACATGTTTGCTTCACTGCGCGCACAACGGAACTTAGTGCCAAGTTGCATGCGAATTAGCCATTAAAACATTTTTGCTTTTACAAAACTGCTTAAGTTTCGCAAGGAATTCACAACAAGCTGGAGTAAAGAAAAAATATGAGCTAAGAATAAAATAAGCAACTGTCACCAAAGTGTGTTGCATATTGCACATTGTTTGTCGGTTTGTCGCATTTTCCCGCTTTTTTACTTCAACGTAGAGCAGCGCATAGCATGGCATGACAAAGCATGCAAGGCGAGTATATTCAATAAAATCTTCAGTCGGCATGCAAGACATTTCACATTCGTTTTGCCAAACTTCCGTAAACGCTTTGACTTACGTGAATCAGTGGTGTTGGTCATGCAACGAAATATAATTCGAATACTTGCCAATACTTAGATATGGCTTTATCTTTTGTACACTGGTTAGAAAACAAACACACGGCTTTGCTTAAAAATTATCTTCTAAGTCATAAACTGTTTCATGTTGTTGTTTTAACGATATTTCTAACGGAAGACCCAGTTGTCTAAGCTTTATAGAGCTTTATGGAGGGCGAGTCGTTTTTTTTGTAATCTAATTTATTTGTTCTATATAGAGCAGTTGGGTGCGGGGCATCAGTTACACCTGATATGTATTAATTGGGGGAGAGGACTATTGGCTCTGGGGCATTGCGCTGGATTGGCTTCTTCATTTTCGCCGTGAAAAACCACGATTTGGGATTACAAAACATAAACTATATCCTCGAAATATTTCATACGCTGATTGCGATTTGCATGCAATGCAAATGAAATAAGCGAAAAAAATGACTGCAGCTTATATCGCTTAAACACCAGGAAAGTGGCAGCTTCAATAGAGTTGGACCAAGCTGCAAGCAGTTCAACGATAGTTGGTGAGAAACATATACGTCTGGCAAAGGATTTCATCAGCAGGAATGTCAGGTTAAAAAAACCGCCA
Organism: Merzomyia westermanni; assembly: GCA_949987695.1. Taxonomy (NCBI): domain Eukaryota; kingdom Metazoa; phylum Arthropoda; class Insecta; order Diptera; family Tephritidae; genus Merzomyia; species Merzomyia westermanni. Next base: position 30,826,153 of record OX465291.1, read on the forward strand.
CCCCTCATTTAAACCCACGTGATCTTTAGTATTAGTTCTTGAACTCAAGCCTATTCGTTGCATAAATGCTGTCTTTTTCGCAGTTTGTTCAATGTAAACAATCCCAGTGCAAGGTGCGTTAGCCAACCTGTCACAATTCTGTTAACGAATTTTACAATGGACTTTTGACCTTTCATGCAAAAACGACTTTCAATGAATACAGTGTATTAAAAGCCGCAGTTGACAGCTCTCTCTTGGCATGATGACCAGTGCTAAGTTCAAAGGCTTTTACCTGGAATGTTCAAACACATTCAAGTACATTTACAGCTGCCCAAGCAGATGGTAATACTGACTTGACTAGGAGTATCTTTGAATTTTTTGACCAGTCTTCGCCTCTTATTTGGGGTTAAAGCTTTTACACCGAACGGCATCTGCCGAAAAAGTTAAATATTTGTTGATAAGTTTTAGAAATACACACGCAGTTCAAATATCAATAGTGAAAAGGTCAAACCCAAAAGACAAAGCTGCCTTAAAATGTTAGGTCTCTTGTTAAAATTTCTCACAGTGTGGCTTTTTCAAAGAAACATTAAATTCATGAATTTGTCCATGCTTGGGTTGACGTTAGCTCAACAAGTGGAATATGTAGTTTGTAAAAAAGACAATTTTTAAAAGGAAATATTTTTTTCTCTGAAGTGGCCCGCGCGATTTCGAACTAAGCAAGCAATAGTTCCGATGGGAAAAAATTGTTTAGTAAAAATGTTCGTTCATTATAATACAAAAGAGAGCGCATTTTTGAAATTTCTCACCTATATTAAATAAATTTATTCCAGTGGCTTTCGAGGGACACCTAACAGATTCTGGAACATATTAAGAAACAAATTTTCAATGGTTTCATCAATTTGATTTCATAATTCGTTAACCGTCGAGTGGGCGTGCTAAGCGAAAAAAGAAGAGGTATTTTTTTTCAACCCACCCTAATGAGCATATAGATATTGTATATATTTACAGTTATTAATAAAAAATTGTATGGCCTTCAGATGTGTAAACTATAAACTGTAATGTGGTCGCTTTGCGCACTTGCCGATATTAAAATAGTTTAAATGCGTTGGTTTTCTTGCATTTTTATTGAAAAAGTTGCGTATACGCCATGGCACGCCTTTGTGCGTGCTTTAAAATTTATTACTTTTAGAGGAAATGCCTAACACTGACGTCATTAGAACAAGGCTGACATATGAAACTATAAAAGTTTTATATAAAAATGCAGATTTAATGAACTCATACACGTACATTGCTCAACTTTCCCTTATGAAATTTATTTTATTAATGCCCAGTAGTCCATAACCACAAGTAACAGCAATATATCTTTCCCTGGAGCACTCACTTTAAAAAATACCTTAAATTTTTTACATTTCAAAAATTTAAAACCACTCAAATTGTCATTATAATAAATTACATCTGTCAGCTTGTCTTCGAGTTCAATTTGTTTGATCGACGAATGTCAGTGCAGCGAGGCGTATAAGTAACAGTTATTTCGTTTTCTCCTGTAATTGTATTACTTCCGTAAGTTTGCACAGTGGAAGGGCAGCAAAAGGTAGTGCAAACGTTTGAAAACCATTTTTTTAACACTTGAATGAATTATCAATTGTGTGGCATGGAAGCTAAGTAGTAGAAAAAAATTATGATTCGTCAATTGACAGCTTACAGGAAATTGGACATAAAAGCTTTTAGTGAGAAATATTTAACATAATTGAAATGGAAAAAGAAAATTCTAAGAAGTGTGAAATATTTAATATGTAAATCAGGACGACAACGCAAAGTCGGTAGTGTGGTTATCTAAAATATCGGGTGTGCTAAGTTCAAGTGGAGCAACAGCACGGCCTTAGTCTCCTTAGAAGTACATCGTGATTAGCTGTTTTACGCCTGAGTTCGGTTGAATTGAAGGCTCAATTTTGAGAGAAAAGAAGAATTCGAAAAGAAGGCTTAATTCAGAGGGCTGCTGGGAGATTGAAATTCGATAACGAAGTCTAGAGGGGCTCAGAAAAGTAAATGGAAGAGGAAATTATTGCTATCGCGGTTGTTAGTGCTAATATCACCGAACGCGTGACCCTTAACCTCCTACATCAGCTCAATTAAGCAACGATATTTTTCTTGTTGTTGTAGAACTTGGCAGATAAAAGCAATTGCGATTCCCAAATTGAAATGGAATCAGCGTTCTTACATTTTTTTGATGGTTCAATTTGAATTTTGAAAACAGAAGTAAATGTCAAGTCTAGCTAGAAGGCATATTTGAAAGAAAAAGCCTGTTGTCGAAAAAGTGGCTTTATCTCAATCCCAACTACTACAAGAGTATGATTTATGGGCTTCTTTACAGCTAATCACATTGCTGGCGGTCGCGGTCACGTGATCACTGAAGGTCTAACTACTCTATAATGGAAACTTTAGTCGGAAACACTTTAGAACTAGACGAGCAGCAGAAACTGAATAGAATTGACGTAGGAACCTTTTACTGCTGTCATTATCGCACAGTCATCTACGAAGGATACTGAGGTTAGAAATGAGAGGACGATATGTAGAGTTTAAAATGTAGGAATAGGAAACCTTTCTATGATACCACTTAATTTATTTTCTTTTGATTCACATGTTTCTTCTTATAACTGACAAATCCTTATAGACCATGCAGATGCGTCTGCCTCTTCAATATCAAGAGACGTTATAGTTCTTTAGGTCATGTGCTACGAATCATCCCTTGTGAGGGCTTTGTGGAATGTAGATCTGTAGACATGTCTCTTCTAACGGGTTTCATATTATACTTAGATCTACTGATATACTATATATCTTTACAAACCCTGCAACTTTCAAAAGTTGTTGTGTTTGTAGGAATCTGATTTTACCCATTTTTAAGCTTTTATAGTTAAGTCTTATATCCAGGCACATAATTTGTAAGTGCACTCAAACACTTGGGTAACCGAAATTAAAGTCCGTGCGAAGTTTTACTGGGTTGCACTCTATTACTTATTCACTTGATACAACTTTGAAATAATTTTATTTATATAAAACAATTACTTTGCAAAGCAAAAATAACCAAAGAACAGTTCCTCACAATAACATAAACTCAACCTAATATGCCATGTGTTTGGTTTCAAATAAAGAGGATTCAATTTCAGTTGCTTTCATACAATCTTAACATACATGAGCTCAAATCATCAAACATTTTTCGCTTAGCATCTGTGTACGCTCGACCTAATATGATGATTATTAGTTTTTATCTCCCACGAATTCTGAGCATTTTAAAAAAGGTATACTTCTATGACTGCAACTTGTTTGATTCCTAAAATAATAATTTATGAAGCGAATAGAAAATGTTTCCGCAGCGCTTCATCAAAAGATATAAGAGACCGAGGTCGAAACGGGTATGAATTTTTTATAGCAAGAACTTTCTAAATACTTGTGTTTGGGTTTCTATTTTCTATAACACTTTTTTTTGTTGATATTTTGCTCAGTTACAAACTGCAGGGCACATCAAGAATTTTGTACAGAACACTAGTAAAACCCATATCTCATTGTTTAAATCAAAGGTCAGATGGAAATATCATATATATATGGGTATTATCAATACACCTTCTAAATCTATTCACTTTTATTGATTTATAGCACAAACTAGTAAAAAATGTTGTTAAATCCTCTCTAAAACCCACTAAAATCTTTGATATACTGCTAAATTAGTTCATATATGCATCGAAATTCCTAACCAATTATTAAATCAATTGATCTTTTCAGAAAATCCCTAATCAACTCTAAATAAATCCCAAAAATAACAGCTCGTCAATTCAAAAACTCAGCAAATACACTAGTCAATCCCAAGAATACTCCTATTCACCTGCTAAGCCAAATTGAATCCCCTAATAACCATGACTATAAATTAGTTCAAAGCAAATTCCTTTTTTTTATAAACATTTTTATTATACTTTTTTTATAAAAATTATTATTGTTTTTATTTCTATAATAATTCAAAAGTAATCCTCCTATCAGAAAATGCTATATATTTTGCGATTGGCCCCTAAAGTCAGTTCTGTTTTGACATTTGTGTAGTAAACACATGCGAAATACACGTTAATAAACAATGTTACGCTACACTGCTCCAGAACGCGGAATATTGCTGACTATTTATTTGACCAATAATCGGTCGGGGCCAAACGGTTACTGTGAATGGTGAGCGCTACAGAGCAATGATCAACGAGTTCTTTTTGCCGCAACTTGATGAATTGGGATTGGAAAACATGTGGTTCCAACAAGACGGGGCAACATCACACACTGCACGTGCCACAACCGATATGCTGAACATCGGAAGCTTACTTTTGCGCCACCTTGTAGTTAGCAGATCGTGCCAAAAATTTCTTTCATGAAGAAGTCTAGCAGCTGCCGAAATGGATCTATAAGAAAATCTATAGCGGTTGTCTCTAAAATTTTAATTTTCTATTTAATTAAAAACTTTTAAAAATTAATTTAAATTATTAATAAAAATAAAAACAATAGTAATTTTTATTACAAAATTATTTTTCTTGGCCTTGATCTAATTTATATTCATGGATACTCGAAAAATGTACGGGCTCTAAAAACAACAATTCAATTAAATTGTTGTACAAAAAAAAAAAAAAAATACCAAGAAAATTCCTAACCACGTGTACAGACCATTAAAAATTCTAAAAAATCCATTGTAATCTGATAATTCAATAAAATCGAGCAAATCTCCTTAACTAACTGCTACATATATCCTATTTCCAAAAACAAAAACCGGAACAGCGATAGGTTCCAAAAATAACTCTCATCAACTGCTAGCTAATTCAAAGCCCCTAAAACCCTCTAATAAGCTGATAACGTTTCACTTTTCGTAAATATTCTAAACAGTGAAATTTTTTTTACTTTCTGTCCCTGATAAAAACCCACGAAAAGCATCAATCAAGCCGAGTTTACTAGAAGGGTAACATATGAGGGGTTTATCTTGTGGCTTATGCTCGTACAGTATGAATGATGAATGTTCATTAGGGTGGGTCTAATTATACACAGGGCGTTTTAATAAGGAAGTTCGAACTTTGTAAACATAAGTTGTGTATATTTTGAGATATGTTCTACACGTTTATTATCTTTGGGCAGAAAATTTCCTAGTAAACATAAGGGTCGAAATAAACTAGATAATGAATTTGAAAAGTGTGGTCACCCCTAGGAGGTGTATTGAAATGGCGATAGCCTCGTTTCATTTCTATGGGGTATGGGTCTACTGTCAGTGCACCCAATCTGTTTAAAATTGATTGGCAAAAAACACGCTAAATGAATTTAGGTTCCCGTTTCAATTTGAGGTCTTCGCAAGCGAGCACAACTCTAACTGCAAACAGTGGTGGTAAAAGGAAAGTAGGCATATCGTTTCTTTACTTTGGGTGCCGTCGAATCATAAATTACGTGAAGAGATAGCTCTGTGGATCTGACGCAGTGGAATACACTTTTTTCGAAACAAATTTTTGAGGGACCCTTAGAACTTTAGTTTATTAAGGCATTTTGCTATAGCGCACGGTATTCCGACTTTGCAAGTTACATATATCACTCTTATTATAATCTGCGAAAAACCGTATGGGATATATAAGACCCACCCGTGTGCTCGTTTAAGTGTGTTAGTGCACAAATAATGTGAATGATTGCATGCTGTTCATGATTGGTTATGATTGGTCTCTGATATTTATGTACGTATATATATACGGATGTATATTGCTGCAACATGAGTTATTGATATCAAGTTGTGATTTATTTCATGTGTTATGAGAAAACCAACTTATATTTTATTACCCTTATGTAAAGTCGCTTACTACCCAGTTGGAAGTGTATGCATGCGTAAACAGTATTTCAGGCATGAACAAGAATGCATGCCAGTATAAATACTCGTTCATTTCTATTCAGGGAAAATGCATACTCCATCCCTTCTTTTGTACTACTTTTGTAAGAATGTATCTCTGCATGCAGAAATACTAGTGAGTACACATGATTTATACACACAAAATCACTTATTCTGCATGAATAAAATAGCATGGGTTTTTCATATATGTGTTAATTTTTTTGAATTCATAAGTTATAGAGGAGCAAAATGAAGACATTTTGCACAACTTTCAACCATCAATATAATAATATAAAGACAGTTAAACTCCTCGCATATGTTAAGCATTTTGTTACAATGCGCTTGAGCCATGCTGGGGCCCAAACGGGTGGCTGTGTGTTTAATTGTCCATATATCCCTTAGGTTGGTGGTTCAAAGGCGGCACACTGAATTAGTTACTATCATGAACTAAAGAAAATGGTATAAGTGTTGTGCAGGAAAATCATCCAAACATGGGATATTTTCGTAGGGATTTATCTTATTTATGAAATGTGAATACATTTTTCAAGACAATATAGAAAAACCAAAGAACATTCAACTATTTACGTAGAGTACAATCAGTAAGGTGTATAATTTCAAATAATTTTTCATTGATACAACATGCATTTTTCAGGCATACAAAGAACTCATTCATGACGCATGCTACATTTGTGAATAAATATGCTTTCAATTTGAAAGTTAAGCTCTTTACATACTTTTTCATTCATACGGCCTGCATGCTCCTTGTATGCATACAATTTATTTAAACTGGGATCATTTTCCCCATACTTTCTATATAAAATCTAGGATTGTTGTAATAAACGCTAAGGCCTTTTCTGCTGTTGATTTGATATTTTGAAAATAGCTCAGGGACGCATGACAATGGAATAAGAAGTATGTCTTTAGTTACTTTTAAAAACACTTCATTGTAACTATGTAACTCCAAAAAAGCTTGAGTTCTCTAAAGGTCTTTAGCACCCTCGTCTTCTTCGGCCAAAATCTGGACACCTAAAATGATAGAGACTGATCATGTGCCATCCAGTTGTTATCCTACTGAGTTGCCCTCATTGCTTAATATATCTTAGAGCAGAAGGTTTGCGCTACACTGAAAGAGTGACTAGTCCTGCTCAGATTTCTCGTGGCTCTTCTGTTTAATTGCAGAATAAGGAAGATCAGTGGAACAAAGAATTTTCTACAGAAATTGGGTTTTCTTTAACTCGGGCCGAATGGGTCTGAAATGTAAAATCCATAAAGAAACCCGCTTTGTTCACGAAAAATTTTTTTCTGCTTTTTCGTCTATTTATATAAAGGTTACATAAAACTTTTTTCTACCATGCATACATAACTCAAGTGATTGCTTTATGCTAGCATTACGACACTCAAATCACTCGAAATATTTCTAGAGTATTTAAGTTGTATTGTGTGTTTGGCTGTTTTGCAATTTAAATATTTCGCAAATTTCCTTTTCTCTTTCTTAGCTTCTTTCGCCTGCTTAAGTTTTATTCTTAAAATGTTGTCAAGTGCAATGAGCATTTCTTCAAATTATACGCAGAAGCGAAAGGGCGACATAATTTCTTTAGTTCCTCATTTTGCTGGTTACTTTCGCTTATTTTGGATTTTTTTTTTGTATTTTATTTGCTTTTATATTTTCGTTAAAACTTGTAACAATATTTAAGTTCGTAATGGTAACGCTTTTAGTGCTGCTCGTGGCAATCTGGTACTTTATTTCTTTATTACTATATACAAATATATATATGTAAGTTTGTATGTAAAAGTACTTCATAAGCGCATTTGTGTTTGCAAATAGTTGCACTACAAACGCTGCAGTAAAAACCCTGCAAAAAATCGTGTGACTAATCTCTAAAGAGAGCGATCAGCGATTAATCGCTGTAGTTAGTTTACAGTTGGCTATTATTTAATATGCACAAGAAACTTTTTATTTGTAAAGCCTGCTTATAGGGGTAACAGACAATTTTAGTTTTTGTAGCATACCTATAGGAGTTAAAAGTACGCTTTTGGGCAGAAAGTTGATTAGTCCTTTCCCACGCGTTCGGGTACAAATGGGTACAATTGGTCTCTTCATGCTCAAACAAATGTGAACAGTTCAACCCATACAAAGTGATCAAACTGGCATTAGTCGCATCCTCGTTTTATGATTTCGATAATTGCTCGTAAAGCACAATGTTCGCCAAACATATGCTACCTCACAGCCTAGGTAGATTAAGCAAACTTTTTATAGTAGTATAAATGTTATATAAATTTTTAGTATACATTATTTTAAAGTTTTTTGTTCAGTAAACGCATAACTCGGTTATGGAGTGCTACACCTTTTCCAAGTGTACTTCAGAATCCGTAAATATACTTCAGAAAAGTCAATTGTACTTCAGAAATCGTCAACTGTACTTGAGAATAATAGATTGTACTTCAGAAACCATCAATTGTACTTCAGAAGCTGCAGAACTCATAGGATTTTACTATTTCTGGAAAACAATTTACAGTGTCTGAAGTACAATTTGTGCCTTATGAAGTTCATTTTACAGCTTCGGAAGTACAATTAACGGTTTCTGAAATACAATTTATTATTCTGAATTACATTCTACAATTTATGAAAAACATATGATTATTTTAAAATATATTTTACGATTTCTAAAGTACATTTAACTATTCTGAAATACGTTTTACGATTTTAGAAGTACAATTGATTATTCTGAAATACATTTCGCGGTGAAGAACATTTGACGCTTTCTGAAGTACGCTTGGAAAAGGTGTAGTACATTTTGTGCAATTGGTTAGCAGGTATTAAATTACTATTTTTCAAGAACTGTTATACTCCTCGTACATTTGAAAATTTAATGCTGAGATATGTTATCTTGCCCTTTGCTACATTAATCCAGACACACATACATAGAAGTGCACATATTAGACCTGCTGCTTTTGCTTTTCTCAATTGTTATCTTCTTAATGAAATTTCAGCTTGAGTGCATTTTTAAAGTTTTTTTTCAACATCTTCATTTTGTTCTCCTATACAAATAGCTATTTCTCTTTGTTGTTGATTTCATTGTTGTTCCCTTATGAGTTGCCATTTTATGACTTCTTTAGTAATTACATACAAACAAATAATTCCCTTTTATTTTGGTGACCCGCTGTTTTCGTCCCCCCCCAGCTGCTTTTCCTGTTTAAGTAGCTGTACTTAGTTTACTCATTAGACTGCTCCGAAAATTTTTTTTTTTTTATTAATTTTGACATTATTTTTATATAATTAATTAATTAATTTATATATTAATTTCTAGAGGACTATTATTGCCTGTCTAGATTTTGTAGGACTAATCTCATCTCTGCTCTAAAACTGCCAAACTATTGAAATTTCAGGTTTTGTGCTCTTTGCCTATCTTAGCTTACTGGGAAAAATGAAATATGGAAAGAAGAATTCAGCTGAAAAAGATTTTTTGTTCAAAATGCTTTATAATTTGTTCTTTGATTTAAAGAAAAAAATATATATATATTTCATGGAAATTATGTATACCTAGGTTGCGGATATTATTAAAGAAATCATCACCTCTGCTTGCACAGCACACATTTTACTAAATTAAGCAAAAAAATTCGGCACACCCTAATAAATAAGTATGTTGAAATAAATTTAGTGCATAAATCAGTCGGTTCTTATTGCAGTTGATTACATTGTTTTTAAACATCATTTTTATGACTAACTTTATACCAAGGAAATTTCTGCTATCGATTTTTAGGTTATCTTCCTGAAACGAAAAGTAAACTGGACAGTTTAACACTTGAAATACTTTTCTTCTTAGCTTTAGAGTACTATTCTTCTCAGAAATAAATTTTCATAAACCAAAAATGTGCAGAATACGCAAATTATGATTGCATCTCATTTCTAGTTGAATAAGGTTAAAACAAAAACAGAGATGTGGAGTACAAGAGCAGTAAATACTAACCATAAAACAAATAGATAATATCTTGAAATCATAGAAGTGTGCAATAACACTTTCATATTCTTTTTTTTTATTGTAACATTTATTCCTCATAACACTAGCATTTATCTGAGCGCTTCAAATCTAGACAATGTGCACTATAACTTGTGGATCTTAAGGGGGTATTTGTTGGGGTTCAAATCTCCTCAATTTGAACACCGTTACTTGGTAAGCGTGTTGGTATAGTCAATCTCAGTTTATCGCTTACCAGGTAAGCGTTGCAGTAAACTCTTTGAAATATCTCATTTATGATTTATATGGACCCAAATGCAGGCCTAAGGTAAGATTAAGCTGAGTTCACGGCGAATGGTAAGGCTTTCACTTCTGAGTCAAATCTGAATTCAGCACTTATCTAGTATACATATTAGTTTACTCGTGAAGAGTAGGCGGTTGGAGTATAATAGCTTGAATTATGTTTTCAAGTTAAACGGAAGAGTTATGTGAATATTGGTAATCGTGATCGTAATCGGAAGAGGGAGACTACTATGAAGACGAACGGAAAGGGGTGAGAGAGAGTAAGAGCAACAGGAAAAACGAGGTACAGCCCCACGGCTTCTTACTGATCGGCAAATTTCTCTCTGCCTTTGTAAAGAAGATAGATTATTTTAAATAAAACTTCGGTTAAGGACCAGTATGCGCATCCCGCACCCCTTAACTTTGTCTTATACCACCTACAGGACCATTACAAGGGGCACGTTTTCCAAAGTATGTGAGTTTACTTTCGGAGAGGACAACCCATATACGATCTGCTAGAGGTATTCCTGGAAAACCTAAACCGATATCTCCCCCTCTGCTTCTGTAATTTTACAGCCGTCATTGCTAGCTGCACAGATTTGCATACATATCGTACACACACATACCTAAATGTATACGTTCACACTTTAGTATGCAGTAGATATTTGCTGAATATTTTACTGGTTGAATAAACATTTCTAGTGATTTAATGGTGTGGCAATCAAATATTGAAGTAAAATATGTATGTGTGTGTGCGTAACAGCACATGTTTTAGTGTATTCATAATGTAATGGACAAGAAGTAAGTGATCGTCAGTAAGGCACGTAATGTACGCCTGTACTGCATTTTATGTAAAGAAAGGTTGTGCTATTTTCATTTTTAGCACAAATTTAAGCAGAAAATCTACTATCAGATTTTCAAATCTGTAATTTTTAGATTTATTTACTTAAATTTTTTAAACCAACTACAAAGCATTATCTACTTTGCTTTAAGAGTGATTATTTTAAAGATTAGTATTTTAGTTTATGTACTCTTGCAAGTGGTATGTGCTAACAATATAAAATATTATAACATAAATACAGCAGATGAATTGTAGAATGAAGTTAATATATGCACATTAGAGATCCTTACATATTTTGTTTATGTCCAATGTCCATGAATATTTTTTTTTCTTTCTTGAGCTTGATACCAAAAACTGATTAATCATTTGTTTTAAACTAAACAGAAACATTTTTGAGTTTATCAGCTTCAAAAATACACAAAAAAATGTGTTTATCGAGATGATACATTTTATGAAGTACTTCAAAAGATCCACTATAATACGAAAAATGAGCTTCAAAAACTCTAAACTTTTGAAAAAATTAATTTCATAGCTTTAATAGGCAACGAAAGCAAACATATTTCTATACCTAGTAGTGCTACGCACACAAGGTATCATATATTTTATTTCTGTAAGGTCTTTTTGTGTTAGTTCCTAATTTTCTGCTCTCATTTGTAACCAATATTAATAAATAAGGTATCGTTTTAAAGGTGGCGGTTAGCTCTACATGCAAAACCATGTTTTAATTAGCGGAGTGCTTTTGTTTAAGCGTATTTTATAAAACTGAATTCTTTAAAATAAACGATTGTGGATGCACAAAAAAATCAATTTGTACTGCAACGCTATTGTGACTGTGACATTCACATGCCTGGCGACATCTACATTTGAATATGTACTAAAACTGAACAGTGCTAAAGGCATTGCGAATATCACAGCGCTCAACCCACTGCGAGCGCGCCACCTAGACTTGAACATTGCTAAAATAAGTGAATAAGACTGCGTTCACATTGGGTCATAAACTCGAGTTAAAGGAACATTTTTTGAGTTAATTCATATTGATGTTGTCAATCAACTCAAGTTTATGGCTCAATGTGAATGTAATATGAGTGGTGGAATTTCAAATAGCTGTTTGCGCATATTTGTATAATTTTTTGTGGTCTCACAACAAGTGTAGCTGAAAATCTTTTTTTATAATTTGAGAAAAAGGTCTGAAAAATCCTGGACCTGGACTAATAAAAAGTTTCAAACCATTTTTGTTTTTTTTTTTTGCGCAAGGCGCGCACTGGTCAACCTAGTATTAATTTTAGGCGGGTAACGGTGGTATGTAACGGCATAAACAGATCGAGATAGATATATCAAAATGTTCAGGAGGGAAAAAGAAATTGATTAAGCCATGTCAGTCCGTCCGTCTGTTAGCACGATAACTTGAGTAAGTTTTGAGATATCTTAATGAAATTTGGTATGCAGGTTCCTTGGCACACATCTCCGAGCGCTATTTAAAATGGGCGAAATCGGATGATATTCAGGCCCACTTTTTATATATAGAATATTTTCGAAAATACAAAAAAAGGGATTATTCAGTACATAATACACTTATATGGATTAAATTTGGTGTGTATATTTATGTTAGGCAGAAAATAAATTTCTCAAGAAACTTTTGAAAATGGGCTGGGCACCGCCCACTTTTGATTAAGTCAAGTTTACAAATAATATTAATCATAAAGCTAAAACCATTCAAGATATCGAAACGAAATTTTCAACACATATTAAAATTAATAGAAGGAATGTTCCGGAACAAAATGGGTGAAATCGGTTAAGGTCCACGCCCACTTTTGTAAGAAAGATTTTGAAAAGGCTCATAAATATATTTAAAAGGCAATAACTTTGCTTAAAAAAGCTTTATATCAATTCTAATTCACTTTCAAAGTGTCCGTGAAGAAAAAAGTCGAAAAATATAAATTTTTGAAAATGGGCGTGACCCCGCTCTTTTTATAGTGTGTTATTCCACAAAAATTTTTATGCCATAACTCTGGCAAAAATTTATTTATCGCAACGATAAAATGTTGAATATAGCAAGGTAACGGTTTGTTGTAGAAATGGGCGAAATCGGTCAACGGCCATGCCCAGCTTTTTAACATAGTTCTGAAAAATTTGTTTGTAAAATGTAAAACGCCATATTTCTATAACCATTAAAGCTATATAATTAAGATATAAAAGACACATAATAAGTTTTTTAAGCAAAACTCTTCCGCAAACATTTTTTTGGGAAGTGGGCGTGGCCGCCCATCTTTCAACATAACATTCTGCTATTTTCAAAGGCGATTGCTTGTAATTTCAACTCGATATTTCAATCACAATTGGTGAGCTGCTTTTTTGATTTTCATACCTTTCATTAAAAGTATTAAAATATACCTGCATAAATTGGACTGCCATAATAGATCACTACTAGGTACAAAATGTTCGGTTCCACCCGAACTTATACTTCCTTACTTGTTTTTAATTATATTCCTCAGTGCTACGTAATCCATATACACTTGTATAACTTTTGTTTTGTGTTGCTTTGAAGCACTGGTCCATATAATAATTTAAATTTCGTGAATTTAATATTTAAATGCAAAGCAGGAGCGCTGTGGTAAGAATCTCAGGGCCTTCAGTATGATATCGAAATCTATACAAAGAAATAGACAATGAAATTTTTTTTCTTTTAAATTTTGAAGCACTTAGAAAAATTCACATTAAAAATTGATTCCTCAATGAAGAAGACGGTGCATAGAACCCTATCCAGCGCTAACAAGATACATAAAAAACTGTTTTAATTAACATACATTTCGTTCAAAAAATAATTTTAAGGAAACACAGGCTTTGAAGATCCCAAAATGGATGATTTATAAAATTATCCGAAGCCTTGTTGAAAAAAACTTAAGACCGGAAATGGCTGGAATGGGGAAACCCTATTGCCCATTTTTATATACGAACACTTCATACAAATTAGAATCTCTGATAATTCAATATCAAAATTTAATTGGTAACTGAACCCTTTAACAGCTGTCACTGTAATATTTTGAGGTATACCACTTCTATTATTTTGGATCATTTATATCGATATTATTTTTGAGCATGGCGAAAAAGTAATACTGTAAAACTTTAAGATCCTAATAATTATTTTAAGAGGCCTATCACTAAGAGCAAAATGTAGAACCTATTTTATTCTGTTTCTTAGTAAGGAAATAAAAAATATCAAAAGTCAAGTTTCTCAAACAATTTACTTTTAATTTTTTAAATTAAACTCTTGAAACAAAGCGAATCTCAAAATCCAGAGTTTAATACTGGTTGTACATGATTGTGAAATCATAATCCGGAAATTCCGGATTACAGTGATTTAACAAAAGATGTTTTTCGAATTTCTAGAAAATTGCTTTCCAAAAAGAAAGAAATAAATATGGGAAATATTATTTTTTTAAAGTAGAGCTGGACCTTCCCGAAAATTAGCAACCAATTTCTTTACCCCTCCAACCCTGTCTCTACTTTTGACCTCCTCTGTGTCTCTGTTAGTGTTATCCTCACTGTCAACTAACTTTTAGTAAATCTCGAAGGCTGAGGAACATGTTCAAAAACTCTATATTTCTGCATAAATTCAATACATTTTCAGCCTAGATAGAATAATTTCGAAACAACTTGCGAGATAAAGCGTTCCTCAATTCAATTCTGCACTCGGAACTTATCGAAATATCAGCGGATTTAAGACCTTGTACTCTAATGGCTGATGTCACTTTAGATTGCTTCCAACTATTCAATAATTATAACCAATAACATACACATAAGCGTGATTTATCCATCATGTAGTTGTCGACAGATCTGAACCCCTCCCATACGGGTACACTTTAACAAGATGATACCAGTGTATTGGCTTTAGAATTATCATCAACAGTAGTTGATGCTTTTGGCCGTTGACCAACCGAGGTCAAGTCATACACCAACTGTTGTGTCTATCTCAGTCAAGGTATTTCCATTATTCGGCGCCAGAAATCTGGTGTCGATACGAAAATCTTCTGCGTTAGAGCATTTTTCTTCATTCAGGGAATCCCTTGGGCTGCGCTTTGCTGCTTTCCAATGGAAGATCGTACTGCTCACCGTTGACGTTGCAGGTCAAACCATACATCCCCCAGGGACCATCTCGAATACACCAAGGGCGATCCCACCTGTCGTAAGAGGCGACTAAATTTAAGAAAGATAGTGACAGCCGCCGTGGTGTGGCGGTAGTGTTGTTGCCCTACCACAAAGAAGGTCTAAGGTTCAAGTACCAGGACAGGTAACATTAAAAGTGGTTTAGAAAGTTTTTTTTCGCAACGAGGTCGCTCCTCTGCTTTGCAAATATTGTTCGGAGTCGTCAAAAAGCACAATAAGAAGTGAAGTATATTGGATCATATATTTATTTAACTATTTTAATGACATGCGACTTGTTAGTTGATCTACGGATATGATGCCTTTCACCTCTTATTTTCAACCTTTTTTTCTTTAGATAAGCAGGGGTGAGATGACCTAGAAGGTTCCCATGGTCATACCGAATCGCTCCAGTGAGAGTCGGGCATGTAGCCCAAGGGAGTACTGGAGCGTACTGGACTCCACCAAAGGGCTGTCACCTTCGACAATAATCCCCAAAATATTCGGAGAGTGTTAGAAACAACAATTACCACAAGTATGATAAGATACTAATGGGGTTAGATTTTTATTCGTCAAGAGGACTTAAATTCTCAGTCCAAAGTAGCACTATACACAAGGAGAGATTCTCCTTTTGATTCTCAGCTAACAATAATTTCGCTTGCGAAATAGACGAAGCCCCTCACAGCTTAAAATTTGTCTCTAAGACCAGTGACGTGGCTACTAAGGAAGGGCGACGGTTACTTATTTGTACTCAAAATCATACACCATAGTTCTCGCTGTGACACCCCAATATACAAGTACTATTACAGCTTGCAAATTTGTGAGAAGCAAACAAATATTCAGCTGCCATGTACAAGAAAGCAAATAAACAAAAGACGTGCTGAAATATTGATTCAAATTAAGCACAAATGACATATGTTGACCAAGAGCACACAGAGCAAATGTACACGACTGTGTGGTGTGCTAATGTACTAGCGCCGCCCACACATACTAATGAACCAACGCAAAACTCATACAAACATACAAAGCTCTAGCTTATTTGCAAGAGCACACTTTGTTGCTGCTACAATGGCGCTGGTAAATTCTTGAGTAAAGTTACTAAGCCAAATGAAGCAGAGGAAGATTTGTAGCAAGCCAAGTAGTGAACAAATGACCGATGCTGGAAATAGTTGCAGCGATGCCTTTATCTTACACAAAGGAAGAGAGAACGCAGACAAAAAAAAAAAATAATAAAAGAGCCAACGTCAGCTATTATGCCAACAACATCAACGACATTCAGTAATTCCTTACAATCATTCAACAAACTAAACGTATCAGTTTACGTGCCATTTAGCACTCAATTAAGTGATGACATAGCAGCTGAATATACACTATTATAAGTACAACAACAACAACGCAACTGCTATGGAAAGTGTTTAAATACACATGTAGTAATTGTGCGTTTGTATGTGTGTTCACATGAATGAGGCAATAAATGGTAGTTGTCACTGGGTCGAATGGTGGTTAGTTGGTGTGCAGATTCGTTAGGACGTGAACACAAAATAACAATTATTATTGAAGTATATATGGAGTGTTTGAACTGCAAGTTTTCATGTAAAATTGTGTGCACACATGTTTTTATATATTTTGCATTGAAGTCGTTGTTATATTTGTTGTAACAATAACCAAGCTTGTTTTAATCAGTTTTGGCATTAAGTTGATTGTTCGTATATATAGTGTGTTCCTTAAATATATTACACTCGGAGTTTGCATGTTTTAATCATTTATACATCATCTTTGGAATTATAATATATTTCTCATAGAATTCTAATTTAAGAACAATGTAATTACAGTTGTGTTCAATAAAATAGTAGTGAAATTAAATTGGATATCGTTCGACAAAATAAAAAGAAACTGTGTTTTTGAAAATTTCCACTTGAAAAGAAATTTCAAAGTTTACACAAAGTTCAGGAAAGTTAGTTAAACTTTTAAAAATGTACATCAAATTTTCAATATTTTTGGGCAGAGTTTCCAGAAAATTTTTGCGTCCATTTTACAATAATAATGTGCAAGTTATAAGTACCTCAAAATTTCCCTGGATTTAAAAAAAAATTTTTTGTCAAGGATATTGGGAATTTTTTTTCATACAAAATAAATTTTTCTTCATGCGTTGTATGGAAGAAATTACTCAACACCCTTGACGAAAAAAATTCTGAAAATTTAGGAACATTTTTGATCGAGTTCCAACTTACACAGTGTGATACTAGAATTGATTGGTCTACAAAACTGCGTACTCCCACTTTTGATTTAGGCAAATTAGGAATATTAGTAATCATATGGAGGATGGGGCCGTGTGCAGAAGTCCACGCAAGTGGGGAAAGTTTCTGATCGCCATTCACCTGGGAATGGCCAGAGCGATTCTTTTGCATGCGGTTCAAGCAGCTCAATACTCCCGGGCTTTGCGCCCAAGTATCCTCTGGGCAACCACCGAACACCCGTTTGGTGGTGAGCTAAACGTGAGAAAGCGACAACCTGGTAAGGCCACTCCGACATAATCGGTTTAAGGGCTTGCTGGGGGGTTCAAACTGCAGCGTCTGATCACCATGTGGTGCGGCTGCAAGCGGGCGTCTGTCTTGGATCAAGCGGCTCGCTATACAAACGTGTAATAGAATTCAACCTCCCGTGAAACGGGTTGTGCGTTGGGTTTGGGACCCACCACATAAAACAACGTTCCAATGAAATTCAACAACAAATCCTTTTGCCGAGCTATGTTGGACGGTCAAAATCGCCCATTCGGTTAGATGACCATTTAAAGAACAAGAAGTAATCATAAAATAAAAACAGATATTGAAACTAAAAGTAACGTTCCGGAAGGAAATGGGTGAAATAGGTTAAGGGTACGCCTACTTTTATATGAAAGATTTTGAAAGGGATTATAGATATATTTAACAGACAATAACCTTGCGTACAAAAGCTTTATATCATTTTTATTACACTTTCAAAGTGTCCGTGTACGAAAAAATACAAAAACTTCAAATTTTTGAAAATGGGCGTGGTCCCGCCTCTTTTATAGTGGATTATTCCACAAAAATTTGTATGTCATAACTCCGGAAAAAATTGATTTATGTCAACGATAAAATGTTGAATATATAAAGGTAACTGTTTGTTGTAAAAATGGGCGAAATCGGTCAACGGCCATGCCCAGCTTTTTAACATAGTTCTGAAAAATTTGTTTGTAAAATGTAAAACGCGATATTTTTTTAAGCAAGCTATATCAATAAGATCTTGCACACATAATAAGCCACTTAAGCCAAACTTGACTGAAAAAAGTTTGTGGATTTTGGGGAAGTAGGCGTGGCGCCGGCCAAATAGACGGGAAAGTACTCAACACCCCACCGCAATAGGGAAGTTATATATCTTTTTTGATTTTCATACCTTTAATGAATACGAAATGTTTGTATGTATAAAAAGAATAAGACATGTGCGCAACAATAAAAATATTGAAATGATCAGAATGATGAGCTAAGTCGATTTAGCTATGTCCGTCTCTCTGTCTGCAAGTCTGTCTGTTTGAACGCAAACATGAACTGAAAACTATTAAAATAGACCTGCGTAAATTGGGCTGCCATAATAGATCACTGCTAGGTATATAATGTTCAGTTCTACCCTAACTTATACTTCCTTACTTCTTTTTTTAATTATGAGAGCTTTTCTTCAGAGAGTATTTCAGTCAAAGAAATTAGAATTTGATAAGCCCTTTCATGGACACGTTCTCATAACTCATACGAAATGTTGGGCCATTGCATTTATTTAATATAGTTACCAGATCCAGTGATAATTCTTATTTCCGTTTATATCGATAAAATGTAGGGGATATTCAATTAAATACTCATACAGAAATATAATTGTATCGCTTATATAAATTACTTACAGTACAACGCTTCACAAACGCATACGAATTTATAAAGGTGGAGGCAACTGTTAAGGTGAAGGCAACTGTTGTATATGTACTGACACGTATGTGTAGATGTGTGCGTTTGTGTGCATGCTCATGTGCAGTTCTACCTTCAGAGCATTAAGATGATGAATGATGATGCTGAAAACATTTTTCAAAAACACAACGCAAGTAACATGAGACTCACTCGTTATTTGCAGCATTTTATGTTTTGAGCTGGTGCTGGTGACTAAAAAAATGCTGACGTATTTTGGGCCGAAATTCTCTAAAATAAACTTTTGTTTTTAAAAGTAGGGTTTTTGGCTTTTGCAGTTATAAAGTGAAATACTTATTTATCTACATAGATATGTATTTTCTTCTTTTGAATTTTTTATTTACATAAGTATAATCGTTTTGGCGTATTTTGAATTTGAACCCAATATCTCTCAAACACGAGTGCAGAGTCCACGTTTTTGTAATGGTGGGCAAAAATGTTTTTGAAATTGTATTTCCAATTTAATTTCAGCAAAAAAATTTCAATTAATTGCCAATGAACATGCAAGAGCAGACGTGAATACAATTGAAACTGCTTGCGTACGTACATATTACTTGGGTATGGATGTATGTTTCTACTTATACATGTGAAGGCATATGATTTATTGTATTGAAATCGAAATAATGGAAAGAAAGCAATAAAAGCGAATATTTAAGAAAACAAATTAAAATGGAAAACAAAGGAAACAGAGAGAGATGGCCGCTTTATGTTGTTTATGGTGGTAATGATAACAATAATATGATGTGATGTAACCAAAATGGTGTTTGAATTTTCGGTACTAACAGTGTTTTTGCCAACTCCGCCCCGCATCTGCCAAATCAGCTGAATTTCGCTGCAGTAACGTAAAGTGTCTGGCCCATTAGTATGATATGATATTGATATAATATTGATAAGATATAACATCATATGTCAGATGTAGTAATTTATTTTTTGAAACAGCTTCCCTGCCCTATACAAAAATATCATTGAAGTCCTCTATGCCCTATATTTAAAAAAAATTTTTTTTTGTTATTTGGTAGCTGCTACTGTAGACACGTGGTGAAATTAATCATAATAGGTGATATGAATCATAACAGGTGATGTGAATCTTAATTGGTGATATAAACCATATATGGCTCGTGGGATAAACAAACAGCTAAATTATTTTTTATTCATTGCTTTGTACGTAAATTAAGTCAAGGAAATGCAAGTTTATCGTGCTTTTATCGTTAAGCGTATGGAATGTGGCAAATTCACTCTTACGCCCTGTACAACAATTGCATTATGACACGAACGGTCATTCAAATGTAGAACTATAGGTTTGTTAATGTTGTATTAAATTGCAAAGTGATGGATGTCAAATATGTTTAGTACTATAAAAAGCACTGAGCAACAATTTCGCAGTGAATGACTTGATATTATATGATAAGATGTGATATCATGTGCAAAGATAAAGCATATTTTATTCTAAAGGGACGTAATTGAAATTTATATTTATTGTCTCATGTGAATAATACCTAATGAGATATAAATGGCAGAAATAGCAAATTTTTTGCATATTTGTTATATAAATTTTGTAAAATTTGTACGCTTAACTATTTCTAGTAAAGTGTTTAAATTCAAAGCTCCACGAGCGTTGCTCACTAGAAATGCTTTATTTTTCAATCTGAATTGAATCAAGGCCAAATAAATCATTATTCTACCAACGGAAAAATGTATATATTTTAAATTTATATACATCTAGTTTTATCATTTAAAAACTTTTCTCATAAAATTATTTTTGGCTGAATGAATATTTTATAGCAAAGAAAATTAGCCATAAACGAAAAATGTTAAGGTAAAATAAAGATTATTTTTCTCAATAGAATGAATATATTTTTCGTAACAATATGCTAGTTTAATAACTGAAGCTTGCTTTCATACGTTTCAAATTGGCGTGATTTCTTCAGTGCTGTCGTAATTAGAGTATAATTTGACTATTTGAAACAAAATTTTGTTCGCGTTTCCCCCAGAAAAAAGATTGAGTAATGTACATCTATTTACAATAAAACTGGTGATATGATTTGAAATGCTATGATATGATATTGTATGATATTATTTCCTACGATTTGATATCATATGAAAACAGTTTTCATGTGATGAAAACCTCGTGTATTGAAGGAAACAACTTCTATAGCTAGGATATGTTATAAAATGGACAAAAGGTCCCTCGTCCAGAGCGTATTAATATTGATACCTGAGGACCCCACTTATTAGTAGGATTTCACTTCCAACATTTATACACCATACTTCTCGAAGAAGAGGAATATGAGTATACAAGCAATACAATGCTTTATAAAAAAATGTTTCTTATAACAATCTTCAACTAGCAAATGCACGTCCCAGTCGTTAGCATATAAAAATATTAATGGCTCGAGTACCAAATTGTTAAAATAATGAAATCGCGTCCAAATCACAACGAGGAGAGTGAAGTGCACTACCGCATTACTCCCTTATATTATTTATAAAAGTACTATGCTCCAACACAAAAGCATTTATTGCAGACTAACATTATTAGTACCAACAACAAGAAGACCTTAACAAACTATGACAAGCGCTGTACATATACAAAAATGTACATATAAGTACATTAACAACTGCATAACACCCGCAGTGACAATTACATGTGTAAAACGTAACATTAAACAGAGTATTAAATTTGCTATGCGCTACAAATAGCAAAATGCGAATTCATGTTGAACATAAGTGTGCAAATGCTTTAGTTGTAGAATTGGTTATCACAGATTCGAATGCAGACAGTTGGCTCTACGCTTGCTGAGCTTTGTAGCGAGGTGGTATTTAAGAAGTGACGAGTACTGTAGCAAAGTCATATGCAGTGAAGATGACAAAATGTCTTCATAAATGACAGCAAGCAATTCATTCAACGCTTCTTACGATGTTCATCACTGAGACTTATTTTCAATAAAATCCTCTCATAATTTATTGACACATAAACGAATAGGGCATCTTCAGCATTAAAACTACCCCCGTCATAAGTTTTTACTAATTTTGCCACAAAGAGGAAACATCAAGGCAGGCCTAGTTATCGTCCTTTTGCTTTTTTACATCGCACCTTGTAACTCCTCCTTTTTTATCTGCCGAAATTCGGTGCAGATAGAAAAACCTTACGGTTCTTATTTCATTATAATAACATAATCCAAGCAGCGAAATCCTTGCGTAAAGTTGGGTGTAGTAGGAAACCATACATGTTGTGGAGAACTTTTCTCTCGAATTTTCTAAAGACCATCTTTCCACAATGCACATGACGACGTGCCATATATCATGACAGGTATAGTGAGATAATTTTAAAAGATGCTATTTTTTTTTATTGGAAGAGGAATTTCATTCGCAGTTACATACTTAGCGCAAAGTAGCTCGAGCTTGCAAGCTTTCTTCTCGGTTCGACTGACAAATTTCTAGACGTATTTTCAACTAGCAAATATTCGGATTCGCCCTTCTCCCTCATGAAGCAATGAAGTTAGGTGTTCCTCTATAGCTCCAGTAAGCTACGAAGTTAGCTGGTATGCCACCATCTTCGTTTCTGCAGCGTTCTAAATAGATGATATACCAACTGTTTGAATTTCAGAAAAGGTAGTCCAATATTTTCCCCAATTTTCTTATCAAAAACTCCCCAACCCTCCCAAAACTGTGTTAATTAGCTATTATAATTATTTCTATTAATCCTGAAATTAATTCTTAACAAAGTAAGAAGATACTGCCTCCATTTGATTCTGAGCGAGTGTTCAACATATGTAACACACATACATATGTACATATGAATATTCTCTCTGATTAGTAAGCATCCTTGTAATAGTAAGCTCCTTGCATCACAAAGTATCGTTTGTTCTCTTAACCCTACCGAATACAAACACTTATTTACATATGTGGGTGATATAAGTAAAGCAACCAAGGGAGTACTTATTAATATTATCAGCAGATGCAAGCAACTAATTGCACTTCATCTAATTGTACAGGTTCAGTTGCTCGGCGCTCCAGCTAAAATCTCTCATCTTCTATTTGCTTTAAGTGCAGTGAAACATCAACTTTGGAGGTTGGTTGTTATTTGATTATTGCATTGTTGTAACTTTTGGTTAAATTATTTATTAATAAATGTACTTATATATAGAATGGACCAACAATTTTTTTTTTTCAATTATATTGATAGATTTTGTGGGTATGGAAAAAACAGATGTGTTATAATGGGAAAAATCAGATTTTATGTTTCGAATATTTTTAAAAATACAGAAAAAATTATTATTCATTTTTGAGAATTATTTTGGGTAAAAATTTGTTACTCCCATCCCATTGTAAGGTTGAAATTTATTTTCTGCTAATATTTCGTAATGGAATGCCCCACAACATTATCCCAAAGAGCAAGCTGACAGCGCTGAATTAGTCGAAAATATGAAAAAATTGGCGAATAATTATTGCAACAAAATAAATAAATGTGCCAAAAAAGGAAATACCGTTTGATAGAAGAAACCATCTTGCATATATATTTTAAAAATGAGTAAAAATCGCTTTGAGCAATCCCGAGAAAATTGCCGAAAACTATGGAGCTTCGAAAGTAATTCGAATTTCGAAAAGTATTTTGTTGTTGTTATTATTGTTGTGAACCATGCAAACAATTTTCAGAAAGTAAGTCAAACTTCGAAAATAGTGACCAATTTCACAAATTTTTACCCTTAAAAATTTGCTTGGCTCCTCCCACTTTTACTTAAGTCAATTTTATAAATATTATTAATGATGAATCAAAAATCGTTTAAGGTATCAAAACAATGTTCGGCACACATATTACTCTTTTCACAGGAGCTTTGCGCATGAAATGGAGGAAATCGGAAGGATCATAAGATCATAGGCGAATATTCGAAAAATAATTTTGTATCGACACTGTTTCACTTTCTTATGAATCTCCTTTTTTTCTTACTTTTTCTTGCATTTTAATTTTGGCACTATTCTTAAATTTGAATATTTTTAGGAAGAATTTTTATAAAATTTATAAGTACGCAGTTTTATAGCTCATTTAATGTTAGCATTAATAGTCTTATGCAAGTTATTAGTACCTCAAAATTTTCCGTGAATTTTTAGAAATTCTTTTGGCAAGAATTTTGGATATTTTTCCCATACAAAGTTAATTTTTCTTAATGCATTGTATGGAGGAAATCACTCAACACCCTTGATATATTATACCAAAATTGATTGGTCTACAAAACTGCGTACTCAAAAATTTTCTAGAAACTCTGCCAAAAAGTTTGAAGATTTTGATGACCATTTTTTTTAGAGTTTAATTAAATTTTCTGAACTTTGTGTAAACTTTAAAATTTCTTTTTATCTATTTCTATTGTGGAATTCGCTATATTTTAAATAAAAATTATTAAAATCACAGCTTCAATTTAATTTCACTACTATTATATTTAACACAGCTGTATATAAGTTCGTAGAAGAATAGAATGCTCTAAAAAAGGGCGTTTAACAGTCTATAATTACCGTTTTTCTATATCGAGTTTAGAGTTTTTGACAAATTTCTAATGAGAAAAGCGCTTCTTTGTTGGGATTTTAATTTACTTCAAAACTATATGCTGATAATTTTTTATACTGAATTAGTTCTCTACTTTCAAAGCAAAAATGCGACCAGCCCTTAGGTATCTAAACTAGCTATGATATTCCCCTAAAAACTGTTATTAAGGTTTACAATTTTCCAGAATTTCTCTCGAAAACCTAAAAAACATTTACATTTTTTTTTGACTCAGTCTATTATAGATATAGCAATATAGTTGCACTTTTATCTTCTCCATATTATGATACCTTTCCCTTTGCAGTGTATTTAAGTCTTGTCACTGCACTCCGTACGTGCTGCAAGCCACATTGTCCGCATCATTTGGATTACTTTGTAAATGGAAAAATGATAAGCAACCACTCAACCTTGCATAAACGTACATACAAACCCATTTACTTACATTTATTAGTATCCAAATACTCTCTATATACGAATTTGATTACACTGATAGGAGGAGATAAAGGTGAACCTGTAAATTTATTTAATAATTAAGTAATACAATTTGTATGAGTATTTGTGCGTAACATTGAACTTATGCAAAAGATTGAAGCGGAGAGTTGGTTGTTAGAGCGTAGTAGCCAGGAAAGTTCCATTAGCAGGATTTCAACTTTTACTAATGTTCGTAAGTAATTGAACTCTTAAACTCTGAGGTGAAATAGACGAAAGGTTGCTGAGTGAGTGTTGAGGGTTTGCTAGTGACCTTTTATTACTCTTAGCAATCATTTTGAACTAACCAGAAGCTACCAACTCAAACGCTTTAGGTTAGGATACGCACGCTTCTAAAATATTAATCAAAATGTTCAACTTAGATAAAATTTTTGTTTTTAATATCTTTGTAACTTTGTTTGCCTAATGATGGCTTGTAACAAAGTAAAACTTTATCGGTGTCCAAAACATTTTTATTTGAAGTTTTGTTTAGTAGCGCGTTAACTACTTCTACCCAAAATTGCCAAAAATGAGTAGCTTATGCAGATAAAATCGTGAAGTTTATCACAAGGACGAGCTTTCTAATCTTAAAAAAAAAAAAAAAAAAAATATGGAAAACAGCTATGGCCTTGACGCCAGCAACATAGTCGAATACTAAACAACAAAGAGTTTCTACTGTTGAAAGAAAATTGGAAAACTTAGCTCAACCAACAAAAAGTGAAGTAAATTTTTGAAAGACTTATTAAAATAAGCATCAAATTTAGAATATGCTGATTTTCTGTTCACAAAACGTTTGAAAATTATCATTCAATAAACGAAACGGCAGATTGATTGAAAGCTTGTGAATGTAAACCTATAAAAAAAACTCCGAGACAGCTTTATGTAAATAATTTTTTATAACTTTATAAAAATTATATTTTTCTTCGTTTTAACAAATTTACCAAAATAAATTTTAATTTGCAATTATTTCTATTATCACTGCAATTTTAGCCAATTCCTATGAGCTCTGCTTTTTCTGGTCATTCAAATGTAGGGATTTGATACATTTTGAGTGGAAAAAATTGACAAACATATACTTTTTTTTAGTAGTTCTTGTAAATATTCGTATTTCTCCTTTAAAGATAAACGATTTATAAAAATTAAGTTTATTAAGAGTCTACTTTAAATATTTAAATAAAAATATACTGAAAACGTTTATGTGTCGCTTATTATAGAAAAAAAAAATTTAGGGAAATGATTGTTGGGTTCAAACAGATAGATGGATGTAACTAAATCGATTATACTCATCCTTTTAATCATTTCGGTATGGTTATAGATGGGTCCATCTTTTCCTCTTTTTATACCAGCAATTTTCAGACTAAAGTTTTTATACCATTTCATTGCCGCGGGAAGCTTACAAAACCATGTTCATGTCGTATTTGCAAGATTTGGCACTCTCCATAAATGCCCTTTAGTCAAATGGTGGCAATTCGCCGGGGAGTGGCAGTGTGCATTGATGCACATCTTACCCCATCACAGATCTGCCATCGCAGGCTTGTTGAAGAACTAGTTCTTTCAACCTATCACAGTTTTTCCCCAAAACTCTCCATACGGCAGAAAAAGGTCACTTGAAATGACAACACAATAGAATGAACCAGAACTGTGGCGGTTTACATTTATAGTGCTGGATATCTAGAATAAATTTCTTCATTTGTTTATATAGGCATTTTTCAGAGCTTTGCGGCTTGTTGAGTGTGGAAGACCAAGTCAGTTTCTGCTGTACCAATAAGCACCATGCAGGTATATAGCACATACAGTGATATAGCACATACAGATCACAAATATTCGTGTTATACTAGATCGTTGATTGTGGCCTCGGTTTCGTGTTTGCTGGCTCGCTCCTTTATAATATCTCAATACTTTATCGTGTAGATCTTGGCTGAAGTAGATAATACCTTCTTATTTTTAGCCGAAAATTCTAAACATATTAGGAGAAGTACCATCGTGCGCGGGAAAACTCGACCCGTCGTGTTATAGTCGCCAAGCATGACTCTGTTATCATGACGGGCCAGGCCTCGCGTGTTCGTTTCAAGTGCTAATGGAACGCCTCACTTGTCTTCTTCGTTGTCTCGTGAGCTTAGATGGACGAAAGATTGAAAATATGGCTACTATGGAGAGAATGGAGAGATGTTAGTCCATAGTCTCAAACGACAGCATTTAAGTTTCTCTCCCTCCACAAATCCAATGTCGAATTTACGCTTTGACATATGACCACTCCAATAGAATATCAACGCGTATCAGTTACATTTCCTTCAAAAAGGCTTAGAGTATCAATACCGTCAATCGCAAGGTTAAAATCCATGACCACAACCACATTGAATTTGTTAAATGTTGTTACGAAACACAATCCTACATAAATGCATATGTGTATATATATGTACGAGTACATATGTATGTAAGTATCAATGTTTACTCAGCTCGGTTGGCTGTCAGCGATTTTGAAACGTACAAAAATGAAAATTCAAGAGAAGTTGTAAAGTACAAATAACATCGCGAAATAAAAATAAAGCGAAAAAATAAAAATAACAAATAAGACAGCATATTCTACGCGTAAATTTAACAGAGCAAGACGGGCAGGCGAACGACAATACAAAAAAAAATACCAAACGGCAGCCACATAGCATGTGGTCGCGAAAAGCATATAGAGTACATCCATATATATATACATATATGCGTGTATATATGTGTAATGATATGCGCTTTTGTGATAAGTAAGACGACAAATGTGCGCTAACCAAAACAGTTTTCAGCACTGTGCTCAACAAACCGATGACTATATAAAGAGGATTTATATATGTGTGAGTATGTGATTGTGTGTATTAGACTGGGCCAAACATTTCTTTTTTCTTAATCATACAGATGTTGCTTTTGAGAATGGTGAAGTTTCCTTTTTCATCAGTGTCCTTTTTTATTCACTGGTGAAGGCACACACAACGCCGAAAACACCAAAATTGGCAAGGGATGACGGAAAATCGTTCCAGAAAACTCATATTCTTACCCGGTCGGAAACGACAACAATAAAAAGGAAGATAAAATATATAGCTTCACAGAGGCTTCTCGGCTGGAATCGATCAAAATGGTTTCTTACTAGAACAATTTGAAGAAAGCTCTGCGGAGATGAACATACCACCACTAAAGAACATACCACCACAAATTGAATAAGAAGCTTCTCCATAAAAGTTGTCATACTTGCCTTATGAAACTATTACTTATTACTTTTTTTTGTTTTACAATTATTTGTTCGTTTGCCGTATTGGTAGAAGATATTTTTGACTCACTTTTTACATCAGCTTTTTCATATATATATAAATGTATATATATATATATAAAGCGTCGTTTGAAAATGTTGTCTTTGTGAGGTACTGTTGAGCGCATCGTCAAATATGCAGGATAGGGCTGCCAAGTTCTTTGGTTTTATATGAATCGGAATCGTTGCACTGTTTAGATCCTGTGAGATGAAAAAATTTGCTTTTCTAAAGGCCTAGATACATTTTTTTGTAAACAAATTGAACTTATTTTTATTGATTTTACGCGGGCCTTACTATAGTGATGTGTCAGTTACTGTATCGGGTGAAAACTCATTAAAACCTTGCAGAAACCTACAGTTTTGTGATTTCATTGAAGGATATCTCTAAAATATCTTCCACGATACGATTTTGCTGAACTTTGCTTTGAACCGAAAATAGGACCGTTGACCTCGTATATTTATATAAAAAATAGTAGTAAAATAGCAATAAATTTATGTACTAAAACGTTATTGTTTTACACAAAAAACAACACTTTTTCGGATACAACATTTGCTCCACATTTTCGATAGCTGAATGATAGAACAAAGAAGAAATTCGAGCAAGACAACTGACGGCTTACTTCACCTTGTTGATTACACTATGGGTTAATCGTTTCTAGTTTAGAGCTTTTAGGACTGATCTGATTTTTGTTTTCATGTAGGAAAGTGAATTTGCTACAAAAATGGTTTGAAAGAAAACTTTCGTCAGGTAGGCCGCTCCGTAGCAACGAAGTTTTAAGCATGGATACGGTTTTCTGATTTTATGTTTTCACTATTTCGAATTTGTCAAAAACGCAAAAGTCATTATGGAAGAAAATAACATCCAAGTTCTTTTGAAGTTGAGGAGAAAAAACAAAAAAAGAAGCGTCAGCACCGAGTACTCGTGGAGTTTGATGTGTAAACATGTGTATCCTGTATATGAATTTAACTAATTCAGACCTCGCCCAGTGGTTGAATTTCAGCCACAAAGCTCTAAGTTATTTAAGTTACTAGCTACTCCTCTTTGGCCTTATTTCCTTTCTTTTCTATGCGGCTGGCGGCCGCCGTGGTGTGAATTTAGTGTTGCCGGCCTACCACACCGAAGGTCCATGGTTCGAGCCCTGGTACAGGTAACATCAAAAGTGATTTGAAAAAAGTTTTTCAAAACGGGGTCGCCCCTCGGCAGTGGTTTGGCAAACTCTCCGAGTGTATTTCTGCCATGACAGGCTTCTCAGCAAAAATTCGTCTCCTTTGTAGATGCCGTTCGGAGTCGGCAAAAAACTGTAGGTCCCACCAATTTGTAGGGAAAATTCAAATCGGCACACCACAAATTGGAAGAGAAGCTTGGCGCAAAAATCTCTTAGGAGGTTTATGATGATATACCTGTTGTATATCGCGCCATAGAGAGAGAGAGATATATTTTTATTTTATTTCGTTTTCTCCTCTTTCAACAGTCTCTATTTTGCATTTATTTTATTTTATTATATTTTATTGTTTCCTTCTCTTGATGATCCTTCCCGTTTCTTTCATTTCATTTTATTTAATGTAACTTAAATTTATTTCATTTTACTATATTATTTTATTTTATTTTATTTTATTTTATTATTTTATTTTATTTTGTTTTATTTTATTTTATTTTATTTTATTTTATTTTATTTTATTTTATTTTATTTTATTTTATTTTATTTTAATTTATTTTATTTAATTTTTTTTTAATTTCAATTTATTTCCTTCTATTTAGTTTAATTTAATATTTTACTGTATTTTATTTTATTTTATTCTGTTTTATTTTATTTTATTATATTTTATGATTTTGTTTTATTTTGTTTAATTTCAATTTTGATTTTATTTTATTTTAGTTTATTTTATTTTATTTTATTCTTTTTTATATTGTTTTATTTTATTTTTTTAATTTTATTTTATTTTATTTTTTTATTTTATTTTACTTTAATTTATTTTGTTCAGTTGTGTCAGTTTGAGAACTTTAGGTATACATATGCTTCTAATTCTTTTACTTCAGTGATTTTGCGTCTAAAAAAAAGTTTGTTTGGGAATGTGAATTCTGAATTAGCAATGATAGACCTCTAAAACTCAATTTAAGCTTGAAACTTTTGCAGTATTTCATCCCCTCTCTTGAAAACTAATATAAAATAGTTTAAAACATAAATTTTTTATGTTTTTGTCCCAGTCTACTGTTTATGCACGCATTCAATTCCATTTATTTGCATGGTTGCAGCAGTTTTTAGAGCGTGTATGTGTGTTTGCTTTCGTTGCCAAAAACCGTAAATACATGTGTCACATTTTCGCTATCAATTCGTGTTTGCTTTTTCGTTTCTTTTTTTTTCTGTTATTTTTACATGTTGGAAAACGAAAACCAGTATAAACACAAGTACCAAAGGCAAAAGTTATTCACATACATACATATATATCCAACTGGTTATATCGTAAGTGATTACTGATGACAAGTGTATGCGAATAAATTCGCTATCACAAATTCGCCAGGCAATGGAAATGCATTTCACGTATACGCCGTGGTGCACTCGTTTTATGGCAGTCCATTTGTACTAAGGTGCATACATACAAATATATGCTATAAATAGCAATGTGTGTTATATATGATTGCTTTTCGAATGATGTCAAATAATAAGCGAAAAATATATTGCCGGTGAGAGAGCGACAGCATATTTGCCGTTGGGTTACCTTTTCTAACTAAAAGGCAATATTTTGATGTGCTAATTTTGTGTATTTATTTGAAGTAATTTATAACTGTTCCAAATAATTTGGTTCAATTTTAGCAATAAGGAACTTTGGGTTTATATTGCAGATATTACTTAGATATGAATAGGGTTTTCCTTAATTGCGTAAAAGAAGAAAACTCAACAACTTTAAAAAAATGTTTAATACAGTTTTTAATCGGTCCGATTTTAAAGTGTCCGAATTAGAACAGTTAAGGAAATCTAAGTGCGAGTGTGAGGGAACGTTACATGCTTTACCAACAAAGTTGGAGTTAATCTTTGATTGCTATAACCAATGACTATATAAAACTTGTTCGCCAATATTAAAAACTTTAAAATCTATTTTGATTAAGTTTATCAATGATTCAGAGTTGGAATATGGTTGTGGTTATAAAGCGATTTTGCTAATCTCTACATATAATAAAATTGTAAAAGGTCGATGTCTGTGCATTGCAGATATTTAAGAAAAATCGGTAGCGGGGATCATTATTAGGTCTAAAGAAGCCAAACAAACGGTTTTTAGAATTTGTCTGTATCTTTGGGCGCGCATCACTCAAAAACTACTAAATGGAATTGAATGTGCCTTTTACTAGACCTTCAATTTAAAATTTAAGATATCATCCAATAGCTGCACCAGTTTCGGAGATATAGATCGATTTGTGGACCAAGGTGGCCCAAAATTTGTTAGTACAATATAAGTATCAAACGAAAGATGCCAATGAGTGCTGCAATGAGCGATGTAATTAAGTACCATATCTTATCTGGTATGAGATATAATGATGAAAATCGGACTCAGTTTCTTATTAATTCTGAGACGCAGCGAACTATCTATATACATAAAAGAAAGTTGTGTTAGTTACAATTTTTATAACTCAAGAACGATTTGACCGATTTTCTGAAAATTGGTGGGAAGGTAGCTTGGCACCAGAAAAGGACATAGAATACTTTTTTTCAGGGAAGAGGACCGGGCACCACCTATTCCAACGTTTTTTGATATTTCAGTCGGGGAGAGAGTTGTTGGGGAAAATCACTCAGTAAAACTTGCAAGTCAAAAACAAATGGTCGTGACAGCAACAACAAACTCTTAAAAATTTAAGCTATTAACCAATGAAAAATCCAAAAGCAGTTTTGCTGGCAATATTTACTGATTTCTGTTAGACGGAAACTTTTTACTTTTTGCTTTTCGAGATAGTTTGTCGTTATTCTCATTTTACTGACACTTCTTTGACAGTTTTAGAAATTTCATATTTTGAAGTTAACCGGTTGATGTGTGTGTTTTCAGTTTCTATTAGTGTACTCGTATTGTGCCGATATTACCATTAACAATATCATGCCCAAGACGATCAAATCTTCCACGACAAAACCGGATTCGAAACGTAGTGAATTAAAGGACTGAAGAAGAGAAAGAAATTGCAGGTGAAGAGCGCGGCGTTAGTATGGCGTCACTTCGTGCTTCTCAATTAAAAGATCAAATAGAGGCTGCCCGAGAAACTGCTCGGTTGGCAATGCGAAATCGTTCAGCAAACCACAGAAATCAATAACTAGATAATTTTCGACGCCCAGGAAGAAATTTATCAAGTACTGTTTTGAATCGAGAAGCATTTCGATACGATTGCAGCACTGATTACTGCTTGCATTCTAGCGTTCGCATTGGCACATGGACGTTGTGTGCCATGACTATTACCAAATCACAAGGCCAATCCTTGAAAGTTTGTGGTCCGAATCTAGAAAATCCATGTTTTTCTCATGGTCATTTGTAATACAGCAAATAAAAAAAATTTCAAAATGATGTCACGTTGAATAATTGATTTTCAGTTCTTTTGTAAACTAAGTCAAGTCAAGTTATTCTAAGTCTAGGCTTATTCGGCCATTAGACATACAAATCGCTTTCAACAAGTCTATAAGGAGTATGTATGTTTCAGAGATACCGTTCCAAGAAAAAACAGATAATTCTAACAAAAACGCATGCAAAGCTAGAAGCTGCTTTCGAAACTCTCTCCGGAACTATAACATCAAAGAAAGTAACTAACTATTAATATCAGGTTCTTCAGACTAACACACTAGGCACAAGCATACGCCAGTGAAAACATGTAAGCGGATATCTCTACTTAATAGGATATTTTAAAACATCGCAAGAGACCAAAATGAAACTACAGATGGACATTACAATATGGGCAGGCACACTTAAAATAAACAATCGTTGTAAACTCATAACTTCAGTTAGGCGAACAGCAGCTCGGAGAAGCCTCCGAATATCGGATCGCATCAGTAGCAGCCGTGCAGGTGATAACCAGTGAAATCTTCATCGAAATATTGGCACTGCAAAGTAGAAAACTATGAAAAACAAAAGGGCGTAGTGGCGAAAGGATCACAAGACTCGCCCGGCAGGAAATTAGCACAAAACGATTAGACTTTGTCAAGAGCACCGCGAAAGTGAATAACGAGGCTGTTGGATGGTAAGACTGATCCCAGATGCTAAATTATGGAGCCTTAGAAACTTTTTCTAGGTTAACTACTAATAACCTCTGCACAAAGGGACTTTAAAAAGTACCTTCATAGAATGCAAAAAGTCCAAGATCCAAAGTGCGCACATTGAGATGCATAAGTGGAAACAAATCAGCAACAACAATGGAAAGCTCTCGTAAATTGAAAAATATCCAATATGAATACACTGGCCGGCCCGGCAAACTTTGTCCTGCCAAGATATTAACATGTATGGATCTAGAAATATTGCCCATGCCTATCCCTATCACTATTACTATTCTTGCCCGTTTGCTAACCTATTCCTATTCCACCCTTCTCCTTCATATAAAAGATCTCTGCATAGATCTTACGTAGCTCGTAGAAATAGTTGCGGAGTAATATTAATTTAGACTATGTCAAAAGGCGTCAACCCTCCTTTTCCGTTACCGACCTTTTTTCTTAAGATGGTAGAGATTGACTTCATATTACTCTGAGCTAA
Organism: Merzomyia westermanni; assembly: GCA_949987695.1. Classification (NCBI taxonomy): domain Eukaryota; kingdom Metazoa; phylum Arthropoda; class Insecta; order Diptera; family Tephritidae; genus Merzomyia; species Merzomyia westermanni. The sequence continues at coordinate 30,860,202 of OX465291.1, forward strand.
ATTTCAACATTCTACCATGAATATTTGCACAGATATGCAGTAAGAAAAACCCGGTTTGTGTGGAAAGCGCCACGCTCTCTTCTCTCTCACCCACGTTATTTTCTAATATGTTAGAGATTAACCTCGCATAAATCTGTACCAGTTTTCAGTATTTTGTTACTAATAATTCTAGAGATACGCCCGCTTCTCCCTTCCTCCCCTTTTTACTTGACCTACTAGAGATTGGTCTCCTTTAACTCCTTGCCAATTCCCAATATCCGACCATAAATACTTCCAGAGATTTGCGGTACGGAAAATCTGGTTTGAATGGGAGGTGCCACGTCCACATCATCCACTTCTCCTGATTATGAATCTTAACCATGCTCGAGCCCACTTGAGTATACAAAAAAAAATCATCAATAACGGTCCAGGCGAGTTTAGTGACAACGGATGGACGCACAGAAGATTTTTATATACTATGATTATCTCTACACTTAATAAAATTGTAACAGGTGGATGCTTTAACATTGCAGATATTTAGTAAGTAGGAGGGATAATAATTAAGCTTACAGAAGCCAAATCAACAGCCTTCAAATTTTTGTCTGTCTATCCGTCTGTTTGTCTGTATGTTTGGTCGCCCATCACTCAAAAACTCCTGAATAGATTTGAATAGAGCTTTTACCGTTGCTTCTTTTTCTAGACTTTTAACTTAAAATTTAAGAGTTCATCTGTTCCGATAACTCTACCAGTTTCGGAGATATCGACCGACATGTGGACCTAGGTCAACCAAAATGTGTTTAGTACAATATGGGTATCAATCGAAAGGTGATAATGAGTGCTGCAATAAGCAATGTAATTAAGCTTCATATCTTATCTGGTATGGGATATAATGATGAAAATCGGACACAGTTTATTATTAGTTTTGAGACGCAGCAAAGCGGGCCGGATTTACTAGTGTTTGAATAATAGATTCTCTGTGCTTTCCAAAATACTCGATACATAGAAAGAAGGTGTGGCTTCTTCCGATTTCTCTCATTTATAGCAATGGCAGATGAATCCCCACATTTGTGAAGTGTCTACTCAATTTCTCTTTTCCTCCTTAACTTTTTGCTTCACATTAGTCTATATCTAACTCTGTGAGCTATGCTAAGTACAAAATCAACCGATTTTGCAACCGCATGATGTCTGGTAGTTATAACTGGTTTACAGTAACAAGACCCACACTCGCTTCCAACCGTTGCCCCACAGGTAAAGATTCAACATTTCAAAGAATAAAAATTCCAAAACTTTTCAACTTTTAATGCAGTAGAATCGTACATTTTTGTGTCACTGTTTCCCACATCAAGCCATGGCTTTACAATAAATTGAAAAATCAATGGAGGATCATTTTTATCTCAATTTGATAGGCATACTATACATGTACACATACACACACACATACAGTCATATGATGTTGTGCTGGACCTCTGCTGGCGAAATAAAATATAAAAACAATTACGTTGCGGCGTGTCCTCGATTCACATACTCATATATACCTACGTATGTGTGCTTGCCTTAGGTCTGTTTGGCATTTTGTGGGTACATAAGCACTTAACTTCCTACTAAATGAGAGTTTTTGATGTGTATGTTGGGGTTCAGCTTATTGCAGAATTTAAGCATCACAACATTGCAGCAGTCAACAAGAAAATGCATTTTCCGCATCAGCTGTTGAGTTAAACTTAGCGAAAAAATATCGAAATAAAATATCTACAATTTAATGCCAATTTAGTAAATGCCTGTTATGTTAAACATACTGGAAAATCGAAATCGACCCTTTTTTCTTCTTGTTGCAGCAGTTTTCATTGAATTCGATGACCAATATAGTTAGCATTTTCATAGTTTCTTTTTACTTTGGGTGTTTGTTGCGCTCTAATTTCGCAAGTGGCTTTGATATTTGGTCATGGTTGGTCAAATAAAAAAATTGGCAATCACTTTAGCGACAATGCGGCACTGAAAAATGAGATGATAATGAATAATAATCCATAAATCCATGAAGAATTGAGCTGCCTTCATGTGCCTATTTCACAAGTTTTCTAAGACGATCCTCATCAATCAGGATTGAAAAGGAAAGCCACCACTCAAGCGCATTTAGAAGGGCTAGAGAGTAATTTTTGTGGTGATTTCGAAGATAGCTATATTGATATATGGCTTGGAATTACGAGTGCTGTCAAAATAAGACGGGATGCAATTTGGAGTTCTAGAGTAAAAAGTTTGTATTGCTTCAAAAGTGGAATAGGAAGCTGTTGGGTAAGGGAAAGAGATAGGGAAAGAAAATCGAAGGAAAAAGTGGAAAATAAAGGAACAGGGACAATGGTAAAGGAAGTGAAAGGAAAGGGGTAAGCCAAACACAAAGAGAACGGAAGTGAAATATAAAGTCAAGGGGAAGGGAATAGAAAAAGGTTACTAAAAAATAAAGAAAAGGTAGTGGGAGAGGGAATTGAAGTATAAAGAAATAAGGAGACGAAGAAGTTAAGATGAAAAAAAGTGAATTGAGTGGAAGGAAGCGATAAAATTTTTGAGATGTGAGCAAGAGGGCGAGTCGGGTTGTGTAAAGAAGAAAGTGAAGGTCAAGGGGTTACATGTGTCAGCGTGTATCCTTTTGGCGAAGTATTATTGTGGAGACTGAACTTCCCGACAGTGGGGCCACATGCTTACCCACAATGGTGCTAAAGTTACAAGCACTACTTCAATATCATAAGGCAGCCAGGGCTAGTTTGTTTATTCTATGCGCTAGAATAATGTATTGTAATCCATGTGGTCCTTCTTTTTCGTGGGTACGTTAGTGCAGATAAATGAAAATCTAATTTTGGAATGGATTGCGGCGAGGTCCGTAGGAATGAACGAGAGTACCGGTTGACAAAATCTCTATCCCACCACAAATCCGAATGCAAATCTGCGCTTGTCTACATTACCACTCCAGTAGCTGTTGCAAGATGTTTTGTTCGTATTTCCTTGCCCCGTCCGTCGCATCTCTTGTTGTCAGGTTGTCGACTTCACTTATTATTCGTTAAAGTTTAATCTAACGAGAATTTGTATGAACTCTAAAATAGAATTGAAATTCTAATGACCGAAACCCAATTATTCGTGTACTAATGAGTTTTTAAATTATACGAAATCAATTAAAGAGTCTTAGGTCTTCGTATAAACATAGTATCTGGCTTATGTTTGCATTAGGAATGACATTTCCGTAGCATATCATTGGACAATTTGGGGAATTTGCTGCAACATTCAAGGCTTTTGAATATAAAATTTTGTTTTATATTTAATTTTACTTTCTTACAAAGGAAATAAAGCACGTTTAATTTTTAAATTTTTTTTTTTTTTCAATTTTAAAAATTTTATTATTTTTATTAGGAAAATTGTATTATTTCTTAGTTTCTAAATGTTTTGTTTTTTTTCCGTTTTAAAAATTTTATTATTTTTTAATTTGAAAAATTGTTAATTTTTAAATGTTTTTTATTTTCATTTATTTACTATTACATTTTTAATCCGTTCTATATATTCTTGCTAAATCCACATTTATTTATTTATTATTATTTCGTTATGCTCGGCGTCAAAAATTTGTTTTCTCATTTTTTTCTTTTAATTGAAAGTACTAGAAATTAATTTTCGAAATTACGCTCTAAGTATTTTCACCTAGAATTAATACAATTTACTCACAAAAAAAAAAAACATCCACATCTCAGCAGAAAGTTGCAACTTTGCTTTAGCTTAAATAAAAAGAAGCAATTTGATTACGGTTTTGCCGGTTTAGCTGTCAAATACAGCTTGCGCTACATGAAAACAATTTAATTCGATTCTTCTTCTTTCGCTGCCAAAAACTAAGAAAAAAAAAACAATTTGCCGCAGTAAGAACTGAATTTAAATGCGTTGAAACTAAAATTCATTCTGCTTACATTGAATTTCTAATGCACTGCATGTCTCCACTCTATCTTCGTTTCATTTTCTTATGCCACATCTTACATCATTTCATTCCTAGCTAATCTGACTTGTTCTTCAACACTCACTGTTAGTGACTTTTGGTCTGCAATTTTTGTGCGCTCATTCTTTCTCTGGTGTATTGCCTCAAGTGAGGTCGAAAGTTTGTGGCCTTCGTTGCTCCCTAGTTGCTGTTAATGTATAAATGTGTGCATGTATGTGTGTATGTTAGTATGCATGTTTGTTTTGTATTTTTTGTATTTCTTGTTCACTCTATGTTGGTGCTGTCTTTGCCGACTTTTATATGACCACATGCCAGTTTTTCCAGCTTGAACTCTTTCAATTGCACTCACTTTTTCCCTTCGCTTTACCAACGCTTTCCATCCGCTTTACAAACGCTTGTAATTGTAGTTGTACTCGAAATGTATGTGAGTCACATAATGAGTTGAATTACAAATAGGAGCATTAAGAAGAGGTGCATAAGTTACCGAGCAGCCGGTTGTTGACAGCGGCAGTTGGAAGTTGAACAAAAACGCTGAGATTAACACAGAGATTAAGCACTAAAAATAAACACAGCTACATGGCAAACGGCCCATTTTGGTATGTTTTGCTTGGCTCGCACAACAATTGTTTTTGAGGGTTTTCCACATATTTCACTAGTTTTGGTTTATTTGATTATACCATTCAGAAGCATGAAATCGTATTATAATTTTTGATCCACTGCAAGATATTTGTTAGAGCGAGAAGAAAAAGTGGACACATCAATAAGCGGAACGAAAGAACAGAGACAAGGACACGAGTTTATTCAGTCATGTTCTACGTGTGTGAACGATAGTTGCACTCTTCGCCCATCTGACTGTCCATGTTTGGTTTAAATGCATGTTAGTTGTCAAATTTTCTCGATATTTCCATGAGATATTATAATTACATGCATTTTTGGTTTATGTTAATCATATTTTCGCAAATGGATTGGATCGGAACACTATAGCATACATACTTTACACAACTAGTGTTCATTCAGAAGAATTTTTAATGGAATAGGACTCACAATCACAAATTTTCGAGACAACCTCTGTGTATTTAAGAAATTATTTAGGCACAGAAGAAATCATTTTATAGTTTTCAAACTATTTGAAAAACATTTAAAATTATAAATTAAAGATATTTTTTACAAATAGCAGCCAAATCGGTCCATAAATACGATTTTCAGTTTTCATTATTCCTACCTCAGCGCCACGCGTTCGTTTTGTTTAAGAAGGTTTTTTTCTTTAATCGTAGTAATGTATGTTCCGAGTTTTTAGTTTGAGATCATTGATAGCACTTTTTTTATTTGAATACATCACTCCGTAACATCTTCGGGCGCTTTTCATGGATGGAAGGCCCAGTTCTGGATAGGTACCGAAAAATTTCAGAAATCATCCCAAAAATAATCCGAAAATAAACCTGAAAACAAGCCCGAAACGGTAACGGAAAATTAAACCCAAATAAAACCAAGTCGTTCCGACGAAAGCCCTATTTTTTTCTAGCAATAATTCTAAACTAGCCCTAGAAAAATTTAGTCAAATTACCTAATTGTGTGATTACTCAGTACATATTAATTTATTCCCCAATACGAAGTTTGTTAAATTGGCGTGCCATACCATAACTCGAAGTGAGATGAACGTAAAAATACAAATTTTAGGCATAATAAGAAACATTTTCGGTTGATTTTGCTTTTGCATTTATTCCGATAAAAGTGTTAGTCAATAAAACTTTTGGAGCTTTAATTACTGGGCTTTGCTCGTTCCTGTATAATGCGCCAACGGTTCATAACAAATTCCCTTTCGGTTCATGAGAAAGTTCTCGCATGAAACAAGAGCCACATTTTTCGATTTCACCAAATTATTTTTTCTATTTGCTACAATTTGTGAAGGCAATTTAACTCAATAAATAGTTTGCTGGGGAAAGTAGTTCAACATGTTTTGTTTATTTTGTAATTATAACCAAAGTCAACTTTGGCTTAAAACAAATATGAATATCTACCACTGGAATAATAGCTTTTTTTTTAAAAGCTATCAAAAAACACTATTATCACGGATCGAGTTAATTTAGCATTCATAAATTTGGGGAAACACGTCAAATTAGTTACTTGGTTCTATCTTGCTTTGAAATATCGACTTTACATTTAAAATTATAGATAATGATCAACAATTTAATAACCAGTAGAATCATATATATTATTTCTGTAAGGTCTTTTTATGTTATTTCCTAATTTTCTGCTCTCATTTGGAACCAATATTAGTAAATAAATTATCGTTTTAAAGGTGGCGGTTAGCTCTACATGCGAAACCATGTTTTAATTAGCGGAGTGCTTTTGTTTAAGCGTATTTTATAAAAATGAATTCTTTAAAATAAACGATTGTAAATGCACAAAAAATCAATTTGTACTGCAACGCTATTGTGACTGACATTCACATGCCTAGCGACATCTACATTTGAATGCTAAGACTGAACAGTGCGCCATCTACACTTGAACATTGCTAAAATAAGTGAATAAGACTGCTTTCACATTGGGTAATAAACTCGAGTTAAAGGAACATTTTTTGAGTTAATTCATATTGATGTTGTCAATCAACTCAAGTTTATGGCTCAATGTGAATGTAATATAAGTGGTGGAATTTGAAATGCTGTTTGCGCATATTTGTAAAATTTTTTAGGGTCTCACAACAAGTGTAGCTGAAAATCTTTTTTTATAATTTGAGAAAAAGGTTTGAAAAATCCTGGACCTGGACTAATAAAAGGTTTCAAACCATTTTTGTTTTTTTTTTTGCGCAAGGAGCGCACGGGCCCAGCTAGTAATTTATAAAAAGTTACCTGAAATTCTACTTCTTTACTTAGATGGTGTGTGAAAGGTTCAGGCTTATCCTAAATCCCTGATTTCACGCAACTACTGTAACTTTTAAAACCTTTCCGTGACCAATTGCAAATATAGACTTTGGCTGTTATTATCTGTTGCTCCAGTTGCACTAAACTAGTTGCTTTTGAAAAGAGTTAGCTCATTTTCTTACTTCACTTACACTTGCTCAGTCTACGATTCAGTTATGGCGTTTTCTTTTCAATAAAAAATGTTACCCTCGTGTTACTCTCTCAAAATGGCTCTGCAAAATGGCTGATTTTGTAGATAGTGGCGTCCTGTTCAATCATGACAAGGTATTTTTTAAGGGAGCAAAAAAACTGAGGGCAAAACGAAGTACCTTCTGTCATCATGCAAAGAGTCAGCGCATTCGCGCCTTGGCAACCAAGCCACTGTTGGCAGCAGTAATTTCGAAATAGTAAAGGACTTCGTTTACCTGGGAACCAGCATTAATACCAACAATAATGTTAGCCTAGAAATCCGACGAAGAATCACTCTTGCAAACAAATGCTACTTCGGACTGAGTAGGCAATTGAAAAGTAAAGTCCTCTCTCGACGAACGAAAATAACACTCTACAAGTCACTCATCGCACCCGTCCTGCTATATGGTGCAGACGCGTGGACACTAACAACATCTGATGAGGCGGCTCTGGGAGTATTCGAGAGAAAGGTTCTTCGAAAGATTTGTGGACCTCTACGCGTTGGCGACGGCGAGTACCGAAGAAGATTTAATGATGAGCTGTATGAACTTTACGCAGACGCCGACATAGTTCAGCGAATTAAAACACAGCGGCTTCGCTGGCTAGGCCACGTAGTGCGAATGAGCGAAGATGCTCCAGCCCAGAAGGTATTCTTATCGGCACCCGCCGGTGGAAGCAGAGGAAGAGGGAGACCACCACTCCGATGGAAGGACCAAGTGGAGACCGATTTGCGATCCCGCGGTGTTTCCAATTGGCGCCAGTTGGCGCAACGAAGAAACGACTGGCGGGCTATGTTGGACGGTCAAAATCGCCCAGGCGGTTAGATGACCATTTAAAGAAGAAAGAAGGAAAAAACTGAGAATAACCAACAGGGTAACCCTTTTCCTTGAAAAGAAAACGCCATTATATTCATGAAATGTATAACGTCACCACTGTAAACAGTGCAGTCCTTACTGCTTCTATGTTCCTTCATTTCGTGGGTGCTTTCTCTTACTGTATTTTGATTTTAATTACATATTTACTACCTTCTGCCGGCTGTAATCCCTATAATTATGCTATGTTTTCTTTAGGAGTTAACACTTTTTGCTGCGTTCGCTAGGAAAGTCTGTGGCCAATGGCAGACATTGGACGTTGACACAACCACAAAAAGCCAATGACACGAAATAAATTGTTTTGCTCTTTGGCTTGTTATTTGGCCATGCAAGGTTTTTTCTCGAACTCGTTCGTTTCTTAGTTACGTTGTTGCATGACATATTTTTCCTTCAAATGAACACAGGTCCTACATTTGGCGACTTGATAAAAAAATTGTACACAAGGGCATTATAAGAAAAAGCAGCTGAGCCTTTTTTTCTTAGCCTCTTGCTTCTATTACTAGGCCCATAACCGTTTAGACTATTTTTGTTGAATAAAATAAAACTACTACTTAGGTTTTAGCACAAAGAGAATATTTATAAGGTTGCCACATAATTTAAAATTTTTAAAAACTACATATAGTTATCGAACGAAACGTATTTTGCGTCGAATCCTAACAAAAATATTTCTAAGTGGGGTTGTCATTTACAGTTGACACTTGGGTTCCAGAACTTAAGTGTTGATGATATTTGGTGATAGTATCTAGAATACACTAAATTGTACGGCCACTTCGAGACATGTCGCTCAAAGCTCGGGCGCTAGGGTACCGGACTTTTTTAAATATCCATGAAGGAAAGTTCAGTCCCATCTTTTCCCTATTTTGCAAGGTATACGAAGACGAGAGCTGTGAAAGGAATTCGGGTTTGTGAAAATTATGAAGAAATGCTATTTTGTAGCAGTAAAGGACATGTCTTGGTCTTCTACTTAAAATTGTAGCTATTTTTTAAACAGCTATGATTGAAGAAAAAAAATGTAGGTCCCGACAATTTATAGGAAAAATTAAAAAGCAGCACACCACAAATTAGTTCAGCCTTAATCTCTTCGGAGGTATATTGCGCCAAATATTTATAAAATTTTTTTTATGATTGTTGTTGTTGTTGCTTGTTGTTTTTCTAGAGACAAAAACGAACCCCGAAGGTTTTGAGGAGAGTTGCGGTACATGCCCGACTGTCGCGGGAGTGTTTTGGTAGGACCAGTGAAACATTCTAGGTTACCCCACCGCCTCTTTCCGTGAGGAAGAAGGATGCTGGTAACGGGCCGTTACAGTCGAAATTCCGTAGATAAACTATCAAGTTGTACGGCATTATCCTTTGTGGATTTTAGTCGCCTCTCTCGACAGGCACACCTACCTGGGCGATATTCTAACCCCCTAGCAGGCAGGGGAAAATAGTTACGATAGTTAAGGGGATTCAAGCCTCGGTAATCTTCTTTTCTGGCACCGACAACGGCAGTGCTTGTGGGATAGTGGAAGGTGGTTCTTTGTATTCCTGATTTGTTGAATGGATAACCAATATTGTACGATGGTGGATCTCATTGTAGCTTAATAGATCACACATTACAAGCGAATGTCTTTGAAAAAGAGTCTTTAAAATATTTCAACAATGTCTTACTTGGAATTTGTAAAACTATATAGCTGGAAACTCAAGACGGTAGCTACACAGCCACACCCAGTATTATTAGTTTACTGCCATAAATTCTCATTATATATCCATAAATCTCACTTCCCTCACTTTAATAATATCAACCAAGAGGCAAAATGCGTACCAATAGAATCACGTCGTCAGGCATTCCATCGTGTGTATGTGTACTAAAAAAGGAGATAACTTTTTCACTCATGCATATGCGAAGGTCTTAAAATAGGTTTCTCGCATGTTATTCAGCTAACAAGTTTAATGGCGATGTCTGCAACTTAGTTGCGTGAGTGTTTTACTGCAAACGCTGCACTTAAATGTCGCTCATACGACACGTACGCCAAAGGCAATAAAAAATCAAATTACGCACATTTTTTAATGGAATGTAATATGTAAAAAGTGCATATTTTAAATTGTTATAAAAAAATCTATAACTAAATGAAAAGTTGATAGAAAACATTCTAAAGGCTATCTTAATATAACGGTCGTTGAAAAGCAAGAAAAAATGTGCCCTTAGCCAATGACATGATGTCGGTGAATTTTCAATTACTTCAAGCCCAAATGAAAACTTTTTAGTTAACAAAACATTTAGAGTCTATGGTAAAAATTTCAAGAACTCTAAATTTGATGCTACCATGTCTTCTTTTGAGTTGTCTATAATCTTTTTATTTTCTAAATTCTAGAGCTGCCGGGAAAACCCAATTCCAATTTTAGGATTTTTCTTTGGAATTTTGTCAAAAAGGCAATAATCAATATAGAAAAAAAAAACACCAACTCCAAAGTGGCAACGTTTTCTGTAAAAAGGTGTGTTGGAACATTTATTTTATGAAGTTACTTTTCAAAATAGTTTCTATTGAAATAAAAAAAAAAATTAAAAAATTAGGTTGTTTTGGTTCTTGACACAAGTTTTTTCACTCAATGCTAAAACCTAGAGAAAAAGTATGATGATGCGGTAAGTTGACACACTTTTTTCTTTCCTATAAAATTTATGCAGCTTCATTTTTATACTTCAAGATGTTGTCAGTTTTAAAGAAAACATTAGATAACTTTTAAAAAATCTAAGCTACCAATGATAGACCCCGTTATTCTGAAAAATATAATCAATATAATTGCAAAAAGAATTCTTTTAACCCGGCTATTATTTGAAGATATGCATTGCACCAATTTTCATCTTCTTTCGGTGCTCCATCTGGCGGTAATTTTTCACCATACATTGCATTGTCATTACGCTCTGATCAACGATCTAAATCTTACATCACGAACTTATCATACAGTTACTTAAAGATCGACGGTAGAATCCCCCAGGGTTGCAATAATTTCCTAAATAATGCAATATGGTGCCACCCACCACCTTCCCTAATTTTGCCCATCGTTTTTTGTAATATTAGGGGGTTATTCATTATTCCTCAAGTTTTAGTAGGAAGTCACTCAAAACTAATCCCAAATTCTCCTGATTCTTATGAGCTTCCTTAATCTCTCGATCCGCGCGCCATCCAGCGGACTATGTTCTAAGTTTCAATGCGAAGTGACTTAAGCACTGATTCAAAGAGTCTAATTTCTATTTAATTTGTATGAAATATAGATGAACAAACAAGAAGGTAATCTAATATTGAGGTAGTAAGAATAATAATAAAAAAGTAAAAAGTGCTGAGAAATCTTTAAAAGACATAAGCCATTGCAAGCATGCGATTTTTTTCGTAATTTTTGTCACAGCACTCATTCGTATTTCAACTGCTTCCTACTTTCACAATGTTTACCTCAAGCTCCTCTTTGCAACTACATAATCTTTGACAACTTTTGAGCAATAAAACTATTTTATGTGCCCAATATTTTAGCACTTACTTTCAATTTCGTTTGGCAGCGTAGAAAGCATGCAAGTAAGTTGTAAGGAAATGCGCTCCCTTTTGCATGAAGTGCAATTTACTACCACCACTTTCTCTTTCCGTTCAGCGTTTGTTTTGCGAAATGCTGTTACTAACTTTTTATGAAATGTTTTTGTTTACCAGCACACAAAAATTTATTGCTTTTGCGCAGATTTCACTTATTTCTACTTTCTTTTTTATTAATTCTATTGTTTATTTTATTTTGTGTCTGAAATTTAAGAGCGACCAAGTATATTACTGCTTATTGACGTACGATTTTCTTGTCTTTCATGCAAGAAAACAAGCAAGTCAACTAAGCAAGTCGCTTACAAATATCATATTTAATGGAATATAACTTTTACCTTTGCGTCATTACGAATATTTATATAAACCCAACGAGCAGAACAGATTCAGGTCGAATGCGAGAAGACGTCGTATTTTTCGATAGTGTCGTCGCTGCGAGACCTCACTCCAATGGATGGACGAATGTGAATTCCTAGGAACGACAACTATTGTAACATATTTGAGTGTGTTTAAAGTGAAACCTTCTTAAGACTTTTTTGGTTTGGGAAAAAATCATTGAGGTAGTGAAACCATTACCATTACCACATGTCTGTGTAGTATGTATTTACTAGTGCATCGACGGTTTAGTGGAAGATCATCCTATTTGAAGACATTTTTCAAAAACTCGCTATCTTAGAAGAATAAGCATCAAAAACGACATATTGACAACACATTTGCAGCTGAAATTGGTAGTTTTTGGATCAAGTTCAGAGTTGGGACATTCGAGAAAAAAATGTGAGCCTGGGCATTCTTCACAAATTATTTTATTGACAGATTTTGTGGGATCTAGTGAGTTTTCCATATTTCAAAATGAGCGTCACATCAGATATTACGCTGATCCATTGTGCTTCATTGTAGTAGGGCCACAGTTACACTACGAGTATATAGGAAGGATGTCTGTCCACCCATATTAGAGAAACTATGGACAGATTTGCCCAGTTAAAGGTTCAGTAATAGCTCGTTGTTATCGTCGGATTGAAGGAAAAGGGCATGGTGGAGAGTGTTGTAAGGCTACCCGCACATACTTCACAGACAACTGTGGATCTATGAATAAGTTCACCCTTTTTCAAATCCTTCTCCGAAACCCGGAGAGAAGTATTCCATTTTCATCTCTACATATAATAAAATTGTAATAGTTCGATCTCTGCGCATTGAAGATATTCAAGGAAAATTAATAGGAGGAATCATTATTTAGCCAATAAAATCCAAAACAAGAGTTATTAGAATTTCTGCCTGTCTGTCTGCATGTTTGAGAGCGCCTTACTTAAACTATGCTAAATAAAATAACACTTTTACCATGGCACTGCAAAATGTCCAACTTAAAATTTAAGTTAATAACTTTACCGATTTCGGAGTTATCGGCCAGCATATGGAGCTGCATATAACTTAAAACGTGTTAGTACAATATGGGTATCAAACGAAATGTGTTAATGAGTTCTGCAATAAGCAACATGGTTAAACTCCATATCACAACCAGCTTCGGAGATACAATATTTAAAATCGAACTCAGTCTATTATAAGTTCTAAGATGCAGTGAATCGGCGTTGGGTTTTCTAGACTTAAAATAATATTAATTAATTTTAGCGAATTGCTAATATGCTCTGTTTTCGAAGTACCAACTCTAAGTGCACCTAGAGATAGAGTTTCTTTGATAAACAAAGCCCCGTAGCTCAGGTCTTTCACCACAACACTAATCCAAAGTCTAATATAGGTCGGATAAGTGTTTTGTACACTCTATGCTTCCACTTCTAGATTCAGCCCAATTTCTTTAACTAGCATTCTTTCGAAGGCGTACAGAGCTACATATGCTCAATTACTTGTTTTCTCCTTACTCCTTTTAGAGTGACGAAACTTTTGTCATCAAGACACCAAAACTTGGGATTAAAATTTTTTTTTGTGAATAACATTATTCCTGGCTTTGAAGCTCACGCTGAGTATCACAGTCTCCACCACAAAGCTTCTTTGATGTTCTCTGCATGACCTTAGCACTCACCCCCTGAAGAAACCAGTTGTATACATATTATTCTGGTAAGATGAGATAACCCTTCGGCAGATGTGCTATTGGCTCACTAACTACTCCGATTACAATTTTCACCATTGAACCGAACAGTTTATAATAAAAGCTTCAAAAGCATAAGCATAAAGAACATCTTCTAATGCTTCCAGAGGCTCAGGGAAATCGTGCCTCCTTTTTTAAATATTTCTTTCAGCATTGTCACATACTCTATAGATCATAACCAAAATAGTGATTGCTATGAAAATCGCTTTCGAATTTTTTTAAACATCACAAAACATTGTTACGAATTTGATCAATTCTAAATTTAATATTCTTGGTTTGAGCACTAAAAAGTGAAATATAACAACAACAGCACCCAAACTGTTTACCGATAATTTAATTTATTTAATTTTTAACTCCAACTTAAGTTCGTCAAACTCCATGTCTTGCCTGAGCAGAGAATACTTTAACAAATGTCTCGAGCTTGTCATGTATGGTACTAAAGTCTGTTGGAGTAAATTCGCAAAAACTACTTTCGTGACATTATAATGCATTTTTTGTTTATTGGGTATATTCGTATACCAATAAATATGAACACTATATAAAATGTTAGTAAGTATACGTAGTTAGTTCCGGCTTTCTCTTTTAATGGCACTTTACTTATTTCCTTCAATTGCTTGCCAACAATAGCTTACTGTTTTTTTATATTTACTCCAAATGAATTCTCTGGAATGTGGTACATGGCTGTGGAAATGTTCAAAACTATTTTTATTTTTATTTTTTTTTAAATGTCACAAGAGTTGTTTGAAGTCTGTTTCAAATTGACCTCAAAAAATTAAGTCGTAACGGATTGCATTCAATTTCAAATAGTTTTACATAGCTTTGTTTTTTTATTGAACTTTTGACAAATAGTTACCTTTCAAACGATTAGATCCCCTCACCCTGATCCCTTAACTTTTTGTAGTTTATCCACTTATTTTTAAGTTTACAGCTCTGGACTAAATAGGTTAAAATGTGTTCTTTAGAGAGTAGCAGGGAAATAAATGTCATAAGTTTGGAACAATTGCAGAATACATACATTTGTCAAATTTTAAAGGGAAAAATTGGGCATTATAAAGAATTTTATACCGATTCTAACGGTATCCCTTTTTTTTAATGCAATGAAATGGTTAAAGAGATATTCATGGTCAAAAGTCAAACTATGATTTATTTAATTCAAAATATCTATCAAACTAGTGAACGGATTTTTAAAAATTAAAGATCTATAAATAGTTTATAAAAACATCTATCATTTAACGTGCAATTTATTAACCCTTTTGGTCCATATGTACTGAAAATGCAAAAACCCATATTTTGTAAAAATTCTATGAAATATTAATTTTTCTTCAAAAAAAAAATAACCCTAGGCCATCCACAGTACACAATATTCCGGAAAAAAAATTTACTTACTCTTTAATTGGGCAATTGCCTATTTTTATAGGGAAATATGAGTATCAAATTAAAGGTAATTGTATCGTCTGCAATATTTTAATATTTAATAATACTGTTAATAAGGCATTTTTTTGATCTATTAACAGTTTTATTTAATTTTATCAAATTTTTTCCATAAAAACGTTTCACATATCTTTATACTGGATCAAAAAAAAACCCACAATTCAAACCAGTAAAAGCACTGCTATCGATTCCTGTGTAAATTTTTTTAATTTGCGAAATGTATGTATTCTGCACTTAAACCTTAAGTTTAAATACACATGAGAGAGTATATGATGTAAGGTGTGAGAGCGCTCCATAAGTCCCAAGCCCGATTAGTGCCAAATATATAGAGAAGACCGAAACAAGTTCTTCCCTTAAACAGTATGTTTTTAGAACATAATATTTAGTTGGTTTTGTTGACAAATCGTACCTATTAATCCAAGCAGCGGCAGGCGTTCCTCCACATAAAATTCACATCTACTGAACACTTTGAACAACGAAACCATCTTTTTTATAATGCCCATAGTAAATACTTAAGGACTATGATCATGCGAAAAAAGTTATAATGTCCGGACCCTTGTTGGGGTAATTATCAGAGTTTTTAAATTTGGTTTGAATGGAAATGATAGCACCAAAAGTCTTCCGGATATACGATGGACCTTGAGCTGTTGTTGTTGTTTTTAGCAACTCAAACACTCCCCGAAGGTTTTGGGAGTTGTTGTCGAACATGCCAGTCCTTTGCCGGATATGAACCCGGTACCCTATGGTACTCCCTTGCGGTACTGCCCGACTGTCGTGGTAGCGATTTATGACCAGTGAAACCTTCTGCAGCTTAGGACTGCGCACTGTGGCTTAAGAAAAGGTTGAGAAACTGCACATAACACAAACATCCCTTTGTATCTCTACATAGCTTTCGCACAAGAAACCCCCGAAAACAGAACTTTCTGCCCCAAGGTGGAGCTACAAGGTGCTTGAGACGCTGTCTGGTATTATAAATGCCCACTTATTCTGCCAGAAAATCTGGAAGATGTGGGAGTTTTTAATAAGTAGTCGACGTAAAATATCGTTTGAAATATAGAACTTTATGCCACAATCGCTGACGATGTAATCTACCTAGCACCACCATGCTGGGAATAAGTGTTCCAAAGACGGAAGCCTTTAACCAACTAGTTAATTGGATTTCATTAGTGCGGATTTCATTGTTCTGAGTGCACCATGGACCAGATCTTCATAATACGCTAAAATCTGGACACATCAACTGAGAGGAAAATCAACTCAAGCCAGGCCATTATTCGATTTCAAAGCAGCCTTCCATAGCAAGCAAGTAATGGCATGTATGCTGTTAGATCTGAATTTGCCTCCACACACATGTCAATATTGATATTTACAGATTTGGAAACATAAAGGAATACATTTAGTTTATGGGAATTTGAGTTAACACTCAAGAAAATGCGAGAAATTTAACCGAGAGTCGCTCTTGTGAAATTGTGCTACTTTAGCCTAAGTAAGCAACTCAGAAATAAAGTCCTGTCTCAACGATCAGAATTACGCTACATATGTCACAGATCAAGGACAATGTTAAAAAGCAGATGAGCTGACCCTTCAAGTATTCAGAACAGCTCTCCGAAAGATTTATGTACCTACTCGAGTATCGAAGGAAATTTTACGAAGAATTAAAGGCTTCGTTGCTTGGGTCATGTTATGCGAATGTATGAAGAAGCTTTGCCCACGAAAGTTTTCCTAAAGACACCAGAATTCGGCAATAATGGAGGCAGGAGGTCTTGACTGAAATAGAAAAAATAGCTGGAGTATGACTTGAACTCCCTTGGTGTTTCCAATTGCGGTCAGTTATCATGTACACAACGCCCAAAATCGCTTAGAGTGTTTAGAACCATTAAGAGAAACGAAAAATTATTCTTACTTTTCCTATGTTTGTAATTAGTTAGTTTTAGCAAATTTTTGTTCTAGCTGTCGTCAACATTGTAACCATTTCATAAACTTTGCAGCTCTTTACTGATGGTCAGCGCAACAAACAAATCAAAACTATTAAAACTTTCAATTTGTCAAAAATATGAAAAGTTTTTCATTTACACACAAATGACAAAATCGTAACTTTATCTTTGTATTTTTCAAAACACTTTTCATAAACTAGTAAAACCCTTGAGTTATTTGAAATGTCGAGGGAGATTTTTTTGAAAATCAATCGTGCGAAGTATTTTTGCTTTAGATGCCACAATTGTTAGTAATTGTGCAAATACATACATACATTCGTAAGTTATTTGTTTGTAATTCGTTGAAATAACTCGTTACTTTGGTTAGTAAGTATTTAGACAAAAACAAAACAAACGAAACAATAACAAACCCACAGCTAAAACAAATAGGTAGTCAAAGTAACCGAAAGTAAAAAAAGTAGAGCTGCAGCGCTAGAGGCTGGCAGTTGTATGTACATATGCTCTATGCACTAACGAATCGTCAGTGAAACTTGGGAATTCGGCCAACAGCAAAGTGCCAAAAGTTGTTTGCATACACACTTTGGCACAACAAAGCCATCAAATCAAGAGAAATCCCATCGTCTAAACTACTCAAATAGCTTGCAACCAAAATAAGTTTATTTTCTAAAGCTGGTGGTTTTGTAAAAATTTATGTTATATAAATAAGTAATTGAGTATACTCCTTTGCATGTATATTAGGGTTAGACCAAGTTTGGACGGTCGTAATGTATTGTGCAGATCTCAGATTTTCATTCTTTAAGAAGGTATGCGGTCTAAAAAAAATCTGTACTTTTTGCAAAGTTTCAAAGTTTAGCTAGATCAAAATATGCCCCGACGCGGATTTTTAAAAATTGCAGCAATTTTCAGAGTATGGTGGGTATTGCGCCAGTTATTTATCGGATTTATAAAATTTTAAATTTGATTAGTTTTAAAAAACTTAAAAAAGATGGCAGAAACAAAATGTTAAAGGGTCATGCAGACACCTTTTTATAGGGTTTTTCGACTTGTTTGATTAAGAAATTTTTGTTTTAAGGGAATCATGTCTACCAAGGTGAATGTTTTTTGAGCGACCCTTTTTATCGATTTGTAAATTGACGTTTTTGTCTAATTTTTTATTTATTTTTGAGTTCCTGAAGATGACTTCAGATTGAAGTCAATATATCGATTAGGTCAATATAAATATACGTGTCAAAAGAAAAAATTTTAGTTTTCATTTAATTATTGGCCTTGAGCTCGTAAATTTAAATCATAAAAATTAAATTTGTTTGTAATCTTGAAACATCAACAAACATCATTTAAAACGAGTAGGGAAGTCTAAGCTGTGAGCTTTAGCAACAAAGTTTGTTTAATATTCATAATGTGGAATGGGGGCGTGGTTATCAATTGATTGATTTAATTTTTTACAGGTTTTTGGCTACAACTTCTTCAAACGCGTCTACCAATTTTGACGAAGGTGAGTATATAAAAACAGGTATATCATCATAAACCTCCTAAGAGATTTTTTGCGCCAAGCTTCTCTTCCAATTTGTGGTGTGCTGCTTATAATATTTTTTACAATTTGGAGGGACTTGATGCCGACTCCGAACGGTATCTGCAAAGGCAGATGAATATTCGCTGAAAAGCCTTTCATGATAGAAAAACAATTGCAGGGATAACAACCACTGCCGAGGGGCGAGCCAGTTTGGAAAAAACTTATTCAAACATTTTTTATGCTACCTTTGCCGTCACTTGAAACTAGGGCCTACGGTGTGGTAGGCCAAAAATATTACCGTGGATATATAACTTAATGGATAATCACCTTCGTTGTTAGTAGGGCGGTACGACGCCCACTTACAGCCTATTTTAAGATGGTTCAATTGAGTTCGCTAAACTCTTTTGGTGATTGTGAGAATGTGATTTTTATAAATTTACAGATATTTGTGTTTATTATACTATTTAGAAGAATTTCTGTAATCATAACTCACACCTGGATGCATACCTACATATATTTAAATAGCGTGACGTTGGCGTCACAGCGGTATTGTGGTTACCTAGAATCTTTGACGTGGTCACATCCAATCGTACAGTCAGGATAACAATATAAATAAGAGTTTTGTGCCACCTTTCTGTAATACTAATTGTTTTGCCGGCATTAGGTCAGACTTTAAAAAGACGGAGATGAGATGATTTCACTTCCACCTCAGCGTACCACAAAAGGACTGTGATTTCGTCAAGAGTTCTTACTTAACTTAAAAAAAATATTTCCTCTCCCTAAACAAATTAATTTTCTGAAATAATTTTTAACGATTTCTAACTTTATTGAAAGATATGAAAGTATAAGATTTTCGTTTTATTTCTAAAAACGTTGCTGAGCTCTTTTGTATGTACATACAAGTGGTTTCCTTAGTTAAGCATTAATATGAAAGTATTTCAGTCAATGCAAACATTTTTCGAAGATTGCTTTAATTAAATTCTCTTAATTAGTATAAACCAATCACTTGCCACCCTAGTAAAACCTTTATACATATTTAAATAGCGTGAGTTCAATAAGTTTCAAGCTAAACTTAACTTGTTTTGAGAACTTTACAAGTAGTCGGAATGGCTACTATATTGCAAGACGATAGTAGGTGGTGTGCTCTTATGTACATACCAACAACCAGAATAAAAAAAAAATTATAATAATATCTCAAAAATAAAATTTATACATGCTGCTTGAAAAAGTAAATGCATTGGGTTTGCACATGAATTGAAAGAAAACATGAAATCATTCAAAGTTTTGCACGAGTTCTCCAAAATAAACTGCAAAAGTTTTAAGCTAAATTGAACGAAGCTACAAGGCGCCAAAATCAATGTGTAGTATGTGCAGTTGCAAGAAAATGTACATGTATGTTTTTATTAATATAAATGTATATGTATATACATTACGAAAACTATATAGTCCGTATTTAAGTTATGTACTAGAACCTAGATATATGACATTGTAAATATGAGACTTAAGTTATGATGACCCGAAGATGTGACATTACAAACTAATCAACGATGTAGCAGTAGGTAACTGGGATGACTAGTCAAAACAAAGCATGTGATATTATTAATCAAAAAAGTTTATTTTTTGCATGACAGTAGCTTGATGACCAATAGTTATTTACTTTTGATGCGATCTCATCAATCAAGCAATCAAAACTTTTCAGGCATCCTAAGATATGATAAAACTCATAAGTACCACATGTTTGTTTAAAAATTTACTAAGCTTTGATATCCATAAAAACCAAAGAAATAATATCACAAAGTGCTAGGCTTTGATAACACCATCTAGTGACGCGATATGAACATCGATGCAATGCTATCGAAAAAAAAAGGATTTAATTAACCCTAAAAAGGACTTGATATAGTCTGCTAATAAATGAAAACACATCATTATGTCTGGACGTGATATCACAACACAACAAGTCGAAAAAATTTACAGAATATATGATGAAAACTTTGCTACTAACGATATGATATCAGCAAGCTATTACAAAGTCTATAAAAATAACAAATTTGAAGGAACCTTTAAGCACAACACATAAGAAATATTATCAGGGTAAGGTGTGATATCGATAATTTATTATGTGATATAATTTCCAAGTGATGTGATCTTGCATTTAATATCACCATCTAACTAATTGCATAATTAAAAAAATTTATGTAGCGTCCTCTGCCATGGAAGGCTTCTCAGCTTCTCTGAGGCGGGAAAAAAACTGTAGGAAAAATTTGAAGCGGCACACCACAAATTGGTAGAGAAGCTTAGCCTTAAGCTCCTCGGATATATATCGCGTCAAATATTTATTTTACTTATAAGTCCTTAGTGGATACCACAAATGATTGTAAAATTCTAAAACTAATATTGGTAGCGATATTGAGCCAATAAAAAAAAAATCAGAAGAAAAGTCCCAAAAAGGATTCCAAGGTATGCTATCTTTGGCCAAGTAAACATATTAGGAAATACTTCCAGCTTATGATGCCAAATAACCAATCTAAAATGATTTGTTATAAAGATGTGACTTAAGCAAATCAATTTATTTATTGTAAGTGGCTCACCAATTTATAAATCTGAAACATCAACATATCATACTACTATCGACTTATGATGTGATATCACCTGATCAACTTATGAGGTGTTATAACTAGATTATGAAGCGATGTTATTAGATATACTTCTTTTGATTTCCAAATGTTAACTTAGTTAAACACATTTATTTAAATGATATCTAATGCCTATAATGCGCTATAATCAATTGAGAATGCGATAATATCCAGTCAGCATTAGTTGATTGGTATTTGATATCACCACCGAATCGAAATATTTTTTACATTTTCTATAAAATCACTAAATTACGTAGCTGAAGTGTAATAAACGTGTATTTTATAAATTATATTAATCATAAATTGTTCGCTAGTAATTGTGATTGATATGATAACTTACTGAG
Source organism: Merzomyia westermanni (assembly GCA_949987695.1). NCBI lineage: Eukaryota > Metazoa > Arthropoda > Insecta > Diptera > Tephritidae > Merzomyia > Merzomyia westermanni. The sequence goes on from OX465291.1 coordinate 30,881,607, forward strand.
GCATTGTGAGCGAATTGTAAAAAATACAGAAAGTTGCCATAAATTGGTCCAATTTAAGGCGTTCATAGTAAAAAACAAAGAAAGCGAGCATATAACAAAGAAGTGAAAGAAAAACTTCATTGATGATAGAAATGTAAGACAAATGTAATTTTAAGTAGTTGCAAGTAAGTTGATACTGATTTATTGCGGTACTTGTGCATATAGTTACAGATATACATATACTGGCAACTTTTGCGGTTTTTCTATTATTATGAGCATCCTAACAATGGAAGCGTTTTCTCATAAATTTTACAAAGTTTCGAAATAAGTCACTAAGTGCCTAATGAGCAAGAAAGTCTGTAATTGATATATACTTTAATAGATTATAATTTATGAAACAGTATTCCTTTATAATAAAAATAATTTTTGCACTGTATTTTGATGGTTTGGCAATTTTAACTCCGATGATAGTCTGTGGAAAAGGGGATTTTTCCCCCTACTCTACATATTAGGAGCTTATCGGAAACTCTACGCATGCATTTTCTCTATGCTGGACTAGAGCTTCAACTTGTGGCGGGCCATGCAAAAAGTATTTTTTCTCTTTCACGTAGTTTTATCAAACAATAAAAAGTAATATGCCGGGTTATATACATATTTTCATACGCTTAACTTTTGTCCACTTCATTGCATATCGAATACTATCGCAGAATTTTATATCATGGCATCTTCAAATTGTAAGAGAAAGGAAGTGAAATAATGAAACTAATATAAATAAGCAGTGAAAGAAATAGATAGAAAAGAAGGGAAAGGAGAAGAAAAATAGGATGAAGTATATAAAAAACCCGTGGTACGGTATGTAGTCTACCAATTCCAAGGTTCCACGCTCAAGTTCATATAAATTTAACATTAAAAAATGCTTTCGAAAAAGGTTTCTTTCTTTAATTGGGTGGCCCCCGACAGTGTTTGGAAACCCTCCAAGCGTATTTCTGCCACTTATCATCATTGTTATGATTTAGAAGATGGCATCAGGAGTCTCAAAAAGAAATGTAGGTTACTTGATTTAAGAAAAACTTACAAACATCACACCAAAAATCGGAAGAGAAGCTTGTCACAAATATTTTCGGAGACATAGCGCTCCAAATTATAATTGATATATACCCAACAAGCATTTCTGTAAACGTTTTTAAAAATAATTTAAAGTAAAATTGCTACAATAAGCGAAATGTAAGCCTTTTCAGTTTTAATTTATTTGAAAGTTAAAAGTAAACTTTTTACAAACTTCAAAAAAAACTGTTACGAATCATTTCACTTTAAAAGTGAAATGCAAATGTTTAAAAAATTTAGGAAAATCTATATGTCAGTTTTTTTTCTTTTAAACTTCAAATATTTCTAATTCTTTTCAGAAAAGATTTTACATGAGAATGGCGACATAAAAGCAAAAATCATGGCTGCATCTTCACCACTTCCGCAATCTGCTAAAAATTGGTTAAAGTTGCAGCATTCAATGTATGACTTGAACTTTTTTATTTATTTTATTTCAACAGCTAAACAATATGAAACATATCGTTTGAATAAAGCTTAAGAAAAACCATTTACAAAAAGCTTTTTTTTGGAAATTGTTTTTGGGCTTACATTAATAAGCTTTTTATCAACGTGTCGTTTCAATTATAAAACGTTTATTTTAAAACGGTTTATAAACGAAAAATCAGAACTTTGTAAGCTTAATATTTATTTCGGAAAGCTATTTAAAAATTTATTTTAAGTTTACTTTGCTTGTTGGGTAGCCTCATAAATAAAAATGTGTATGTTTCTGTGTGTATTTTATAAGCATCCAAAGTAGCAAATAACCTGTAGGCCCCGCCTATTTGTAGGAAAGGATTCAAAGCAGCACACCACAAAATGGAAGAGAAGATCAGCCTTAATTTTCTCGGATTATATCGCGCCAAATATATTTTTTTTTTTTATTATAAAGTACTCCACCGATCTTTATAAAATTTTCACAGTATATTCCCGGGTTTACTGGGTGCAGCACTGGCTAAATATTGTTTAAGAAATGCGGGGGTGTCCCGCCCCCCATGTTATATAAAATTTCAATTTGGCACAACTCCAATTGTATTTGCTATAAATTAGTGATATATGGATATATGTTTGCTTTGGTCAATATTTGAATAATTTAAAAAAGTGGGCGGTGACCCACCCACATATTTATGTGTGGTGTTTGTTCTCCATTCATGCCCAATGTTTATAATATGAACAGTTGGTTCAGTAGTTTGCGTATTAGTTTTTCGAAAACCCCCAAGCTATTTAAAGTTGCAATTCGGTATAACTAGGATTAAATTAAATTCAAATGAATGATATTTTACATATAGATACGTGTTCTATAAATAAAAAAATGCTTGCAATAAGTTATCGGTAATTGAGAGAGAGAAATGAGGAAAGTTAATGAGAAACAATTATTCGTTGATACATTATTTACGAACTTAATAGCTCACAGCCAGACGTTAATCTAAGAAACTGAAGCGCAGTCTGCCATCAAATCTCAACTTCGACAGTCACGTTGTTGTTGCTCATTATCATTTCCTTGAATCAAATTATTTTGCATTAAAATTTCTCAAACTGCACACGCCACAGTAATGCAATAAACATTTTGACAGACGTGTTGATTGCAACCATATTCATCGGAGACGAGCGCAATCTCTTGTACTAAAAGTATTTGTAAATTAACACGCAACAGTAACAAAAGCAGCGGGGGTGCAATATAGGCATAAGCAATAAAGCCATATGGCGCTATTTCTCAACATATTGAGAAAAGGGCCATATTAATTATTATGGCTTTCTTTCCACAATGAATGTGAAATAAAGCCATTACGGCATTATTTCTCTTTTAGTTTTATCTCGTGTGATGTTTTTATATGACTGAGATCTCCATGACATCGCATAAATCAAACAGCATTGTCCTAAGACGCGGCTGCTGTAGCGGCCACGGCGACGAAGAGCTAGATGCAAAAGCGTGCCGGGCGACGATTTTTAATACCAAATTTTATTTTTTTGTTATGATATGAATTTAAAATGTTTAGTCTTAATTATTTAAAATTTATTAATGATAATTTCTTGTGTAATGTGTATCCATGTGGTGCATGAATGACATCGAATGAATGAAACGGCCTTTGCCTCTTTATTTAAAATTTTCGCCTGCTCTTTTTTTAATAAATGTAAAATTAGTTTCGCTTGGCTTTGTATAATTATGAAGCGTTCAACATAAAGTTTTCAGATTTTGAAATATAACTGTAACCATTACTTTATTTGACATTTCACATAGTGGAAATAATGCGATATTGATTAATATGAACTTATTGCTCAATATGTTGAAAAATAGGGCCATATGGCTTTATTGCACCCCGCACTATCATAACCATCATCATTATAAAGATGCGCTTGTTGTTGTTCATGTGTGCAACATTTTCAAGGAAACATTTAATGGCTTGGCGGTAGACTTTAGCCGAGTTTTGTCAACAGCAGCCAAGCAAAAAAAAAAAAACAAACAACAAAATCCATCAAAAAGGAGAGGAAAACTTCAGCAAAATAACGGCGTGCAAAATGTCCTGAAGCGTCAATTTTCGCACATTGAGATTAAGTGTAGACGCATTGTTGTTGTTATTTTTGTTGCCCACACCATTTTAAAGACGTAGCTGCTAACCATCATTTCTGCGGCACAGACATGATAGCACACAATACCTTTTCCTGTCACACGTCACTGATGTGGCTACAACAACCTTCCCGCTAGCATTTTGGACCAGCTTGACTTTGCGCAGTGGCATGCCATGCAATGTCATTACAGCAAAACCCAATAGGAACAAACTTACATTAAAAATAGAATTATTGGTGTTGTCGTTTTATTAGCAGTATCTCGCGTTGTTTAGTTGACATTTTCACTCATGGATGCGGATTAAACAGGGTCATACTGAATTCATAGCTCTTGGGCGGGTAAAAACCGCGTCATTTCGGTACGTAGACGTGGTTGTCGTGCGTATGAAATAGAATTACGGCTCTTTTGTCAAGAAAAATGTGAACAGAAATTTATTCAAGCCTTGGTTTTCTCCCTCTTTACCCCGTACCGGAGTCATAGGAATCATGCGAACAACCAATGTGGCGAAGTAGTGGCTGCCAAAAAGGAGAATCAAATGGCTGTGAAGAAACCAACACTATTAATTATGGAAATCAAGGATTTTCGAGGGAACACGAAAGTAGTGAAGTAGTGGCACTCCGGCCTAGGAGTTCAATAAATATAGCCATCTTCGACCTGAAATAGACTACTCAGGTATCAGGTCGTACAAACTAATCGCAAACAAGTAATGTAAGAGTGTGTAGAGCAAATTCAAAACAAGTAGCTCCGAACTGAAACTCAAATCGTTATCTGCGAGTTTCTTGGAAAAATTACGAACAGCGATTAAGTTAACATTATATCAGGTATGAGTGCTACTTTGTATGAAAAGTTTTGCCAAATAACACATTGGGATCAAGTCCTCTGAGACGTTCCATACCATGCAGAAGTGATAACCAGAATATTTAAGCATTGGGGATTTGGAGCGCGTATAGCTTTTGTAAGTAAATTTTGTTATATTAAGGGTGAGGGTCGTGGGTTTTACAGATTGCATTATTTCTTTTAAAATAAGTCATTTGTTCAGAGTAGAGGGGCAGGAGCATCCCCTTTTAAAATAGCACACAAACTATGCCTTTTTTGTATATTTCTAAGCGAAGGGAACAAATTATTGAAAGAAAACTATTCTTATGTTATGACGACAATGTCCGACTGCAGAGGGATAGCAATTTCTTGCACTATTTTAATGAAAAGTGTGAAAAGAGTTTCAATTTAAAGCTAGACTTTTTGAAGCGGGAAATTGAAAAAAAAAAATTGTGTTAATCAGGTTTCTTCGACTTTGAGAGTCGAGTGCTCTCCCCACTGCACTAAAACACATAAAAATAAAAATAATTCAATTACTTGAAAAAGGCTTTAAAAAAACCAAAGAAATCTCTGCTTGTTAGCTTGGCGATCCCAAGACCAGTCGAGAATAACTGTTTTTCAATAATAATTTTTGATTTTAAGGGAAAAATTTAAAAATGAAGAAACATGTACTGGCTATAGTTATCGTACAATTTTGAAAATAGTCACGATTTATCACCAGACTGTTTTGTATATATATTTATGATAGGTGTAACCCGTGCTCTGGTTTTTATGTTATTTTGGTGAGTGGTTATACGGTATGCCGATTTTACATAGTTTGTAAGTTTGATGAGCTCAATACCATTTGATAATAATTATTATTTGTTTATAATTGTTTTTTTTTTTTTTTTTAATAAAATGGATCGCGAACCCAATGAAAAAAATAGTAGTGACATAATATTTTCTCATATGTTTGAACCCAATGTTAAGATTTTCAACTTCTTAGTCAGCAAGGCTCTAAGGAAATTAAAAATATGACTAATTATTTTTACTTTGTACCAGAAGGTGATATTACCGATTCGGTTTACCGCAAGATTTTCCGAAATAGCATATCTATAAAAAATAGTACTAGAACTATAGCCTATATACGTTTGTTGCCTTTCAATATTTCCCAAAAAAAAAAAAATAATTGAATAATAGTTATTATCAACTAGTTATAATACTGCATTACAAAAACGAGCTTTAGTTCTGTCCTATGAACCAAATACACTTTTTCGGAAATTGTACATAAAAAAAATTCTGACGTGCACATGAAAATCGCCGATACACGTCTATTTTTATTTTTTCTCCCCTTTCCGAAAATGTAGATTTGGTTCATAGGACCGAAAATGTGCGGTATATTTACAAAAAAGTGAGTAAATGATGTATAGCAGCAAAGGCTGGAATAAACCCGTAACACGCTCTAAAACATTTGGTTAGTCTTCATGCATTTACAACACCGAAATTTGAACAAAATCGACATTTTGAACAAATCCTACTTAGTTGTTTTTGAGAAGAACAAAAATTAGGGTTTATAAGTCTGTTATTATTATCGTCGTGATATGTAAATCGGAGAAACTCGAGGGCTTCACTGGCTAGTTCGTGTCATGCTTTGTTAAAGCATTGTTAAAGACCTTGCAGACCATGCGAAGTTCCTAACGACAACCCATTTGGTCACCAATTTCGGTCGAAGTGAGGTCGGTTACTGCCTCAAATAAAGTTTTGTTAATGCTAAGAACCACTTGATGTGCAAAAAAGCTGTGGCGCCTAAGATATAATTGATTATGATGATTGATATTATTAACAGAAGCAGCTGGTATCCTAACACTAATACAAGTAATATAAAAGGTAAAATTTTCCAACAGGCTTATTGATTTACAAGATAATGGATAAATACTTATATGATTACATTTCGCACTGTCTGGTTGGAAATTGAATACAAACCGTTTCTGTAAAAAAAAAAAAACAAAAACAACTCAATAACACTGTGCTTAGCAAAATTGAGAACTTAAGTGCATTTTGACTTCTTCTCTCTTAACTTCCCCAACCCAACACCTCTTCAGTGCTTGAGTTAAATTTTAAAATTTGTTACTCATTGACGTGACAAAAATAATTTGTAGCAAGTCATGCGAATTAACGGTATTGCACAACATTACTCCCAAACCGTCTTTATCTACCATCACATCAATTTACATTAGCGCACAGGTCTACTTCAGCGCACTTCCCTGACTTAAAGAAAACGCTTCGTGGCGTCCTTCCAAACAACTTGCTTAAGGGGCAGCAATAAAAAGGAGTGAGGTGGTGAAAGAAGCGAGTATATCTAAGGTAATCGACAATTAATAATGTTATCTACTTATATAAATTTCATTCATGAGCAATTTTGTTAAAATAATTAAAACTTTATAGTTGTTGCTTTCGTTATTTTAATTAGTTTTGATAGTTAAGCGAGGCGAAAAATATAAAAAAAGTTTTCATCAGCAATATTTATGAAGCAATTTATTATAATGCAATTTAACAGCCAATCGCTGCGCGTTTTGATGCATCCGACTTTATAAGCAGCGCAAGTTTAATTTCACTTTGTAGCGAGTAATTAGCTGTGGAGCTTTTGGGATTTTACTATCGTAATAAGTTTTTGGATTCAATAAAAACAGTAATAGGGAAACGCCATTTTGTCTTATGGGCACAACGTTTTAGTATAGAGCTGCATACTCGCTGAAACAACGCACGCAGAGAGTCCACGGGTTCCTGTTATTATATACAAAGGTTAGCCCGACCAAGGTCGACATTGCACTTACGCCGCAACCGAGATTGCCAATGTGACCTTAAAACCAGTGTATTGAAAGGTACTAGGTACAAGACATGAGTAATAGATGTAGAACCTGTTGGGCTTTCAATTGATTAGACGACTTAAGATAAATCCCTTTTGTTAGATGCTGCAGAAACTATATATATTATATGGAGTGTAGCTTAACATCCGCTTGGTTAAGATTAGTAAAAAGCAACCTTTTTAAAATAAAAGCCTTTATGCTCTTAAAGTGAATGTGATTTCCTAGAAAAGCTTACATGGCTTTCCAAAATGCCTTTGAACAAATCATTTTTTATTCCATTATTTGATTGGAAACACAATAAGTGTCTGACATGCCGAAAACTAAGTATTTTCTAATAACCCTCGGCTTTTTAAATAAAATGGTTTCCTAAAAATATATAGAGCTTTTCCTTCAAAAAGGTGATGAATCGTAATGCATTTATTTATGATACAAGTAAACGGTTTCGATGAGAGCAGGAAACACTGTTTACATCAGCCGGTGGTGATGACGTCTAAAGATGACTCACAAATCCTTTGAACAACAGATAAGTGAATTAGATGTCATAACGTATCGATGGGATCTAACAAAACATTTGAATTGTAGTTTTGGCGGGCCAAAAATCAAATGAGTTTTGAGAAAAATTCTGAAATTTTTCAAAGTTTGCCATTTTTTGTAATGTAAATTTCTTTTAAGAATTGTGACTCCTTGTTTAGGAAAACTCGAAAGATTAATCGAATTTTTTATTTTCAGCCATGACGAAGGCGGTTCACTTGGAACAGGTTTTATTAATTTATTATTGTATATTTTTTTTTCTTTGTAATTGTTTATGTACTCGTATATTCGCTATTTATGAGTAAATATATCTTCATCATGAAGTAATTTTATTTAAAGAAATTTCCAAAAATCTCCTTTTTTTATTCGGTCGCACTCAGTCTACCCCTTTATTAATCAGGGATCCCCGATAATGATTATTTTTATATTTTTAATAAAAAAAAGGCACAGGTTCCCAGTATCGGAGGACAGTTTAAAGTATATGAACGTGCATGTCTCGTCATGCTTAATGTAAATCTGCATTGGCTGAAGAAAATTTTAGCGAACCCTATATAAATTACATATAATCAATCTTTTTTGAGTTTTATCTTTGTTGATGAAAGGAAAACTTATTCCTTGAGCGGTATTTTCTCCTTCAAGAATAAAAATCGAATTTTAACTTTTAATTTTTTTCACAGTTCAAAAAACTGAAAAAACGTTTTTGCAAGCCAACCTATGCACATATAGTACGTATGTATATTAGAGTGGGTCGATTTGTATGGACGAAACTTAACCGATATCGCGCCATCGATTTTTCGATAGGCTTTGGGCTCAGGAAAAAAAGTTCCACTGCGCATAACCAAAAAAATAATTTTCGAGCCTGAGAAATTTAATTTTTTTGACTTTTTTCGACTTTAATTTTTAAGGTTTTTTTTATGACCTACTAAAAAAATTTTCATTTGATTTTCAAATTTTCATGTATACCCTGTCCAAAAGTGGATTTTTCGACCAAAACAAGTCCCAAAACCCGAAAATAATTTTTTTTTCAAAAAGCCGTTATCGCCAACGTGTTTATCGCATAATTTCAAGTGGGACAGAAAAACATTTTTGCATGTATGCTGAAAAAACCCTTAAAAAAAACTGGCGAAAGGACCAAACAAGTTATTACACTCACATATAATATCTGAGTTTTTCCGTAAGCAATAAGCGACTTTATGAAAAAAAACAAAAATAATAATTATAATTTTATTTCAAAGTTTGGGATTTCTTTGAAAACTAAATGTAAGCTTGTTGCTGGGAAGATAGCACCGAAAATTGTGAGCGCTTATCATTCTTGCTTCCATTTAAAACATTATTCTAAGCGAGCAGAAAAAATTAATCTTCACTCGAAATGAGGAATCAAAAACGGCCGATATAACATTCATGTAAAACTCAAAAGTAACATTTAACAAAAAAAATAAAAATTTATTTTGAGTTTGAAAAATGAATTGAACCTTCAAAAATATTTTATACTGGAATATATATATGTAGTTTACTAACAAACCCGGCGAACTTCGTTCTGCCGAAAATAGATTTCTTTATTGATTTCATTTCAAAAATTCTCGATTGCACCCGTATTTTTTTTTATCGAAAATTAGCGATTGTTTACAATTTCATTTATGTTTAGGTTAAATCCCCGATTCTATGTTCTCGATAAATTGCCAATATCAATAAATTATCAAGAAAAACATAAAAAAATTTAATTATAACTCCCATTTGCCTCGTAATATTGTTATTGATCGCATATCGTCTCACCATGTTTTGTGATTCTACCAAAAATCTTTTATGAGTTTTAGAAGCAAAAATTTAGGTTGTATGGAAGGTGCGACGCCCCCACTTCCAATAAATCCCAGTTTCAGTAGCAAGTTTTGAATTGATTTCCTATATCCGTCACCAAGCTTTGATATTTTGCGACGAATACCTTTAGAAACATGGAGTAAGAATAATTTAGTTTGTATAGGGAATGCCATGCCCCCTTTTCCGATAAACCCAAGTTCTTTTCTGGTAGATATCGTTTATCTACATACCAATTTTCATGTCCCTACCATGAACACTTTTAGAGATATTCAGCCTGAAAAGTAAAGTTTGTATAGGAGGTGTCTTGCCCCCTTTTTCGATAAAACCCACTTTTTCCCCGTGAGTATGGTATTGATGTCGAATATCTCCATACCAATTTTCATATCCCTTTTAGAAATATTCAGCTTGAAAAATTAAGTTTGAATGGGAGGTGTCACGCCCCTTTTTCCAATAACTCGTTTTTTTTCCGGGAGCATGGTATTGATAATTGCGATTTTCGTGTCCGTAGAGATCTACTGCCTGTACAATCAAGTTTGTGAAGGTGCCACGCCCACTTAATATTTATTCCAAACAAACCCCCGAAAGAAGGTATCACATTTAGTTCAGTCGCTTTCAAGTTATACCGTGACGAACAAACAACGATTTATTTTTGTATATATAGATTACAGCAAGCAACTTCAAGTTATTTTTTAAAACATTAATAGAATATTTGAACTTAAAGGTATGTGAAGAATTCAAAATACAAATGTTAAACAAATTTTGTCCTTCTAGTTTATAGGGAACATTTTCACAAGAAAAAAATGAAATAACATCTTCAAAAGCATACTCAACAAGTGACAGGGCAACAATAATTAAGCTGTCAAATATACCCTGCCCATTATTTTCAAACTCAATGATTGCTATAAATGCCTCTCTAGAGGCACTTTTGTGTGAGTACATTGTAAAGCACCACATCTATTTGATCATTTTGTGCTGTTTTTTTTTTTTAATATTTTAAGCTCAAACACACACTTGACAACTTAAGAAATAAAAAATATTTCAATGCCATCGGCATTATTATTGAACGCTTTTTGACGTTATGTCGTTATGCAACAATCACCTGAGTGCGCGTCGGTGCATTTGTGAACACACCCACTCCTAAGCCGGTTTTGCGTACATACAGATGTACGTACATATATTTGATGGGTTTTCGTTTGCAAGTTTAGTGGGGCTACGTGCAATATTTCCAGTCTGATGTTTACAGAAGTTTGTTAAGGGTTGAAGATATCAAAGTTGTTGTCTACCAAATACTCATTTGCATACCTACAATCTGTCCCATGTTCGAATGTATTCCATTTAACGCTTATTTTATGATTTAAGGGACAGTATTTGGGGTCGCTTTCCGTTCTGAGAATGATAATATGAAACATTATATCCCGTCTGTATAGCCCTTGCGGTTATTGTTTTGGGAAATATAGCTTAGTTTTATTTTTTTGTAGGAAATGCTCTTTAATGAAATGGAGTTATCCGCTGTAGAGGCAGTATTGTTTTCTCGCGTTGTGAAAAGCACTGAAAGCATAGAACTCAGACTGGATAAACCCAAACTGCAAAGTACATTTGAAAATAAATTTCCAAAACGCGCCAGTCACAACGAACTTAGTCAAAAAACTTAGTGATCTACAGTATGCAACAACTTTTAACGAATACCGAAGATAAGAACATGCACCTTTTTTTGTAGATTTCAAGACAGAGCGAAAAGGAGCTGCTACCCAGCTTACCAAAGTCGGAGCGGTCCAAAATAATGATCCAAAAAGAGTCCGTAATTTGAGCTTTTTTGGAGTGTTATTTAGTAAACATCAACAAAACCCACTTTTTTATGAAGGTTTACCGAGCCTTGGCAGCAGAAATTGATATTGTATAGCAGATAAACGACAAAGTTCAATTATATGAACGATTTGGAGCGTTTTCTGATCCTTTTTGTTGTACACGTAGAGAGAATTGTGAGTAAATAAATGTTGGAGAGCGGATGAGCAGCAACGTTCAATTTTATGAGTTTTTTTATTTTACCTTAGGGAAAGTGAAGATACTTTTTTTTTTGAATGTTTATCAATAATCGAAAGTTGAAAGCCATCTGAAGTGCATTTAAAATAATAATACCACAAAGTAAAACATTCAAAGTTAACACAAAATTTTGATGGTAAATTTTAACAACTTTGATAAATTTTCCAGAAGTTTGTGTAAACTTTGAAAATTTTATTTATGTGGTTTCTGTAATGAAATTAAATGAAAAATTATTAAAAACACAAGTAAATATATTTACGAGTAAAACTATTTCCAGTTTTGTTCCTATTATTCCTGCCACCACTGTATCTATAATATACATTGTATATTCTATATAACATTTCAGTAAAACGAATATAATTTTTGATTGCATGAAGTGTGAAGTTCCAAATAAATTTTGTATACGCTTGGTTTTACCCATATACCTATATACAAAATCACAAACTATAGACCTATTGTCAATAAATATTTGATAATATCTTCAATATTAAACTTTTCGATCACTTTAAAGACCGTTTAGCCAATTCCAGCATGGGTTTTTACCAGGTAGATCCACATGTACCAATCTCTTACTTATCACTTATCAAAGAGTCAAGGCTCTTGAGCAGGAATATCAGTTGGATGTCATATACACTGAGTTTTCTAAAGCGTTCGATAAAGTCAACCATTCTGTTTTACTGCACAAGCTCTCCCTATACGGAATCAGGGGCACTCTTTTGGAGTTCCTCGTGAGTTTTTTGGTGGACCGCAAGCTTTTAGTCAATATTGGTTCAACTATGACTATTCAATAGATAATGTAAAATTAAGCCGTTTAGAGGAAATAAAGGATCTTGGAGTGATTTTCGACATGAAACTTACTTTCAGCAAACATGTAGATGTTATTCTTTCTAAAGAACTTTCCATGCTGGGATTCATAAGAAGGAATTCGAAGGAGTTCAAAGACCCTCATTGAAATCGCTTCATATTTCTTTAGTAAGGAGACACTTAGACTATTGCTGTATTGTGTGGAATCCATACTATTCGTCCCTGATAAGTAAGATGGAAAGAGTTCAAAGAACCTTTACTAAATTTCCTCTTTTCAAATTAAACTGGCCCTGTGGTGTGCCAGCCTACGATAGTAGGTAGAAACTTCTTGGCTTACAGTCTTTAGAAGATCAGAGAACTTATTTCGCGATAGTTTTTGTCTACCATGGCGTTGATTGCGAGGAACCTTGTGCTTTAATTAATTTTAATACCTCGTCGCATGAGTTAAGATACCATCGGTTGCTTGTCGAAACGTCCCATAGAACTAATTATGGCTATAATGAACCAATTGCGAGAAGTATATGCTTATGTAATAATTACACGCATTTAATAAATTTCAATGCCACTTTATCTAAATTAAATATATTCACTGTTCTAAATTAGTAATAGTCTGTAAGGATAACCTGTAGAATGAATAAATAAATAAATATTTAGTTAAACAAATATTCTTACATAAAACTTGTTTTCAATGAAGAACTAATAGAATTACATATATTTTCAATATTAAATAATACTGTATAAACCATTAAAAAGTGAACTTTTTGCGGATTAGTTAAATACAGATATAAGTCTTAAATATCTATAAGAGTCTTAACAAAACAGTAAAAAAAGGAGAAAAAGTGCCTAAAAAAGCTCAAAAAAGCGTCAGAAAAGCATCACTAAAAGGCTCCAAAAAGAGTCAAAAAAGACTCCGAAGTTTATTTAAAAAGAGTCATAAAACGGTCTAAATTCATCAGATTCGGACTCATGTTGGACTCTTTATTATGACTCATTTTGGGGTGCCCACGTAGAACGATTTTTCGCTCCATTTACGCTCCGAAAAGAGCTTATTTCGGAGGGTAAAGCTCCGACACATGTTCGTTTTAAGGCTCCGAAAGGAGTCTTTTTTCCTACTTTTGTTTAGCTGGGTAGTCAACATACGTCTCCGCTGGTATTAGTTGGGGACTTTTCGTACGCAGCCTCTATATTTTATGATGATCATGGCATGCCCGTCCTTTCGCCTGTCTGTGAACACGATGAAGTGAGCAAATTGAAATATCTTTTAGAAATTCGAATGACACCAGAATTTTTATGTATCGAATATTTTGAAAAATTGAAAAAAAAAAGTGATTACTCAGCTATAAGAAAAATTTTTTGTGTAGATTATAATTGGTATATTGATATTTTTTTGTGAACTTTAAAAATAGGCGTGATAAATTTCCACTTTTGCTTAAGTTTATTTTATAATTATTTTTAAACATATAACCCATTTAAGATATAAAAACTAAATTCAGTACATAGATAACAATTACTATCCGGTAAAGTGGGCGAGATAGGTTATAGATCACGCACACTTTTATGTAAAAACTTTTTAAAAAGGTATGAAGCCGATTAAAATAACGTTCCGGTTTCGGTTTCGGTTTGTATCAAGTTTTGGTATCGCTTCCGGAATCGTTCTACAAGAATTATCAAGGTATCGGTTTCAAAATAAAAAACGAGCACAAGTTTGTGAACAACCAAAAACAAAGAAATTATGTTTATCACTTAGCTTCAAAATTCAAGTGTTTTAAAATCGGTCTGATTTTTTCTACTTTTTCCGGCGGCCAACATGAGTTTTATACATCATAATACTAAATATTGTTCATTCCATGTATAGAGAAAATTTAGCCATAATAAATTCTAAAAATTTATAAAAGACAATAACATTAATAATCGCTTCAGAAAGTTTGACTCAATAGTTTGACCGCATCTTTTGTAACATTACTCGACAATCTTCGATTAGCCAGGGTACCATCTTATGAAAGAAAATATGAAAAAATTAAGGAAGAAAGAAATAGAGAAACGGCTGTCTTCGACTGTGCCGAAGTCTTTATACCTTTCATGAATACGCATCACGGTTTTAAGTGTTCGATCCTTACTTACAATTAGCACTAACTCTGCAAAACTGGTAATTTAAAGATATACAGCGTACAAACACACAGACGGACATGGCTAATTCGACTCAGCTCATCGCCCTGATCATTTCGGTATACTTATTGGTGGGTGCATCTTCTCTTTCTCTCATACTTACAAACATCGGACCAAAGTTATAATATCATTTAATGTTCATGAAAAGTATAATAAAAGAAGCCAAAAAGGTTTGGAACCGGTTCCGCCTTTTGAAACGGCTTTGGCTTCGTTCTTTTTATACCTTTCATGAACATGAAATGGTATATTAAATATGGTCCGATGTTTGTAACGCTTAGAAATGTAAGAGATAGACCCACCATTAAGTATACCAAATTGATTAGGACGATGAACTGAGTTGATACAGCCATGTCCGTCTGTCCGTCCGTCTGTTTGAACGCAAACTAGTCCTTCAATTTTTGAGATATTTCGATGAAATTTGGCACACGGATGTATTTTTGTATTATATTAGACATTTGTCGGATACGGTACAATCGGGTCACTATAGCATATATCTCCCATACAACCGATCGTTCAAGTAAGAGGATTATGACCATTTCTCCCTCATTTTTAAAGATTAAAACTTGAAACTTGGTGAGATATTTTCTTATGGATAGCAAAAGATTTTGTAAAAAAATCACCAAGATCGGAGCTATATATAGTATATATCCCATACAACCGATCGTTCAGATAAGAGGATTATGGCCATTTATCCCTCATTTTGGAAGATTAAAACTTGAAACTTGGTGAGATATTTGCTTATAGACAATAAAAAATTTGGTAAAAAAATCGCTAAGATCGGAGCTATATATAGTATATATCCCATACAACCGATCGTTCAGATAAGAGGATTATGGCCATTTCTCCCTCCTTTTAAAAGATTGAAACTTGGTGAGATATTTTCTTATGGATAGTAAAAGATTTCGTGAAAAAAGTCAGCAAGATCGGAGCTATATATAGTATATATCCCATACAACTGCTCGTTCACATAAGAGGTTTTGGATAATTTCTCCCTCATTTTCGCAGTTAAAAACGTGAGACTTGGCAAAATATCTTTTAATATATCATAAAAGATTTCCTGAAAAAATAAGTTTGATCGGAGCTATATATAATATATATTCAATACAACCGATTCTTCAGATAAGAGGATATTCGTCATTATTCCTTAACTTTGGCAGTTAAAACGTGAAATTTGGTGAGATATTTTGGACCATTGACGGATATAAAAAACAGTTACTATCACTATTGAGCAATTTATTAATCAACTTACTCAAATTATCGAATAAAGACACAGCCCTAGTTAAAACTTCCCTTAAACAAATAAAGCTTATTATAAAAGAAAATTAAGTGTATTGCTGACAAAGTTTTAGAGAACTTTAAACAATGCGTATTTAAGTTTGCACGTATTCATGAAAGGTATAAAGCCTTCGGCACAGCCGAAGACAGCACCCTCCTGACTTGTTCAGATTGAAATAATGGTTACGGGTCTGGTTCCAGTTTCTAAAAACAAATCGGTTATTGCTTTTAAAAGGATCACAGACGAATACCAAAGCCAACATTTAGCTTTAATTGTAAAAGAAAATGATAATGATGAATAAAAGAAAAATATTTTCAATTTAAAATGTTAAGATCAGGGCTGGGCAAGCCCTATATACTTGAATCACTTTTGTTTTTGTTTTGCCTTTAAATATAGGCACAGATACAAATTTACACTTTGAATACAAAAAAAAATTTTAAAGCACTCCCATACGCCCTCACATATAAATACAATTCATATAAAAGTGCAAAACAAAAACAATTCGGTATGAAGCTAAGGCACACTAACAAATTGACAATGAAAACTTTTTTAAAAACATTGAGACACTAAGAAAATTGATATGCAGAATTGAATGTACTTGAATTTAAATGAACAAAAAAGGAAAACATATAGGAGCAGAATTTTGAAGAATTTTGATGCATAAAATCATTTTCCAAGACTTATGAGAAACACAGAGAGGTCTAAATGAACATAAACTTGGTTCAAAAGCAATTAAAATGAAGCTAAAGTGGGCTTAAAACGGTCAGAAACATAGACTTCTGGTCTCAGAAAAGTCGAAAGATATGAGCAAGGGCTGTTCTTTAATATACGAAAAAAATATCAGCTAAAATCAACAGGTAGCGTTTAGATGGAGACAGAATAAAATTTGGTATAAAAATTTCAGTTAACATAGGAAATTCGTTACTATCTTCAAGATAAGCCCCGTACATTCACTTTTGTTATAATCGTCGAAATTGTGGTGCTTGAGTAACATAGCTAAAACTAGCAGGAAGAATCTCCGTAATTAAAAACAAGTAAATTCTAAATTAGTGGAATCCATTAACTTTATGTAACGGCCTGAACTTATCCTGTTCGGAACCGGACTCGTTATTTAAACATTTTTATTTTTTTTTTGCGATATCTCCAAAACATTTTCGAATTTTTTTATTTTGTGCTTACTCAGTTTGAACAAAAAAATCTCAGTTACACATATTTTTGTACATGTATTGTGATTTACCCTTCCATGTAAAATAATTTCAGCACCACTGGTTAAGACGAACTAAAAATTATAAATTAATTTCTTCCTCGCCTTTATGGATTCTTAACCACATAGAGGTTGTCCTGGAAATTTGTATTTGTGAATTCTTAATACGCGTCAAAAGTTTTTGAAAGTTTGAAATCTAAAAACAGTTATTGTGAAATTTTTTAGATTTAATATAAGTTGTGTGAGCTTTAGGAAGACGTCGAATTATGTCGAAAAACTTAGTTGTATCTGATACACACCTAACTTTGACGTCGATAGCACTTGTAGTGCCAAGACAAAGCTATTTCGTAACGCCATATGGCAGTATCATGTACCTATATCCTCTCATATTATCTCAGCCAGCATAACAACCTAAAATTTGTACATTCGGCATAACTTCAAATAAAACTTCATTGAAGGAAACATATTTTATTATATCAGCTTATTTTGCCATAAACAGTCCTCTCTATCTACCTTAAATCACTTCATTCTCTCCATTAAGCCTCTCTATTGTTTTAAATTTACGACTACACATTTATTCATTGGAAGCCATAATGTTTGTGTACTCTTAGTTGCAAGCATGCACGTCCAATGCTTTCCCAAGTTACTCGTCTGCTTATCTAAATAGTTATCCTGCTGTTAAGAGTCAACCATCCAACCAACGAGCCAGACAAACAGCAGTTAAAAACAATGACACCAGGTAAGCGTATGTACGTGACACAAGTAACAAGTCTACCGGATTTGACGTGCTTCCCTTGACAGGCGCCATCTATTCGTTCCTAAAATAGTTGCCGGATTTATAGAAAAGCAACATTTTAAAGTAGCTGTTCCTTGTATGTACACATGTATAATAATATGTACCTTCTGGCTGATAGGTGAGCTATCTTGTTGCCTTTGCCACTTCCCAATCCAGCACATATTAATATCCGCCTACATATATCTATTCCGTTCATTAATATTAGCTGTGCATATATCAATGTTAACGCTAATAACGTTAATTCACTTTAAGGCTTAATTAATTTAGAAAAGTATTTCGCGCTCTAGACTAATGACATATATATATATATACGAGGTGTGTTCAAAAAGTATCGCGAATTTTGTGTTTTTTCAAAAATTATTTATTTATTCATGAATATCTATTTTGTCCCCTTCAAAGTAATCCCCATGAGATATTATACACTTGTGCCAACGGTTTTTCCAATCTTCGAAGCACTTCAAAAAATCATTTTTTTGTATCTTGTTCAGCTCCTCCTTCGATGCCGTCTTTATTTCGTCAAGAGAAGCGTAACGTCGTCCTTTCATGGGCCTCTTCAGTTTAGGGAACAGGAAAAAGTCACAGCGGGCCAGATCTGGGGAATACGGTGGCTTCGGCATCATTAGTGTGTTGTTTTTGGCCAAAAAGTCGCGCACAAGCAACGATGCGTGAGCAGGGGCGCTATCGTGGTGCAAAAGCCAATTTTTGTTCTTCTTTGCACATCTTCTCGGCCTTCTGAGAACATTTTGTACCACCGATAAACGTTGCTTCGGTCCAAGGTAGCTTCTCCGTATGCCACAGTCAACATTCGGAATGCATCCGCGCACTTAATTTCGTTTTTCACGCAAAATTTGATACAGGTTCTTTGATCCATTTTTTTGAATAGGTAAAAATCGAAGACGATCCAAAACACGTGCAAGCAAAGCAGCTGTCAACAATTAACTGAACATTCAAAATGGCCGAGCTTGTCGGCATAAGTGAGAGACATGAGTACCAACATAACGCCACAAAAAATTCGAAATTCGATTATACGTAACCAGCGAAAATTCAAAATTCGCGATACGTTTTGAACACACCTCGTAAATATAAGTATAAGCATGCATGTGCCCGATGATATCCTAAACTACTTTAAGATGGAAAGATGGGCAAATTTTTTCTCTTAATTATTGACTGAAGAGGACCAGAGGATAGTGAGAGAATCTTAATTAGTTCGAACAGGAGATGAAAAGGGCCGGTAGAGAAGGCGGGGTAGAGGGAAACAGAGTAAGGGGAGCGCAGAGTTACACAGCTTTCTTGCTAGGCCTCAAACTAGCTTAAGAGAGACTCACGCAGTAGGGCTTTTACCAAAAGGTTTTGTTTTACTCTTCCTCCCTCTTTATATTTTTAATTTTGCTCTTTATATCTCTCTTTATTTTTCCTTTCGTCTACAGGTATCGATATGTACACAGGTACTGAGATATAGTGAACTAGAATTTTTTGGGCGTGTTACCGCCCATTATTTCCAGAAATGTTATGCATATTGATTTATAGACACACATACATAAATCATCTCTAACCTGAATATAAATAATTTATAGTAATGAAAAATTGGAATTTTTATTGCCTGGATGAGTCGCCCCCTCCACTTTTCCAAAACTATATACAGCCTTTGCTCCTACTGATCATATATAACTACTGTGAAAATATTAAGACAAGACGTTATGTTCTTTGGTCGTCTTTAAAAACCACAAAAATGGATGCTTGACATCGCTCACATTTACAACTACAGCTGAGAAAGTTTCATTAAGATTTGTGAAGAGCTGTGGACATCAGTAAAGGATTCCTTCTATAGTATTGACAATCTTGACTGAAGGAAACATATATCCATATTTCAATTCGTCGGAAGTCTGAACGTATTTGATCTAAATTTATAATATTTTGGTATATATGCCCTTAAGAAAAAGTAATTTTCGCGATATGTACCTTCTGAGGAGATTAAGGCCGAGCTTCTCTACCAATTTGCGGTATGCTGCTTCTAATTTTTCCTACAAATTGGCGGGACCTCAAGTTTTTTGCCGATTCCGAACAGCATCTACAAAGGAGATGAATTTTTGCTGAGAAACCCTCCATGGCAGAAATACACTCGGAGAGTTTGCCAAACCACTGCCGAGGGGCAACCCCATTTTTGAAACAACTTTTTCAAACCACTTTTGAGGGCACCTGTACCAGGGCTCGAACCTTGGATCCTGAGTGTGGTAGGTTAGCAACATTACTGTTCTTTAGTAAAGATTTACATAATTTTGGAAAAGTGGGCGGGGCTACGCCCACACATTTTTGTGTGTTTTTTGTCCTTCATTCATTTCCAAAACTTATTGTCGATCCCTGTCAAACACACAGGCCATATATAGTTTTTGAAAAAGCCGCCAGGTTATATAAAGTTGCAATTCGGTATAGCTAGGAATTTATTTGGCTCAAGTTAATGATAATAAATTTATGCATACTATATGTTCTATATATTAAAATAGCCTTTGTAGAAAATAAGCGGTACCAGGATCAAATAAAAGTGAATTCGCTATATCATCGAAACTATCTACATATCAGTACCCGCAGGAAACTGCTGGTCTACTAGTATCTTAGATTTTTATAAATAAAAATGAAGTGTGTCTTTTATAAGTGTCCAAAAAACTCAACCGATCTTTTTGAACTTTTCAAAGTATGTTCTTAAGTTCACTGGAGCCACACCCCAATTTTATATAAAGTTTCAAGTCGTCATAACTCCTAATATATTTGCTCTAAATTAAGTAAATTTGGCTATATGTATGTGTCTTTTATTCAAGATTTCATAACTTTGGAAAATTATTTCGCTCTCAAATAACAAAGACATTTCAGCTTAGAAGAGCATGTGCCCCCTAAGCCAAATTTATATTCATTTCAGCACTAAATTCGCTCATTGTGTTGTTGTATAGAATAAATGTTGACCGAACTACGTGTTTACGCTTTAAACTCTTACATCTAGTTTATATGTGGGTGTATAAGTATATAAGTCTTAATCTAAACCATTTATATTGTTTAGCGCAAATTTAAGCAACACCTTCGCTTTTGTGTTTGTTCATTGTTGTATTATGTAATATACATATATTTGAATATATAAATATATATTTGTATATCTAAATATGTATGCAGCTTTTAGTACTATAGCGAATTTGAAATTTTAGGTATGCGAGGATACAGTTTCGATAATGAATGTTTGTTAAAAAGGTTGAGAATAAATAAGTATGTACTCTTGTGATTTTTTCTTCGTAAAAAAAAACTATGAATTTGTCATTGAATGGTATTGTACTATTTGGTATTTTTTAATTTTTATGGATGTCTTCTTAAACATCAGTATTCAGCTGTTGTCAATCGTTGTCCATAATATCTACAAAATTGAGTAAAAAAATTAAAAAAATTGAAACTGTTTGGACCTAGTGTCTACCTTTGAAACGGTTATCGTATCGTTCTTTGTCAGCTTTAATAATTTTCGTTTTTAGGAGTTACGGTTTTGATTACAAGCCTTGCAAAAAATTTCTTGTACCGATAAATGGTTTCATGTTAAAGCCCACATTTTTAAATTTTGTACCAGAGGAAATAAAATGTTTTGTTGGCTTGCTAATTTATACGAAATTAAGAACTTTATGATTTACTCTGAACTTTGTTTGAGTTTATGGCAAACTACGATTGAACTAAGATCTTTTCCCCTATCTTTGTACTTGTAGCATATTTTTAGGCGCAGGATGTAGTTTCCGCCGGTTTGTAGGAAAATTAAAAGCAACGTGCTACTAATTTGAAAAGAAGCTCGGCCCTAATCGTATCAGTGGCTTATCTGCATAATAAGTATAAGTATTTATTGTTATTAACTATCATTTTTAAGCAAGGACTAAAACCGAAATCGTAATCGATTAAAACTGATTCATTTGTCGAAACCGCTACCGTAACCGTTATTTTGATATGAAAAATATGGAAACCAAAACAGTTTCAAAGTGCCGAACCGGTTCCAAACGGTTTTGAATTTTTTTTAGTTCATTTTGTGGACACATATTTTCTGTTTCAAGAGTTACAAAGTTAGAAAAGATGCGAACAAACTAGTGAGTCAAACTTTCTGAAGCGGTTCTTAATATTATTATCTTATATTAATTTAGCACTTGTTAATTTGGCTATAGGCTATTGAATTTAATGATAGTAATTCCGATATCTCAAAAAGCCAAAGGTCATATTCAATCAAGTTTTCATGGCGGATAGATACTTGTCTAATGGTCTTGCTAAATTTTATCCGTTATTTTAGAGCACATGATTTTGTATCTAAGTAATAAACTTAATACATTTTTTGATCACAAATAAATATTGAAGAACGAAATCGGAACCGAAACCGAAACATGTTACAAAAACGCATTAATGCAGAGTCTCGCATCTCCTATTGCGTATATTCGCAGTATCCCCACCTCGTACATTCATAGGTATAGTATCTTTATGTATCTTTTGTTTAGCTACAGCTTTTGTTTGCGCTAAAGTTTGTTACGTTAATTGCTATGCTATGTGACCAAGTTTTTAATAAACTACATCACGTGTTCACACTTTTATTGAGCGAGTATGACAAATATTCGGGGGCAGTTGCTAAATATGTATATATATATATATAAATATTATCACCTGTACCATACAGTTGGGAGTAGTTTGTGACATTTTATTAGGAGGATGTCGTTGTGCATTTTGCCAAAAGTTTAGTTGTCAAGTTATAAAAGGGAAGTGACATTGATGGTGTTGCAATTAGAAATTTTCACAAGTTAAAACAGTACAACAACAACAAGAAAGCAATATTAAAACTTTTTGCACGCACGTATGAAGACAACAAATTGTAGACTTCTGGGAAAATAAATGTACTCCTAAGCTTCTATGTATGTAAGTCTGTGTAATTGTTTACTCTGCGCACATATTAACTGACAATGGACTTTAGTTCAGTGGTTTATGTTAAGTTTTACAAATCTAGGTAATTTGTTTAGTCTTTTGTTGCTCTTTTTGTTGTTTTCGTATGCAAAGTATTTCATACTTGTGTAAGAGCGATAATGCGGAAAGAACTTTTTTGAGGGATTATAATAAAGTTGAAAAATGTAAGCTTTATAAATTAGCGAAGTATGTTAAACAAAATAAATATCAGGGGCCGCGAGTATACGCTATTTTTATACAAGATGTAATGGAGGATGTCGTTGTCCGAAAAAGTTAAAAAAAAAAAATTCCAAATGATTCCGAATATATCAGGACAACAATCTCGAATTGAACTAAAAAAAGACCGAAGAAAGGTCAAGAAAAAGTAACGAAAACAATGCTCCCTAAAGTAAAATGGTTCGGAGAGAAATACCGAAAAATTCCAAAAAAATTTCCTCAAAAAGTCCCGAAATGGTCCCCGAAAAGTCCGAGCCCTGCCAATTTTCTAATTATATATCAGCAAAATTCTACTACGATATTCTGCTACAAATTTGTATAAGTTATCGTCAGCTGCGCACTAAGCATTTGCAAAGATTCCCACGATTTGTGTGGGAATCAGTTTTTGCTGATTTGGCGTCTGGTGACCGCAACGCCTTAGCGGCAGCGATAAAGACAACCCAGCGCAGTCGACGGCGAAAACAACAACAACAACAGCGATCGCGGCATCACCAATGGAAAAGTTAGGGCTACAATTAAGTTATGTTAGCTTTAAGTAAGTTAGTCTTCGTAAGATAATCAAAATAAACAAACGTTTCTACAAAATTTATATTTGCTGCATCAATACAAATTGTCGACCTACTCCAAAAAAAATTTTGAGCTAAATTTAGAATGCGAAAACCTGTTATTATTAATAGTTACTAGTAGTAATTAGTAGATTTAGTTACTACAGTAATGGTGAAATTAAAATATCGTTCGGCGAAATAAAAAGAAGCTGTGAGTTTAATAATTTTCATTTAAAACATACCGAATTCTGTAACAGAAACCAAATAAAAAGAAATTTCGAAATTTACACAAAGTTCAGGAAGGCTAATTAAACGTTAAAAAATGGCCGTCAAAATCTTCAAATTTTTTGGCAGAATTTCTAGAAAATTTTTTAGTACGCAGTTTTGTAGACCAGTAAATTTTAGCAAAATAATGTGCAAGTCCTCTCTCGACGAACGAAAATAACACTCTACAAGTCACTCATCGCACCCGTCCTGCTATACGAGTATGGTGCAGAAGCGTGGACACTAACAACATCCGATGCGGCGGCTCTGGGAGTATTCGAGAGAAAGGTTTTTCGAAAGATTTGTGGACCTCTGCGCGTTGGCGACGGCGAGTACCGAAGAAGATTTAATGATGAGCTGTATGAACTCTACGCAGACGCCGACATAGTTCAGCGAATTAAAACACAGCGGCTTCGCTGGCTAGGCCGCGTAGTGCGAATGAGCGAAGATGCTCCAGCCCAGAAGGTATTCTTATCGGCACCCGCCGGTGGAAGCAGAGGAAGAGGAAGACCACCACTCCGATGGAAGGACCAAGTGGAGACCGATTTGCGATCCCGCGGTGTTTCCAATTGGCGCCAGTTGGCGCAACGAAGAAACAACTAGCGAGCTATGTTGGACGGTCAAAATCGCCCAGGCGGTTAGATGACCATTTAAAGAAGAAGAAGAATGTGCAAGTTAAAACTCGCTTCTAAAAATTGAGGGGAAATTTTGAGGTACTTCTAACTTGCACACTAAAAATTGAATGAGCTATACAACTGCGTACAAAAAGATTGATATTTTGGTGTAAATTTTTAAAAGTTTAAATAATTTTTCTGAACTTTGTGTAAACTTTTAAATTTCATTTGATGTGGTTTCTGTTATAGAATTCGCTATATTTTAAATGAAAATTATTGAAAACACAGCTTCTATTTATTACGTCGAACGATATCCAATTTAATTTCACTACTATTATATTGAACACAACATGTTATTATCATGTGGTTATCTGGTTATGCCTGCTAGTTTGAGCAGCAACAAAATGTTGCCGAATGACAGGCCTTTTCCAACTAGCAATCCAATCATTCATGTACTAGCATCTTTCACTTTCTAACCCCACAAATGCGGAAATGTAAATCTATCGAAAGATTCGACTAAGCTCCTTATCATCTCTAGTACTTTTATACCTCAACGAATGCATTCCAAATAATATACGTTAGTCTAGCATATGCATACATATATATTCTTAATGAATTTTATATAAAAACATAAATGTATCAAATTTCCTACGAAATGTGCTCTCAATTACTTTGCTCAGTTTCACGCAAAATAATTAAATGAATTGGGAAAGAAAACGTAGCAATTGAACTGCTTTGCAAGTTATAATTACTGCAGTCATATGACTTCACGTTGGATATGTGTGTAAATTTTTTCCATTTGTACAATACCCGGATACTGAAACTAGTCTCCCGATTAGCTTATTCGTTATTGTCCAACCGTTTAGCTTGAAAAAAAGAAATAGTTTCAGAAACTTTGCAACTTCAAAATATATAACAACTAAATGGTCGTGATAATTTATTTGAAAGGAAAGTTATTTAGCTAATAACAGAGCAAAATTAAATATGTAAGCAATGAAATTTGTTTTTTTTGTTTTAGTTATTGCACTTTTGAGGCAAACTTTCTCGTACTGTCTAAAATGGATGGATGTTTTTTATGTAATTTTTAAAAATAATCGATCATCTTGATTAAGACAAACTCGAAAAAAAACACGTAAGGAAAGGGCTGTCTTCGACTGTGCCGAAGACTTTATACCTTTCATGAATAAGAATCTCGATTTTAAGTGTCCGATCCTTACTTACAATTTGCACAAACTCTGCAAAACGGTTAATTTAAAGACACATAGCCCAAGCCCCATTTATCGAAAAAATCGATTGCATGGGAGCTATATGCTATGTTGGTCCAATCTGGGTGATTTTCACTACACGCATTACATATATAATATGTACTAGAACTGCAAAATTTTACGTAACAATCGATAGTATGGGAGCTATGCGTTGTATTGGTCCGATCCTGCTGGTTCCGACAAATGATTAATGGCTGCCTCTTACCAAATTTTATCGAGATATCTCTAAAACTGAGAGATTAGTTTGCGTTCAAACAGACAGACGGACATGGCTAAATAAACTCAGCTCATCGCCCTGATCATTTCGGTATACTTATTGGTGGGCCTATCCCTTCTTCTTCTCATACTTACAAACATCGGACCAAAGTTATAATATTTATGAAAGGTATAAAAACAGAATATTATATAAATAAATAATTTGGCTGTTGAAGGCCAGGCATAGACTCATAGTCTCCAAAGAATCTCCTTCCTATATACCGCAACCAAGTCTGCGCCGGACCACAGCTGGTTTACAATTGCCTGCCTATAGCGCGCAGTAGAACGGTCGTCGGCACAGGAGATCAGTTTTAATGTCATTCTGCATTCCGGATGACGCATTGCTCCAATATTTCGTTTTAGACCATTCACATTCCTTCCAGTTAACTGGAGTGATGTTGAAAGCTGGGTATTTTCTTTTCAGCTCAGGAAGATAGTTATTATCTTTGGACACCTCTTTAAAAAATTTGGTCATGTTTTATTATTTTAAAAAGTAGTCCAGACAGAATTTTTACACGTGCAGGGATACGGGCCTAAATTTCTAAAGTGTTCGATTTTGGTGCGTATAAAATTATTTAGAAGGGTTCACTACAGCAGAGTCCCTTGCTGTAACAGGTTGATAACTGTATATTGTAGATATTCAAGAAAATTATATAGGCGGGATCATTATTGAGCCAATAGAGTCCAGAGCAACAGTTTTTAGAATTTTTGTCTGTGTGTCTGTATGTTTGGACGCGTATCACTCAAACACTGAACATAGTTTTTTGACCAAGTTTTGAGTTTATAACCCGAGTAAATGGTTTTAAATGCTTTTTTAGCCCAAGATTGGACTTGTTCACCCAAATTATTTCTTACGATTGTGTTGGTCTGCGTCTTCCATTTTAAGCCAATAAACCTGTGTTTATTCTTTTTTCGTTTTTGGAGGCAGAGTATGCTAACAAATTCCACGATCTTGCAATAAACTGTACCTTTGGGCTTAGGTTTGTTGCTCCATTTACATTCTTCATAATAACCTCAAAGAAAGCGCACGATAGCATGTCGCTTTCCTTGTAGCTTAATTTGGTTCTAAAGGTGTTTTGTTTTACAAGTTTCTAGCAATATTATTCATGTGTCTCTTTTTATAAGAAAATTGTAAAGCATTCCCTTTTCCCACTAGGATTGCTTGAAAGGTACACGTATTTGTATTTATATATACTTAGATGTGGAAATATGTGTATTTATTATAAAATCGTCAGGAGAGACACGTGTAACATCAGTTTTCATACATACAAACATTTGTTAATTTATTAAATACATGCATCCCCAAACTGACAAATTCAAGTGATAACTCTGAGGCACAGAAATCTAACGACTAACAAAGAAAAATACGAAAGTAAAGAGGAATAATAAAAAAAAAGAACACGAGCTAAAAGTGAAGCAACGCACAACATCCAATGTAGAACAGAAAAAACAAAAACATGAGAAATTATATAAAGAGGAAATTTTACATTATCAAATTCACATTGAAGTATTGCACAAATATACACTTGGGAAAAGTGAAAAAGAGAGAGAGAGAAATTATTTAAACCAAAGTTCTCGAGTGCTTAAGTCAGTCAGCGAAGGAAATGGAATGCAAACAAATGAGCAAGTAAGAATGTTCGTGCCAATGCTGATGTGGTTAAGATACTCTTAATGAGACAAACATTACTGCACTGCAAATGGGAGGCGAGTGCAGCTGTTGCTGTTGTTGTTGGTTAGTGGCGAAGGTATCAAAAGAATGTGGCATCACACACAGAGTTATTGCAAAAGATAAAAACCGAAGTGATTAAATCGAAGTTGAAAGCAATGCGAACAGGAATTGTAAACCGAAGCCGTAACCCAAACCGAAGCAACCACAAAACCGTACAAATATGTAAATTTCTGTGAAAGTATGTATGTGTGTGCAGCGGTAAGCAAATATCTATTTAATTGAACGCGTAATAAAATGAGAGATTGACGTAAAGGGAAAGGATTTTTTCACAAATATGCATGCTTAAAGGAACATACGTGCGTTGCGTATGTATCAAAGGTCAAAGGATAAGTCAAATAAATTTAGGTATAAAGGTGCATTCGTGCACGGCTAAAATATGAACCTAAATTAAAAACTTTTCTTGGCTACATATGTATATGTCCAAGCCAAATTTGGTTTCGAATTTAAATTATGTCAGATTTTGAGAAAATGAGCGGATGAAACGAGTTTCAATTTTTAACCAGAAATGTCATAGCAATTAAAAAACATAAAAAATATTTATATCAGTTGACAGAACTCCAATCGCCGCTCCCCGCAGCAGAGTCGTCACTACCCACTAAGCTACGGCGCACATAAAATTGTAATGAGAAAAATTCATTGACTTGAAAAAATCTTCAGAAATAAATGAAAAGAAATTTAAAAAATCTTAGACGTTTTTTTCAGTTAAGTTTTAAATCTAAAAGCCCAGCGGTTATCTCTTTTTCAATTTTATACTCGTACAACTCATTGTTAAATTTTCTTCGATTTTATCCCTTGTCTTTACGACAAGGACCATAAATCTTCCAGAAAACTTTTCTCTCGAATGCTTTCAAGGGACATAGTAACAACACGATCCAGCCGTTCTTCCGATCCATGGGTTTTATGCATAGTATACCCTTCTGGGTGAGATAGTATACCCTTCTGGTGAGCTGTTCAATTTCATCGAAATTTTTAAGCTCGTAAGTGTCATAACAGTTTTAAGGTCAACCGAGATATGAAGAGAAGTTCATTTGGGAAAATTATGAAACATATACATTTGTACAGAATATACTTTTTAAGCTCGCATTATTTTTAAACAATTAACTCTTCGGTTATACCCCTACCTCAGAGTAATTATTTAAACATTTCTTATTTCAACAGATCGTGCTTTCTTGATCATATTTTTATAATTTTTCGTCTTTCATGGTTTTAATTCGATTGTTCTTTATCAGTAGAAAAGTCGGGTTGATTCTTCCTTCTCTTGGTTTGAGCTACGCATTTTTTTCATATTTATTGTGACTTATATTAAGATATATTTATCGATTGATACAGCATTATTGAATTTTATAAATTCCTGTGACTTTTTATATATTATTATTTGTAATCGACTTTTATTTATAATATCTCTTATATTATCGTTGTTGCAATGTTTTTAATTATTTTTTCTAATTTTATACTTGTTTTTTTATCGATTTCACTGTATGTAGATATTTTAAATTGTAATAGACTTACAGCCGGTTTCACGAAAGTAATTTAAATGAAAAATAATTTTTTTACTCTAATTTCATACGGAATCTGACAGCAGAAAAAATAATTTTTCACTTAAATTGCTTTGTGAAACTGGCTGTGAGGTTTCTTGCTTTGCTTTCGATTAATTAAAATATAAAATTTTTTTATTTATACATTTCTATTAAATGCTTTAAAACAATTTTTGCATTTTTGCAAAGCATGAAGAAAAATGAGTTTTGTATAGGAGAAAATACCGACACCCTCGACTGAAAAAATTCTAAAAAACTCAAAACAATTTTTGAGCGAGTTCTTACTTGTACAATGTTGGACTAAAATTTATCGGTCTAAAAAACTGCTTACTTAAAAATTTTCTGGAAGTTCTGCCAAAAAATTTGAAGATTTTGATAACCATTTTTTAAAGTTTAATAAACTTTCCTGAACTTTGTGCAAACTTCAAAATTTTATTTTTATTTGGTTTTTATTATGGAATTCGCTGTACTTTAAGTGAAAACTAATAAAATCCAGTTTGATCTTATTTCTTCGAACGATACACATTTTAATTTCACTAATATTATTCTGAACACTGCTGTATATATATATTTGAATACATGCCTTATAAATTAGACATTGCTTATTGGTTTTTGATTCTGGGTTCTTGAGACCACATTATGATGTATACGACAAATTTCGTACCCTCTGTTCCTGTTCTATTTTGAAATCATTTGGAAATACCTTGTGGCCTCAAATCGGTCTATACTTGAACATTCCATTGCAGTGCTTGTATCAGTCTTGCTTTGATGACGTTAAGAATGACTTCATTCATTCCTAATAAATCTTAGTCGGTACTCGCCTTCTCCATAAATATTTCGAGGAACTTTTCTCTCAAATACTCCCAGAGCCCACTTAACAAATGTTGTCAGTCCGAAGTAGTAGTAGTAGTGTCCTGCAATCAACTATATATCATCTGATTTGGGATGCAAATCTTTCAAGAAAAATTAAGACTAGAAAACTTCAATTCTTTGCAAAGTCACATTTCATATCTTTAAATTTTTAAGGTGCCCGACATACATACTTTAATTCATAAAATATGACAGCGGTTTACTGTTTCCATTGAAAATTTAATTTCAAATAACATCACGTCGCATTATCACACGAGAATGAGTATAAGACTTGACATCATATGATGTTTCTTCATAGGATGTTTCTTCATATGATGTTTTTATTGTTTTAATAGTTTTTAGAGAGCTGAGTTTAGTCCCATTTCTTTATAATTTTTCATGTGGCAATTTACATTTATATACAGGTGAATATTCCTTAACATTGTCTTGTAATTGTTTGTTAAAATGTACAACTGCTTTGTTTGTAAAGGTGAACATCTGCGTGTGTCATTGATACAAAACAAAAGGGAATACAATACAAACACGCAAAACGAAAAAACAAGTTACGAAACTAACATTGGGGGCATATCATAGCAATAGAAAAAAGGGAGTGAATGAAAAACAGGAAATGAATGACACTACAGACAGCAGCGGATGTGGAAAATTTGTACGAATTGTATGTTTAGTACACAATGCAGTAACGTAAGCTGAAAGGAAACAATTTAGAATGTATGTTGTAGTTGTTATTCATAACATACAAACGTATAAGTGTGGATGTAAATACATTTACCTCAATAAGCAGTAGGAGCGAAAGTCGAGTTAGGACAATATTAAATTATGACCAGAAATGTGATCTCAGTATTTAGATGTATTATCATCTATCTGGAAGCCAAAAATAGATATAGTTGGGCTTTGGTACCTGGCATGAGGGACATGTGATGATGTGCACGCAGACCATTTAGCCAGATATAATGCTTCATCAGAATTTTATGTCCAGATCCTCTCTAAAGGCTCGCTAAAGCAGGCGTAGCGGAGTCATGGGTAACTTGGAAATTGTACAGTTTGAAAAACATTTGATTTATGGAAAAGAGCACTTGCAAGTGAAACAGTTTCTACTTCCGCTAATATTGTTAATATAGGTAGATCTACAAGCTACAACGTTATCATTTACAAACAAGCGAAATCTGTCAGGTACATAAATTTGTTGTCGACTTGGTGAACTGGCCGAGGAAACGGTGGTTTACATTCTCTAAAAAAGAGATACTGTTACGCATTTCTTATGAATCTTAATCTGGTTGTGTAATGGAAAAAAAAGAAATCGATACTGAAAACCCGAATGAGTCAAATTTGAGTCATAAATACGATTTCATGATTCGCATACGACTCATTGTACAGGGAATTTTAGTTTTTTCCCTATAATATTTTTTGTTAAACTGAAAAAATTTATGAAGGCATCACTTGAGAAATTTTAAAATTTGACATTGGCTGTTCTTACTTGTTGACACGGTCATATGAAAGGGCAGTTTTGGAAAAGTGCTTACACAAACAGTTACACTTTTCATTGCACACTTCTCAGCCATACAAGTTGTCAAGCTGTCTTTTGCAGATTTTACGCAAGCAGGTGAATTGTGTTCGTGTGCTTACAACACATGATGCATTTGAAGTGAAAAAAGCTGGTAAAACTACAAAACAGAAGCAAGCAAAAGTTCAGGTAAACCTAAACACCTACAGAAAATCGGAAAATGTGTTAGCAAAAACAAGGAAAGCAAAAACAAAAACAAATAAGAAAAAAACTCCAAACATTTTCGTCGGCCAGAGACTTTTCTTCACAAAAAGTTGGTCAAGTGATGTGCAAATAAACTCGTTGCAGCTGCTGTTCAAACTAAAATTAAAACTGATATCCAAGCCATGGTATTTTACTCTGCTGATGGTCAAAACCTGAGGATGTGTTTTAATCAGACATACCCAAAGATAAAACTTAAAAAGTACCAAAAAAAGTTAAGGTTTTGTTGTAGTTGCTTTTGGAGAAATTTTTGCTGCTACATGCTTGGCAAATTAGGATCATTTGGGAAAATTACGCACGTGTCGCTCAGCAAAACATTCTCATATTCTCAGGTAAATATTTACATTTGCAAGAGATTTGCCGTGAGATTATACTACGACAAACTGGCTTACTTTCATCTTGCACTAAAATACTTCTGTAAATAATATACGATTCAAAAAGTTATGTATGTATTATTACTTATATGTACTTCAGCAACAGCTTGCTCAAGATTTGTCCTGTATTAGTTTTACAGAAAAATGTAAGCAAATTTCAATCAGTTAAAGCTCTGAGGAGCACGAGCGGACAAAAGTACACATGAGTACTCTACGAGATGTCCTGTAGCGAATTCCGTAATTCTATCTCAAACGGTTCTGAAGCTACACATTTTTCTATCTCTGTCATCATCAATATCTCATCTCGTTTCTTCTTTGGTTCGGCTATCATTTCTTTGTCAAAACTTAATTTTTTAATACTTAATTTCCTTTTCCCTGCCAGATTCCTCCACCATTTTTGTTGAAAAAATAAAATAAAATAAAATAAAATTAAATAATATAAAATAAAATAAAATAAGATACAATTTAATAAAATAAAAAATAAAATAAAATACAATAAAATAAAATAAAATAAAATAAAATAAAATAAAATAAAATAAAATAAAATAAAATAAAATAAAATAAAATAAAATAAAATAAAATAAATTAAAATAAAATTAAACTAAAAAAAAATCAAATAAAATAAAATAAAATGAAACAAAATTTTTTAAATGTGTACCAGTTTTTGTTTCTTTAGCAAATATAGTTGAATGTGAAGGTTAAAATTAAAATTACTCTATCCGCCTGTGTGCTTGAATTTCGCAAGCTGGGTGTCTTATTGAGACATGTCCATCATTCTAATTACAGTCCAAAGGGTCGTTATAATCAATACATATCTTCTTTCGTAAGTTACAACTGAATCAGCATCAATATTACTGTCCACAGCCACTGCCACCTGCATCTCATTGGACACGATTGTAATAAAAACAAACAAAAACAGAATAATATTAAATCGTAAAATATTAAAATTTGAAAACATGTAAAGAAGTTGTGAAATTTCAATGAATACGCAATAGAAAGTCCACCAAATTCAATACATACATTCATTCAATGCAACATACATACATATCTGCAATTGCTGAAATTCAGTTCAAAATGACTTAACCCCCCTCCCTATGCTACGTGCACTTATTTCATTTGTTACGATAGTCGTGTCCATTGCTTCGTCGTTATTGTTGTGCAAAAAACAAAAAAGCTACACTTCTATTCAAATATTGAATTCAATGTCTGTGCAAATTTGAAATTACATTTATTGATCATATTTACGTTTTGATTTGATTTGCTTATTTCTAAGATATTTGTATACCCATGTGTGAGTCTGTATAGTTTTGTTCGCTTGATAACTAAACAATAATTTGTACCTTGATTAGATTGATATTGAAAATAGAGGGACGCGGTCTATGGTCTATTTTATTTTATTTTATTTTATTTTATTTATTTATTTTTTTATGTTCTTTTATTTCACTTTATTTTATTTTATTTCATTTTATTTCATTTTATTTTATTTTATTTTACTGTATTTAATTTTGTAATATCAATTTAGTTCATTAAATTTACTTTATGGAATTGTTGTGATCTTTGTCTACAATCGTCTTTACCTTTTTGTAAAATTTTCCAAAGTAAAAACTAGAAATCAGAAGGGCCATAAGAATGTTGAAAGGCTTTTTACTTAGGAGCACTGAAGAAAGTTACGATGCAGAACTTTTTTGTGGGAAATTTCATTTTCTACAGAACTAATATATATCTTTTTTACTTCAATGGCTTAAAAAAATGTATTTAAGTCTTCAAAAATTGAACCTACAAACAACAGATTTCTAAAAATTTGCATTACGGTCCGGAAATTTTCCGGTTTTTAGCCATTTTAAAATATATTTTTAAAAATGTTTAAATAATTTTGCTCAGTCGAAGATACATACGAGTACATAGTGATATTTTCGCTTTCGATAGAGTTTCATTATCTAAGTATGTATTCTAAGTTCACTTGTGCACTTGTAGTTATAACTTTCTTTTGTTTAGTTAATGTATCCAAATTGAATTTCGAATTTATTGATTCCTGGAGTTAAATTTATGTTACACAAATGAAAACGATTATGACGTTTGATCTAATATTGGTCTGAGATAAAATAAATAAAATGAAATAAAATAAAATAAAATAAAGTAAAACAAAATGAAAATAAATAAAATGAAATAAAATGAAATAAAACAACATTAAAAAAAAAATAAATAAATAAAATAAAATAAAACAAAATGAAATAAAATAAGATAAGATAAGATAAAATAAATTAATATAAAATTCAATTAAAAAAATTTATTAAAATTGAAAATTGGTTAATCTAGGGTTGAAAATATTAAAGTAAATATTAAAGTAAATTTGTAAATGAATATTAAAAGTAAACTTATTCTGACCACTCTTGCTGCTGAGTTTAATTCATTTGATGAACTCTAGTAATTCAAAAAGTTTAATTCAATTAAATATTATTCTTGGAACTCTTAAATTGGCGCTGAGTACTGAAAATCTATTGAAATAATTTGGCTTGCCATATATATTCTTCTCCTTTGTTTATTTTCTAAAAAGCTGTACTTATTTTTGGGAAACCCGCCTGAAACAACAAAAAATTCAAGTATTTTGCAAACTTGAATGCCTTTTTACTTGATAAATATGTACATATGTTTCTGCTTGACAAAGAAAACATAAGGCCTAAGCAAGTAAACAATATCCCCTATAAAGTCTATTGATTATAATTAATTGAATATTTTTGTTATGCCAACTGAGCAATAAGTAACACAGCTGCAGTAGCCAAAATGCTGGATTACACAAGCACATAAACATCCAAATACTTATGAGGTCTACAAATAACTCGAATACATATTTATGTACAAACAAATTTTGTGTATCCTTATTGCTGCCGCTTGATGTCCGTTTAGTGTTTATGTTGAGCTACATAGGTTTATGTGTTTATCCTTTTTCCAGTGCATTAAACCTGGGCACAGGTAAATAAGCTCTGAAATGTTACTTTTATCGTAATTGGATAGCAGATTTCATTACAATTTTACGTTAGCATCTCAGTTAACTATTTAGTGAAGAATAATGTTGGCTAAATGGTATGTACACAACTATGTATGAAGAGTTGTATTAACTTTCGGCATTCACCTGTTCATTAAGCTTGATGAAGAAAAATTACCAAAACAAAAAATTTATTGAACAATGTTGTATATTTATGCACACATACATACATACAAATGTAGTGGTATGAGTGTGTATTTCTGGGTCAGCTAGGCTAGGGAAAGAAATGATTGTGATTAAAAAAAATAAAAATAAACAAACAACAACACAGTCAAAATTTATTTCAAATATAACAAATTTAAACTTAATATTTTATTGAAACAAAAAATAATAAGTAAAGCAGCCAAGTTTTGACAATTATTTTTAATTTAAATGTTTTTTATTTTGGCCTTTTATTTTTGAATCAAAAAAAAAATTAAATTCAATTCTCAACTTTTATTTTTAACTTGAAAAAAAAAAAGATATTATATTTCAAATTTGATGTTTGAGTGAAAAATTAAAACTCAAATTTACACCATTGTTTTTGATTGAAAAATTAAAACTTAAATTTCGGCAATTATTTTTGACTGCAGAAATAAAACTGAAGTTTCTACTTTTATTTTGGTCTAAAAAAATATAGCTCAAATCTCAACTTTTTACTTTGACTGGAAAAAAAATGTTCAACTCTTATATTTGAGTGAAAATATTAAATTTAAAACTCTTGAACTTACAAAATAAAACTCAAAGTTAGGTTATAGGCACTATTTTTCAAATTGTGAACAGACTTTTCTGTACACTTTTTAAATTGAAATTTCGATCCCTGAGTTAATCACAAACTATATATATCTATGTACAGTGTTTAAATAAAATAAATAACAACAGAAAATCCCAGACATTTTTACTCAGTAAAAGCAAGCAATATGCAACAATGAGCAACAATATAATCCAAACATATAGCACCCAAGGCATGCACATAGTTGGGGGCAGAAAAGTACATTTGTGCTTGAGTTACGGAAAATTAATCCAAATCGTTTGACTCCTGACATAGCACATGCTGATAAGTGTTGTTGTATGTATGTATCCATGTATGCGTATGCCACTCAGATGGCCTGCCGTGAGTGAAAGGAGGACAACACAAGTGTTTGGATGTTGAGCGAAAGCTGAATAGGACAAAAATTTGGGTTTGTATGAAAAGTAGATAAAGCGAAAATACAAATATTTTCTAAGTTTTTTCTTTTAATACACTATGTATCTATACACATCTGGTTTAAGGAAAATATTTACAAAGAAAGAATCGCACACCCGGGTTAAATCTGATACAATGTTAGCAATAAGATTAGGCATATGAAATATGTTAAGGAGAAATGATGAAAGGTTAGCCAGATGTTATATTGTATTCTTGCTGATTGCCTTTTTTGCCCTGAAAGGACATGTGTGAGTTGTGTGATGCCTGAAGTTCAAATAAATCGCAAATCTTATATTCGGCACCTTCGCACAACGGCACAAAGATGCTGCAAATAAGTTAACCTGACTTTTATTAGCTTTGCTCTTGAGAAGTTGAATATGAGAGTTAAAGTCACACACACTAAGACTAAATGAGAACTCCTACTCCTGTTGGATCAAACAATTGGCAAGCTTAGTGAAAGTTTATTAGTTCTCCAGGCAATGTTTGAAAACTTACTGAAATTATTTGCGGAGATGGATTGCAACTACGGCAAACTCTTTCAAAAGTAAGTTCACACTCAGTCTTTTGCCTCTCCATTGATTAC
This sequence comes from Merzomyia westermanni, assembly GCA_949987695.1. NCBI lineage: Eukaryota > Metazoa > Arthropoda > Insecta > Diptera > Tephritidae > Merzomyia > Merzomyia westermanni. Next base: position 30,918,702 of record OX465291.1, read on the forward strand.
TAAATAATAAGAATCTCGTCCTGGATAATGTTCAGTGTTGTGACAGTCGGAATGAGAGATCCGAGTCAGGGTGCGCCGCGAAGGGACCACAATCAATTCTTCCATTTAACATGAAAAAACCTGAGGAAACATTATTAATATGTCATTTAAATATCCTCATAAAAAAGCTTTGATATGAAGTCAGTATCTAATAGTATATTTGGAACACAATGCCTCAAAAAAAGAGAAAGCTTTTAAGCGAATTTGAATTTGAATGAAGTGAAGTGAAAGTGAAAAGTGGAAAACAATATAGTGACAAATTACAAATGGAGTATAAAATATGCCAAATGAGTAATACAAAAATATTATAAGGTAATGAAAAGGAACAATTGAAAAATGATAAACTACAAAAAACAAAAAAGATTACTTATGATTAGAGTCGAATAACTAATGGCAGTTTATAAAAGATCAATAACAAATTCCAGTTGTCAAATGAAAGGAGATGATTGACAACTGACAAAGAGGAAATGTCAAATATTTGCTATTTCAATTTTACTTTACTGGCAAAAATTAGCGCAATAAGACCTACAATCTTTTATAGCACAACAGAAAGAGGGATCAAGTAAAAGTTACAGTATGAAGTAAATTTTAAACTTTAAATATTTAACAAAATAACTTATAGAAGAAATATAAAATACTATTAATAGGTTTATACATCTTAAAAACAAAGAAAACCAAATATTTGTAGATAATAATGAAGTAAAGAGACAAAAATCAAAATAAAAAAAGTAAAAATTAAAGCGGAAAATGAAGTTGCCGGTAAATCTTTAGTGAACCCCACTAAGAAAAATATTATAAAAAGGCAAATGACAAATGAATAAGATGGTACAAATGACAAAAGATATAAAAAAAAATTTAAAAAATTGAAAATAAATTACTAATGACAATAAAAAGTAAGAAACCAAATAACAAATGAAAAATGAAAACCACAAGTTAAGCCTAGTACTGTGTTCAAGCGTGAAAAATGTTGCAATGTTAATGTTAATAAATAAAGTAGAACTAGGGCTTCTTTCATAGTATTGCTACCTTTTTATGTAGTTTTCCAAGACGTGAAATCAAAGGATTGAGATTTACAGCCGTTAGCAACATTTCACGGTGAAAAATGTTTCCAAGGGGACTACGCAATGAAAAAACATATTCAAGCCGTAAAATGAACTGAAAATGGTGGGTAACGATGCCAGAAACACATCCTTTATTCGAAACATTTTGAATGGGATCCCAAATGGTTTCTAGGCAACTTGCAACATTTTTCACGAGTGAAGACAGTACTAGGCCTTACAGGTAGAACGAACGATATAAAGCAAAAAAAAACAACAATTTGAAATGACATGTGACAAGTGACAAATTACAATGTCAAATTATGCAAAAAAATGTATAAAATTGCAAAAAAATTGTCAAATCAAAATTAATAGGTGACAAATGATATATGATAAATTGAGAACGTTGATTCAGCGCTAAAGTCTAAATGGGTTCGAATACTTGGCCTTTCCGACTGAAATCAACATACTAGCTGAAGATGCGAATGTATGGCCAGAGAGCGTCCAGCTAGCAAAGTTCTTTAAGATCAGAGAAAGTAGATACTCAGATGTTACCTGTATCGGAATACTGCGCTTTCTTCCCGGTAAGTGGTGACTGCATATACAGGGTGGCTAATGAAAGCCGCTACCAAAAAAAAATTTAATTACTTTTTTTCTATTTAATGGATCTGGTTAATTTTTTTTTTATTTTGCAGATTGACTTTTACGTTTAACAAAAATGGATAACTGGGACACTGAAACAAGAATTTGGATTGTCCGCCGCTATCACGCACTGGAGTCCGTAGCTTCGGTTCAAAGAGAGTATAGGCGCACGTTTGGCGGCAATCCTCCGAGCAGATGGACCATAATAAGACTTGTAAACAATTTTGCCGAGCATGGGACAGTCAACAGAAGACCTTACCATCGAAACCCTTCAGTTCGAACGGAGGAAACAATCGCTGCTGTAGCTGCTGCCATACAAAACAATCCACGTGTTTCGACAAGAAGCTTATCTGCTCAAATGGGTGTAAGCAGACAGTCATTACAGTCAATTATGCACAAAGATTTGGACTTATTCCCATATAAAATTCAAATGACCAACAAACTGAACGCTGCAGACTTGCCGATTCGCTTGGAATTTTGCCAGAAGATGCTTCAAATGGTGGAAGAGGATGGAAACATGTGGAACTGTCTTTTCATGTCTGACGAGGCCCACTTCGATTTAAACGGCAACATAAACAAACAAAATTGTCGAATATGGAGTGCTTCCAACCCCCAGATACTCCATGAGACGGAATTGTATCCACTTCGTGTCACAGTGTGGTGTGCAGTTTCATCACGCTGCATTGTCGGGCCCTACTTCTTCGAAGAAAACGGTCACACCGTTACGGTTACTGGAGACCGTTACTTGAGCATGTTGAGAGAGTTTTTCTATCCAGAATTACGCCGAATGAGAATTTCTTTCAACTCTGTGTGGTTTCAGCAAGATGGTGTAGCTCCTCATATAGCCCAACCTGTTATGACAGAATTGCGACGAAAATTTCCCAATAAGCTGATATCCAGAAACTCCACATTCCGTTGGCCACCCAGGTCGCCTGACCTTACTGCACCTGACTTTTTCTTGTGGGGTTATTGCAAACAGGAAGTCTACAAAGCAAAACCAACAAATTTGAATGAACTAAGGCAATACATTCGAGAAACAATTGCGGCTATTCCTGTCTCAACTCTCCAAGCAGTAATGAACAACTTTTTGGTAAGATGCCGCACATGCATCGACGAGCTGGGGGGGCATTTAAATTCCATTATTTTTAAAACTAATTAAGCTATATTTAATAAAATTTAATGAGCTTTAACATGAATAAAAGGAAAAATGAATTCCATACACTGAAAAAAAAATTATTTGAGTTTCTTAATGTAGCCAAATTCATCAGCCACCCTGTATATAAGTAAATCTTTATGTAAATATTTAGATGCCGGAATTTATCAGGAATGTGAAATAACACAGCAAGAAACGTGTATGCTTGCATGTAGTAATACACGTATTCAAATATTTATTGCTCTTCTTGGTCTTGATATCAGCGGATGCAATTTCTACGCAATTTGTATATTTTGACGTCAATTAAATGCGCAACATACTCTATCCGAATGCTTTGTAGCTTCCCTACATATATTTTTGCAGTTTTCCTATACTTCAATTTGTTTATGTTTTCTTTTGCAGAGAACATTTCTTACAGAGAAAATTTATCAGCAAATTAAGCAATTTATTTTATTTATTCAATTTCGTAAATCACACAATCTGCATCTAAGCTTTGCTCCAACTATAGCCCCCATTTAACACAGTCTGCTTTTATAATATATCAACAGAGATAAATAAGATATGTGAGCGCATGTGTGTGAATGTATGCGATTATGTGAAAATATTTTCCATTTCCCATACACCCCTGCCGGGTTTAATTTTTTTATACTGATCCACGTTATCAACATAAAAGACTCAGCAGCTAGTCAGCTTGGTTATTTGGTTTCTGCAAGTGGCTTATTTACTATATATACACACAAACACGAATGGGTTTTTCAGTTGCCGCAGGAAGTATATATGTATGAGTGCCGAATACTTGGCGCTACATATTTTGCATTCAGACAATATATTTATTCAGAATGCATAGACAACTGAGTGATAGATTATTAAATGTCGACTGAGTGGTTGAAAGTATCATATCTCAGTATTAATCGGAAGAACGCACGATTTCAGAATATTTTTCAACACAAAAAATATAGTAAAAACTCATCAACTTATGCTGTGTTATTTTTCCAAAATCTGAGACAAAATAAATTTGCTTAAAAAAATGCTATTTATTTCCTACTATTTATTGCTTTCAGTTTTTGCATAATATAACTTATTCTGTAAATGACAATTTTGGGGATTTTCCAACTTTAAAATAGATAGCAACCTTATACGATCTTTTCAAGTTTCAGCAAATCCAGCTCTTTCAAATTCATGGCAGTAAAAAACACTAGTTCAAAGAGTAGAGAATGCACATAATACTTCATCAATGTACATACAAGATTGAAACCAAATCAATTGAGTAGTTTTCAAAGTAGTTTTACTATTTTCTAGACTATGAATGGATTTGAAAAAGTTTTGTAGGGGTATATATATGTTTTCCCCCGAGGTGGAACCTTTGAAAGCTTTAAAAATGGACCTAATCTTTTTATTTCCAAGTTCCGATCTGCTTTGTTCTAACGTTGAGTACCCGTTGTGAAGTGGTTGGAGCACTGGTACTTGTTGAAGTAATACGGAAGATACCATTCGTTTGATATCTACATTGGAATATTTTATTTGGAAATTTGGTAAAAACATCCTAGGTGGCAACATTTATATAACAGAGCTTAGATTGTAGCTGATAACGTATATACAAAATTTCGTAACCTATATACAAATCGTTTTCGAGATAATAGCGTATCACAAAAAATAAATTCAAAAAGACTAGATGGCGAGCAAATGCGGCAACCTTGTCCACAATTTTCAAGAATCTCAAAACTTCCTAGTGCTGGCACCTACAGTGGGGGATATAAATGTATATAGAGTCTACGATTTTCACAAATTTTGGCTTTAACAAATTTATTTTAACAAAGTCTTTTTAAAAACATGTGTGAAATTCAAATACAGGAACTATAAATTTTGTTTTAAAAATGCGACCGAAATGCGAAAAAATTTAAAGAAATATTTATCAATATTTAAAAAAATTTTTACAGAATTTTTTCGAAAAGGCAGTTTTGTAGAGCATTAAATTTTAGTGCAATAAGGTGTTAATCTTAAGTTCGTGATTCACTTTGCTGATTTTTTTTTGGCGACTTTCATACAAATTTATGAAAGCAGTTTCTTTTATATGAGAGAGGACACTTTAGCTCGTTGGAAAAAAAGGGCCAAAAAATTACCTGCATTAAAAATTAATAAACTACAAAACTGCATACATCGAAAAATTCTGTGAAAGAATTGTGTAAAACAAAATTTACAGTTTCTGTATTAGACCCTGACACTTGTTTTTATATAAGCTTTGTAAAAATAACTTTATTAACACCGAAATTTGTGAAAATCACAGTAAACGACAGTATGTGCATTTATGTCCGCCACTGTAAGTAGAGTATATTCAAAAGTGCATGCAAATTGGTCAATTTTAAGATAAAAAACGATTTTTCAAAATAAAATATAATAGGATTAGGTGGCAACCTTGGATACGCTTACTGCCATATCACTAAATTTAAAAAAATGCAAACAGGTGGCAACCCTTTAAAAAACTCTTAGTTCAACACATAAGTGACATTATGATTACATACTTAGTTATGTATATAAAGTTTGTTGATAATATTCATAAAATGTTTCTATAGTAAGTCCTTAGACTTTAACTTCATTGTTTTTTTTTGACTCTGGTTTTGTATTTTAATATTGTAATACGTTTTTCAACAACAAATAAATCAATTGTTTGCTGAACCAACTTTGTGGTTAAAGTTACTCATAAGTATGTATATATGTAAATGTCGAGATTCTTCAGAATGTAGTACACATTTATCGATGGTTTTCACGATTTTGGACAAAAAACGTTTTCGTGTTTCTATACTCTATTTAAATGAAATCGGGTGGAACTACCCAAGATGTTTTTTCAAAAATTTTGTAAAATTTAATAAAAATTTTATATTTTTATAATGAACAAATTCTACGCCATGCTAAGCAAAAACCTTTTTTTAACCCACCGTCTTCCCCATATTAATTGACCAGACAACCATAGCCTGTCATGTACCTTAAGATATCTGAATAAAAGCATTGACTTTTTTAGCATTATATGGAACTAAGTATACGGCACTCTGTATGTGCCCTCCTGGCAGTAGTTCAATGTATGGCTGCATGTGGGTTGTACACAGAGGGATTCATAGACATATGAATGCTCTTATTATGTTGCCCTCTTTTCAAGAAGTGCTTAACGCCAATCGACTGCACAGCTGTCTTAGACAATTGTATAGCATATTCGCATTTATTTATTGGCGGCTTACAATAAGGCAATTGATTGCTTGTACGCATTGTTTCTACGACTATGTCAATCAACAAGGAATACTACTTAAGCCTAGATTACTGCAGATGTGTCATTGTTTATTTTTCAATAGCTGGATTGTTTTGTAATTGATTTGATGTGTGTTTGCTATGAATTAAATAATTAAAAAAGAAAATGTTTAGATGTGTGTATTAATTCATGCAGTGGTGGGCCGAGATCTCAATAGCGGGGGATTTGGTTTTTGTTTTAATAAATTTTAAACATATAGTACGATTATTGCTTTTTTGTACTAACCATTTTTTTACGTCTCTAAAATTTTTCCCTACTCTATTCAATTAAAACACTTTTAATAATTAATAAAAATAATTTTAAGAAAAAAAAACAATGCCTTGATTTCGTTTCATGTATACTTGATATAGTAAAATTTAAGATTTATTCAATTTAAATAACAAATGAGCTAGCTACCTAACCAAATTTTTGCAGAATCAAAAGAAAAAATTTTGTCGTTGCAAAAATTGACTAACAGGATGACACCTGGTTCAACCAAATCACTAATTCGGAAGCTTTTAAGACTGGTCAACAAGAGATGCGAAGACAGTTTGAATATATGCGATGCCCAAGTTTATGACGTCAATACCCAGGTCTGTTTTTTTTTTTTGAAATCTTTTTACGAAAATAATCAAAAGAAGTGAGATGTGATTAGGGAGATGGAATCATTACGGAAGGAGGGGTAACATGACCTAGAAAGTTCCACTGGTCATACCAAATCGCTACCCAACATTTAATGGCTCTGCTAGTATATGATATATGTGACCTGGTCTACGGAAAGGGGGCTTAGGTGTCAAAAAATCAATTTTCACTTTTTAGTTGATTCGGATGGAAGATGAGATGCTTTTTCACGTGGTAAAATCCAAAAAGTCAAAACTTGTTTGAAAGTTCCCTAAAAATGTAGAGAAAGAAGATTTCCCGTGGTATCAGTGTATGGCATTTATTATTTTTAACAGCTGTTTCCCAGAAAACTAGTTTTCGCACGTTAGCTCCCTTTTCGTAGACCAGGTCACATATATTAAAAAAATCAACTTGGTCAGACGTATTTATTATATAGATCCGGCGCAGTCCAACTTAGATTGCACAAAATAAATTTTTTTGTAAATTTATCTGCAAAATAACTGAAAACGCTAAAAGCCCTACTAATATGACTTTTTAAAATAATTGATTTTCCAGATATAAGGCTCTACGTTGTCTAATCTACTTTTTAATCCAAACTTCAATCACATTAATAGTTTCACCAATTCATGAACGATGCAACACCTACAGAACCCATTTCTCTTTATATATTTGGTTGAGTTGTTAAAATGTCAGCAGAGAAGGACGACATTAGCTTATGTATAAGCAATCCATGGACTTCCAATACACGTCTATTTGAACAGCTAATTTAACTGTGTTATAAACATTTTTCCACCACTTTTTTCGAACGCATTGCAAAGTAGGACCTATTCAGCACTATCGATATTCATTGCCAGCTCAAAGTAGCATTTGCGGTTAGGAGCAAATTTTCCTTGGATTATTAGGAAGTAATTTTTTTCAATAATGCAGCTGATTCCCAAATAGAAAATGTACTGATATTTGCCATTTTGTTTGCAACACATTATCATAACTGCATACTACAAATCATGGTCCACACAAATATAACAAAAGCTAAGAACCACAAAAAAAGATGAAAAGTTATGTTAAGGAGATAACAAAGATAAACCGAAATATTGTCACAAATTTTATTTTGGCATTATTTGCTATTAGGCAAAGAATTAAATTCAGTCACTTGGAAAGCAAAAGGCAAAATCACAAACGCAAAATCCCATTAAGAGCAATAACAACTATTTATATGTTTTATTTGAGGGTGAGAATAGCAAAAGCTTAAGTGGCTAAGCAATGTTAGTAGAAAGTTTGTACTGCGTATGCATGTGCATATATGAAATAGGTTCACATTTACAAATCTCGCCAGAATATTTCATGAAAAGAATAAAGCAGATTTAGTTATTATATACACGTACACAATCGCCTCGAACAAAATTAGCACACACGCCCTCTCGCCCACAAACCAAACCAAGTATTCATGCATTGTATCATAAATTTAATAAGTGTGTGAAAAACGGCTGTAGGCCAGCCAGTCCGGAAATGCGCTTGTTCCGTTGAGCCCCAAAGCTCTATTTGTATCGCCCAAACATTTTTCCAGGAGCCAAAATGTAATTTCCTGCCAAAAAACCGCAAAAGCTAAAATAGCATACAGAGACATAGACACTGACGCATATACACCCAGTAAGCATTTTGCTAAAGAGGGTTCCAAAATAACAGTCAAAAGTGTTTATCGCTGAAAAGATAGGATCATTTCAAAAGCACAGTTATGACAAACTTGATTTTCTATTTGAATTAAACTGAAAAAATTTCTTATTAGCGATTGCTTTCCAAACCTGTGTTGCAATCAAAGCTGGGTGACAAGCATTCTATGAGAATTTTATACATACGAATCGATTACTTTAATCGTAATTTAACACTTTACGCATTATGTTTATTGTAAGCATTAATTCATGCTTTTGCGAATTTTACAATAAACATTTTGTGCTTACTATGCACTTACTACGAACCTCCCACAGATATTTAAATCTCATACCTACACTTGGCTTTAAAATATTTTATATAAGTCACCAACGAAACTTGACTCAAAATCAAACATCATAAGGGAAAGAGTAAGAGCAGATACGTTAAAGTTGGCGTTAAGACAACCCAGCTTCATAGTTCTGCCATCTTCAGGATCTGTATTCGTTTACGTTTCACATATTAGTAAAATTTTCAACACGAAAAATTGGAAATAATTTTTGAGACCTGAAATTTTTTCAGCGTTTATAAGTTTCTAGATGCTACATCGAATATATCGAGCCCTAACCGCGATTTTAGTGTAACCAACGAATATAAAATTTTACAGCAGAAGGCTTTTTAGTTTCAAAATATGAAAAATTTTAAATACCACTGCGGGTTAGGGGCTTAGAATATGCCCGAGGTAGTCATACCGGTCGTAAGAGGCGACTAATATGCACAAAGGTAATGACGCGCTACTCGATGGTTGATCTACGGATATGATGCCTCACACCTTTCATTACCCATCTCTCCTTCCTTACGGAAAGAGGAGTGACATGACCTTCAAGGTTTCACTGGTCATACCAAATTGCTACCACGACAGTCGGGCAGTGCCGCAAGGGAGTACCGGAGCGTACCGGATTCATTTACGGCCAAGGACTGTCAGCTCGACAGCACTACCCAAAACCTTCGGGGAGTGTTTTTGTCGTTACAACAACAACAAAATTTGAAAGCAAAATGTTGCTTACATCACAATCGCCTTTGAGAGTTGTAATATTTTGTGAGATGGTTGAAGCTAATAAGAACTATCGTTATCTGTCAAATTACGGATTTTCAGAACTGTGTTGGTTACGCCAAAATTGCGGTTAGGGCTCGATATACCTAAATATTTCTTTAAACAATTTGAAATATTTTTGGAATTTTCGACATACGTAAAAAATTCTGATATTAGTAAAAATTTACTTACTTTAATTTGAAACTGAATGCTTAAAATGTTTTGGGGAATATTCTATATTCTATATTTTTTCAATCGTTTTTAATTCGAAAATATAAATTTTCATAATTTTTTTAGTGGAAAATCAACATGTTAAAACTTATGCGAAGTGGATTTTTTGCAGTAAAATTATATGTGGCTTTCATTCTAAAACTACGAAAATGAAAAAAAACGGAAAATAAATTTTTAAATATTATCGCAAAACCGTGTAAGTGATATTTCAGTTTGGGTGTTTTTCAACTACAAATTGCTTAATTTAAAGACGAATAATGACTTTATGAAAAAAGTTCCCACCAATATCGATTCTTTTAATTATTTTCCAAACCAACATGTTCTTTTCTTGATAATAATGAGTAGATCTTAATGGCAGGGGCCCATAAAAGTAGGTCACGATATATTTTTCAATATAAAATTTGTATAGCTCCGATATTTCAAATAAAATCTAGCTTCACTTTTACCGCCAAGCAGGCACTTTGTACACATACATAATATTTAAATTTCACTTTATTTCCAACTCGTTAAGCATTGCCATTTACTTCAACTATCTTTTGTATATTTGTGTTCATTTTACTTCATACTCATAATTTTTTGACATACTGTATTATTTTGCTCATAGAGCTTTCAACGTTTGTGTATTTGTTAAATTTCAAACGGCACTTTGACTTTGCTTGCATTTGAATTTAGCGAATGTGTGAATAGGCAATAAAAGATAATACGCTAGACAGACAAACACACCTACATACGGTAAACACCCTTGCACTCAGACGCACAAAAGCAGTTACGAAATTCACATTACTAAAAAGGATGTCCTCGTGTCATTGTTACTGCCATCATTAGCAGCGAATCTTTGCGTATTTTTGGGTTGGTAGTGAAAATGTCGGTTACTTTTATGTTCTTTTTGTTATTGTTGTAATGTATGGTACTTTCATACTTTAGCTGCCTCTAGCTTAATGCTATCACAACAACAACACCAACAAAAGAAAATGTCAGTGAATAATTACGCTTAATATTGCGGCACACATTTCCGCTTTGCCAGTTTTAATTTGCTTTTAAATCGACAGTCTCATTGCCAATGATATGTTCGTATGGCTGTATGTAAACGGTAGGCTTTTAGTTGAAGAGAGGTGTAATGAGTTTTCTTTGCCTTGCATTGTGCGTGTAATTACCTCACCTCGTGCTAGCTTTCTTCAAGGTCTCTTCTTATGCTTACTTTACACAAAACACAAACAATATTGTTAGAGAATCAGACTTGTAATTGTGAATTTTACGCAATAATGCTTAGTAATTTAAACAACTGCCATGCGTACATATTTATGTGCTTGTTCATATGCTTCGTTGGATATATCAGTGCTTAGTCATTTTGAGGTATTTTTAGTCGCTGAAATTAAGCTCATTTTCCTTTCAACAAATGAGTTGTCAAAAATTAGGAATCATGTGTGAAATTGTTTTCGGAATAAAGGTGATGCTGTGAAGTGAATTTGCTTTATGGGCGGAAAAGCTTTTTATGTGTTTAAAGAAGTGGAAAGTAATTACATGTTACTTGCTCTGATTCGTTTTGAACGAGAGCAGTTTCAAATAGACCTTTTAAGTAATCATTACTAATCGTAATGATCACCGGTTAATTGTTTACATAGTTTTTTCGGGTTTCATAAAAAAAGAATCAAATGACAACAAAACAAAATTTTTTTACGATTATCAAAAAAAAAATTCTAAAACATCAAAAATAATCAAAAACAATAAAGGAAATCTTGTTTGATTACTTTTGATTATTTTTGTTGGTTTGATTACTTTGGATTCTTTTTGTTATTTTGTGATATTGTCGCAGATAAACATAAGCGGCATAACAATAAAAAAAAAATTTCATGAATACTTAAAAAAATTCTAATTAAAAATAATCAAAAGTAATAAAAAAAAAACATTTTTTTATTGTTGTTTTTTTTCGATTTTTTTTTTTCTGTTTTATTTTCCAATGGCAATCAATTAGTAATAGTGGATTTTTGAGAACATTATAAACCATCATTGGCGGCCGCCGTGGTGTGAAGGTAGTGTTGCAGGCCTACCACACCGAAGGTCCATGGTTCGAGCCCTGGTACAGGTAACATCAAAAGTGATTTGAAAAAAGTTTTTCAAAACGGGGTCGCCCCTCGGCAGTGGTTTGGCAAACTCTCCGAGTGTATTTCTGCCATGACAGGCTTCTCAGCAAAAATTCGTCTTCTTTGTAGATGCCGTTCGGAGTCGGCAAAAAACTGTAGGTCCCACCAACTTGTAGGGAAAATTCAAATCGGCACACCACAAATTGGAAGAGAAGCTTGGCGCAAAAATCTCTTAGGAGGTTTATGATGATAACTTGTTGTATATCGCGCCATAGAGATAGAGAGATAAACCATCATTATTGATTACAAGAGTCATCCAATCATTTGATTACCCAATCTAATAGAATCTAACAAGTCTAGTTCAACATTCTATACAATTTTTTTTTTTTTTTTGATAAGTATTTTAGCATTTTTTCAACATAATCTACCTTTCGCTCGTTACATTCAGTCCAGCGGTTTTCCAAATTTTACACTCCTCCCAAGTTATAGGGTTTTTTTCAAGACACATGATATACAAATTTTTTAGTGGATACCTTTTCGAAACCTATTAAATTAATTTACTTTTCAATTGTTCAAGTGACCTAGCGTTTCATTTCTTGATTTGCGATTTTATGCTGGAATTTTGTGGCAAACTTCTACTTAAAAAATTGAGGCTGCTAACACTTAATTCGTGAAATGGGCACTAACCACACCTAATAGGAGCAATGCCAACCAACATGCAACTGCAACAAAATGCGTGCGGACCATTTGAATATACCCACTGATGCTGTTACGCACAAAATTGTTGATGCTCACAGTCGCTACCTCTTTGCATAATTCAGTAAGTCAATGAATGAGTGTGTATTAGACTGCTGCAAAAACAAATTTGTATTTTTGAAACTTATATTGAATTATTTTTAAGAATGATGAATAAAGTTAAAGGTTTTGTACTTTAATACTACTTTTTAGTGGTTTAGTATCTATTAATGCTTTGTGATCTATTATTGCTAGTTTATATTTTTTGGACTTATGTTATTTAAAGATTTTAAAGCAATAGTAAAAGCCTAAGCTATAGCCTTAGTAAAAGCTTTTGTTGCCGTTAAGTAAAGAAAAAGTATATACACAGCGCAAACATTAAAATTTTAGAAACTTCAGAAATATTTAGTCTGGTTCACCGAAAGTTTTGCCCAACCTTTTCATGCCACATTTCTGAATTTTCTTATCTTGAAGGAATTGCATGCTTGGTCGCTACCGACGCATACTTCTAGCCGTAGTTTTGCTTTGTTGAACAAGTTCGCGATGTAAAGTACACCCTAATTTTCATTTCTGTATGCACAGTTTAATGCTCATTTGAATATATGCAGGTTGTTTGCCAACAACTTTTCAAATGTAACAGTTTTTCTACTTTTGTGGCTATGCGGATGTTGGAACTTCAAGAGCATGTTACAAGTACATGCGAGTAATAAGTTTACATAATGCGTACCAACATATTAGAGTGGCTCATTTGGTGTAAAAAAAAAAATCGGAGCTGCATTTTCAAACTTGTTCGCAAATATTTCGAAAAGGTAAGATTTATGACGGCTCCAAACTATTAAAGTTGTTAAGAATCTCATGCGCTTTACAAATTTGAGAACACCTCCATAAACATTAAATTTAAATTTTCCCTACTAGAAGGGCCTAACCACACTCACTAATGCAAGCTAAAATTGTAAATTACTAACACACACACAAAGCCTTCTGTCAAGTTCTTCTTTTTCTTTGTATATCTTCTTTGATATTGTGAGCAAAATGTAAGTGCGTCGTTAAAAATTTTATAAAATGTTTAACAAGGAGTTTTGCAGTGAAATTGCTACTAATACACCCAGAGGCAAGTATATAGTGCAAATTATTGTTATTTACCAAGTCAAGTCCTGGTTTATATATTTATGCACACAAAATTTCAAAATTTTATATTTTCAGATGAACGAGTCTGAAAGTTTAAATTTGAGGCAAATGTAGTAAAATTATATTTTTTATAAGTATTGATATAAATATGTATTTATAGATCTTATTGACTATTGTGAACATGAAAATTGTGTAATTTTTAATTATATTAAACATTAGAAACCAAATCGAAATTAAAAACAATTGTCTCTTCATTGTTAGCTAAATTTGAAGTTTCCGTCATGCATAACCTTTAGGCCTGGCGCTTGTTTGCCATACTCATAACCATTAGCGGTGTCGTGCGTTTGCATTACACCTGACTGTTAGCGCTAACCAAAATTTTCATTATGGATAATGAGAGTGAAGAGTTATCTAACTTACCATTTAACTGGTAGCTGTCTAGTAGGGTTTATAAGATAAATTTTGTAAAGTTTTTTTTTTTTTAAATCGCTTTGGATGTCCTAATACTTGTCTTTTTGGAATTGGGCTGAAAATATGTTTTAGACAAATCTTGAGTAATTCGGTCAAACATATCTTTTTAACCATTTGCGAGTATCTCATTACTTTTGCTTTCAGTCCTGTTTGAGGAAAATTTACCTAGTGACGTCAAAAATTGTAGCTAAGAAAAATTAATAGCCAATGTGGTCCTGTTCATGAAATAATCCATATATTTTCAAAATATTTTGGCAGGAGTTTTAGAACATACTCTAGTTTGTAATAAAGGTTCAAAGAATACAATTTTTTTTGGAGGCGCAGCCTACTGGAAGTGATAGGGTCACCCATTTAGAACTATTTAGCGATTTATATTCTTAACATTCTATTCATTCATAACAGAGAGGCCTTAACTTAAACATTGTTTCGAAAAGAACTTGACTAGCCAGTTGCTTTGACTGGCCAAATTCACCTTTTTATACCTTTCATGAACATCAAATGGTATTATAACTTCTTTGGTCCGATGTTTGTAAGTACGAGAAGAAGAAGAGATAGACCCACTAATAAGTATACCGAAATTACCAGGGCGATGAGCTGAGTCGATTTAGCCATGTCCGTCTGTCTGTTTGTACGCAAACTAGTCCCTCAGTTTTTGAGATATCTTGATGAAATTCGGTATGGAACGCCATTTTGCATGAGATTAATCATTTGTCGGAATCAGCAAGATCGGAGCAATACAACGCATAGCTCCCATACAACTGATAGTTCCGATAAACGGGTTTTGGCCTATAACTATTGAAATTAAAAAGCTAGGAACATACAATTTTTCAGGTTTGGTACTTATTATGTATGTAATGTGTGCAGAGTTTGTACTAATTGTGAGTAAAAATCGGACACTTAAAACCGTGATGCGTATTCATGAAAGGTATTAAGTCTTCGGCACAGTCGAAGACAGGCCTTTCCTAACTTGTTCAATAATAAATTTGTACCCCGGGAATTCGAATAGGAATGTTGCAATTGGAAAAATAAGATCTTTTACAAGAGAGCTAGATACTCTTAATACCCTCACACAACTCCAAGGGTCTTAGTCGTTGCACTATATTGGACTTCACTTCTTGAAAATGAAGATAGTTTGCTTGTTGTTGTTGTTGGTGTTTGCAATGACAAAAGAAAAAGTGACAGTCCTTTGCCGGATATGGGCCCGGTACGCTCCGGTACATGCCCAACTGTTGCTTTAGTGATTTGGTATGCCCAGTGCAACCTTCTAAGTCATGTCAACTCTCCTTCCGCCTCTTACGACCGGTATGCCTTTCTCTCCTTTTTATTTTATGAACTGTGAATTCTTCAGTGAATTTTTGCAAACGTAAATAATATATTTTGGACGCTATAAGTCACCCACCGGATACACACAATTATTTAGAAAACAATTTCTTAGAAAACCAGCATAGCAGACAAAACTCAGGGTTCCACCTATCATATACTGATACAGTTATCTATTTGCAAGCTGTTGCAATTTTAACCATTCTGTTGAAAGTTCTCTCTTGAAATGGAATGCATAGACTGTGACCAAATTTGGGTTTAGCTGAAGTTCTTCATTGTGCACAAGGAGTGGACAATATAAAGGAAACACACAACGGACACACACGGCAATCTTTTGGGATGGTTCCAAAGTAATTTCCCAGTTGATCAGCGGCAGAGAATGGGTTGATGGTATTTTGACCTCCCCTAAATCTAGGAATCCGATAAAAAGTAAAGTATTGCAACAGAATTTCTTTATGGAAAAGATAATGAGATAAGTGTTTGCCAAATTTCTGCATAAATGCACTGGAAACTCCAAATTAATGTCTTCCCAAACATTTTCTTTTTACTTCAAATATATGCAACATTGCTGTCGTTACATATACGGCGGAACGCTCGACCGGGGAAGAAAGACTGGAATGCGAAGAAGTGATAACAGATTTCGATGCAAAATTCTTGATGACTTAACTTTATTTTTTAATAGCTTTTATTAAATTACACACCAGCGAATTTACGTACTTGAACCATAGTTACAAGCTCACCTTTGTTTTTGTAATTTGTGTGAAACATCAGAACTTTTTGATTAAAACATGCTTGAAAAGAATTAAAAAAATTTTAAAAATGCTTCATAAAAAAATCCTACGTTCCTCATCAGCGATAATTTTTTGCTATCCTAAAATATAAGGGCCGACTATTATCTGAGAAAGTGAAAGTAGCAATTGATTGCAGATAGTTGATAAATGAAGTGGTTCCTTTGGGTACCGTTGGTGAGCCTAGGTCATGCAATGGACCAGGGGACTGCACTGCCGACGAACTAGCGCGAAACCGCTGAGAAACTGAAAATGGTCACTTCTACTCTTGCTAGGTGCAAACACTGCTTTGTACCTGGCTTCATTGGACCAGGCGGAATTTGCTTTCATCGTTTCAATGCAAGGTATACACTGTAACACACAATAACTGAATGACATGAATGAATTTTTTGTAGATTCATAAAGTGATAAAGTGAAGATAGTAACAATTTTTTAATGCTTTAAGGCTAGTCAGAAACATCAAATTTGCTACAAACTAACTACTAGGCTGATGAGCATGCGATCTCTTCCGAATAAACTAATAATATGGATGAATATTGAACTTACGCACCAAACTCTTATTTGGATCACCCTTTATGTAATGCAAGTGTCGCTTGTCATTGTGGTCGTGGTAGCAAAGTGATGTCATCTTCACCTCATTTACAAAATGTCGGTTAAGTGTATGCGCCTGAAATGTGCCAAGAACGCATGGACATTGGCTCTCATACACACACAAGCACTCGTAAGCGCATGAATGAATGTACATATGCTTGTATTCAGGTACAAAGCATTGTGAAACTTATTTGTTGTTGTAGTTGTAGTGGGACCAGTGTACCTGTAATACCGCATTTGCTACATCGTGTAAAACAGGCACTACCCCGCTGGTAGAACATTCATACCTTGTAGGAAAAAAAGTTCTGAAGTTAGTTATTTTTTCTCACTTTAGATCTAGCTATGAATTAGAAGTTGGTTTCACTTGTCACTGCCTTCCCTTCAGGGTTTATGCACATGTTTACATGTACAAGTTTCGAACAATGTTAGTCCATGTTGACGATTGTTGTCCTTATGTGCAGATAATGCAGCTTAAGCAATCGCCGTGTCCAACTTTATGTAGTGTGGCTCCAATTATCCAGCGATGTGGTGGCAATAATTTCAGGTACAAACGCGCTTCTATATATACTTCTATAAGCAGCTTAGAGAGGTAGAAGCAACCCCACAGTCAATCCATATCGTTGAATCTGTCTCAATACGAGTAAAAATACAAGACTTAAAAGTCTCTCTTCAAATGCGTAAATCAACCATCGAGTTGACCACTAATATCCTTTGCGACAAAGAGGTTTGGAAGACATCAGCCGAGGTTGGAAGATGGAATGCTTTTGGAGAAGATGCCAGCTCCATAAGTGATGTAAGATCTCCCAGATGCAGGTAAAAGTTAAAAAGTTGCTTTTAAAACTGAAAAGCACTATACGAAAAGTGTAAGCGTTTTGGACTAGTTTATTGCGTTGAGAAAATTCTGGCTGTAAACCAGTTCTTTACCTGGCCAGTTTGATGTGTCCTTGCGTGGTTGTTATGCGCTTTTCTATTTGCTGTTCGTTTTTTTTCAAATGTTTGTCAATTGATAGCCATTGTTGTTGGCAGTTGAGTATGTATGTATGTGTGTGAACACCTGTATATCTCACGCTAATGTCGTAAACTTTCTAATTTCCCCATTGTGGAACATCAATTCTTCTCGGCGCTTAATTTGAATGCCAATTATATGCACTTTGGACATTAGCAGAGACTACAGACTGTACTAGTTAGATGCTAGATAAATTCGGGCTTACAGCTGAATTAAGTTGGCTTCAGCATCAACTAAATAATAGTTAACCGTCCCGTTTCCAAAAGATAGGTGGAAAGAAGTTGAGGTTGTAAGTTGCTACATACGGACCAGAGGACCTATTGCATATACCAACATTTCCTCATTCTGTATTTTCGACCAATGAGCCTCATGAATGTGAATGAATATTGTAAAACAAATTTTTAGATTTTTTAATTACAAGATCTCGGACACTTTAGAACGGATTTGAACGTACCTTTTTTAGAATAATGGTTACATTTATCGGTACAAAGATAGCTACTTAAAATAAAGATTATTTTATCCACTCTTGAAATATTTTAGTTTTAAGCTTCATAATTTCGTACATTCTAAGCCTAATTCGATCAGTCGGTTATTTAGGTGCATTAGAAAATCCCGAAACACGAACATTTTTTGTAACTCTGTTGGCATTAGAACGTACTTTTTGTCGAGGGTGCAAGTTTCAAGTTCAATTCCAAGATTCCAGTAAATGAATTCAAAAGGCTGAACTCAAATTTCTCTAACCAGGCCTTGGCTACCATTACATGTTGCCAAAGAAATATTTAAAAAAGGTTTCCCACTTTTTGGGACCTAGTATTATTCTTAAAATAGCTTCCCTAATAAACAGGAAGTATTAAAATTTTCGGAATGATATAACTTAATAGCCATAAATGTCTTCATGTCACATGTTCTAAACACTATCAATAATATTGTATTTACAAACATATTCTAATGCCAAATCAATGGATTGTCATTTGCTGTGAGGCATGTTTATTAGACTGGGTCGATTTATTAACCGATATCGCGCCATTGATTTTCGATAGGTTTTGGGCTCAGGAAAAAAAGTTCCACTACGCATATCCAAAAAAATAATTTTCGAGCTTGCGAAATTTCATTTTTTTGACTTTGATTTTTAAGGGTTTTTTCATGACCTACTAAAAAAATTTTCATTTGATTTTAAAATTTTCATGTATACCCTGTCCGACCCAAAAATGTCCGCTAAAACATTGCCAATAACACAGGGTTTTTTCAGCAAATTGATCAAAGTCGAAAAGAGTCAAAAAAATGAAATTTCGCAGGCTCGAAAATTATTTTTTTGGGTATGCGTAGTGGAACTTTTTTTCCTGAGCCCAAAACCTATCGAAAAATCGATGGCGCGATATCGGCTAACTTTCGTCCATACAGATCGACCCACCCTACTTATCTTTTGATTTCTAGTGGACATAAATATGAACATATTTGCTTTAAGTTCAACATACATAATATTATATCCATACGCCCAAAATATGTACTCAGATCAAATTTGCATATACATAACTACATACATGTAACTAGGTGTGTGTGTATGTTTATCTTAAATACTTACCATTGAGTACATGTACGCGTACACTGGCCACATCTGCATTCGATGGTGCACATGAATATTTCCCCGAATCAGCCAAGTCGGCATTTTGTATAAGCAGGAATGACGTGGTCACATCGCCCTTTTCAGTAATTACTGAAACGCCACCACGTGACGAATCATAATTGATGACCTGTTAAGAGGTAGCATATTGTTAGAAAAGATAAGCATCAAAACCAAATGCAGGCATTATCGGTTTGGTATAGCTTCAAAGAGTGGCTTTATGAGGATTTATGCATACAACTAATTCACATTAATTAAAAATATGCACTAAATACAATTAAATTGGGGAACGAGAGTATATTCTGTATTCCGAAATTATTTTAGGGTCAAAATTCTGAAATAAACTATAAAAAATTCATATTCTCTTTTTTAACAAACAAGTGAGTTATTTAAAAGGAAACGAAAACAATTCACCATAGTATATATATACATATTCTGGCGAATATTCTAAAGCTGTTCCCTAACTCAATAACACTCTCACCATTACTTGAACACAACAGATAAAAACTGTTCTTACTTTTCGCTTTAAGAGATCTTTCATGGAATTTCTTATATAATTTGCCTCCATATACTAATCGGTTAAAACTTATTAATCTTTCTATGATTAAATTATTTATTAAACGGGTTGGTCTCTAGCCCATTTTTGTTGGGAGAAGTGAACTTAAACATTCCTTTTCGGCCTTCAAGGGGTTTACTTTTCTTGAAACCGTGTAGGACTAACTTTGAATTAAATGAGCACTTCCGATGATTGTGTGAAAACTATAACATTCACTCCAGCACATTTGACATTTCTCACTCTCTTTTTAGCATTAAAAAATCGATACTATTCTCCCTTAACGAATCATAATTGATGACCTGTTATGTTATGCATATCAACTTTATGAATTTACTCTTTACAATCGAACTGATTCTTTCTTCGCCTAATAAATTATTTATAAGTCTTAATTTCTTTTGTTACTTAGCTGATGAGTTTTCCTCTGTAGCTGAGCTGTTTTAGATCTCGACACTTAAAAAACCCTGCCTTTCAACGACTCGGCAATATATATAAAAAAAAGCCTTTCGTTATGGGGATGCGCCCCTCGTATCGGTTGGCCGGGATGGTGTGTTATCCGTTGGGAATTATTATAATTATAACGAAGGCTGCGCTTATGCATGCAA
Source organism: Merzomyia westermanni (assembly GCA_949987695.1). Taxonomy (NCBI): domain Eukaryota; kingdom Metazoa; phylum Arthropoda; class Insecta; order Diptera; family Tephritidae; genus Merzomyia; species Merzomyia westermanni. The sequence goes on from OX465291.1 coordinate 30,939,338, forward strand.
GCATGTAGCAAGAAAGAAGAGGAGAGATGGCGCGAGTGTTTACGAATACAAGGCAAAGAGGAGACGGCAATATATAACACCGACCCTTTATTGCGTTTATTACCAGTAAATAAAATAACTATTAGTTACAGTATCTGTGCGTGTGTTAATTTAACTTTATAGTAATCGAACCCATAATTAATAATCAAGGAATCATCGAATATGTCACAATATGTACTATATGCTGAAAAGCCGTTAATAAACACGTAAATTTTTAGCAATTTCTTCTTTTTCTTTTGTTTAAAAATTTTTTCCATTTGTTGACATTTTTTTTCTTCTCTTGTTGACAGAGAAGTTCGACTTACTCAAACAGGTGTTAGCTAGAAGTAGAAGTTAGAGAAATCTCTAATTTCGCTCCAAAAAATATAAAAGGGAGTCATTTTTTATGAATGACTTGAGTAAGTCTCCCCTATTGCTTCAAGATTAGTAAAATCGGAGCACAGAGTGTAGAAATATTTGTTATTGCTCCGAAAGGAGTACTCTTTTATTCATCGCTTGGGGATATCTCTCCTTTGCCTTTAGAAAGAGTAGCATAAGAGAATAGAACGAAAAAAATGTATTCTATTGTTCCAAAAGCATGTCAACGAGAGTATTATCTTACTCATCGCTTGGGGAGATCGCGCTTCAAGTTCTACTAGGATAATACATTTCTTTTGTAGCAAAAATTAAAATTCGATTTTTTGTTAAATTTTAACATGATTTTTTGTTTTTAACGAAAAGAAAAAAAATTATAAATTTATATTTCTTTTATGACTTCTAAAGAAATTCCCATTTATTTTTTTACAACAAGAAAATGTATATTATAAATTATAAAAGACAAATTGTTCAAGCGAGATTGTGGTTTCAAAAATTAAAATGTTTTTCGATTAGCCTCCTATCATTAGAGATCAAATAAAGGGGTTAGCTGTTAAATCTTCCCTTAAATTGATTTAACTTCTATGTTTATGGGCAAATATATTTTCGGAGTAAATTTAAGAAATAATAGATGTCATAGAACTCGCCAAACTCGTCAAAGGTGAAATTTATTTACGTTCAAGAAAAAGATACCTACTATTCTTGAGCTAGTATGTGATGGAGCTCTTCATTTCATGACTACTACTACCCAAATTACTTTTATATAAAAATTAGGTAATTTGATACTTGGTTGAATTTCTAAGATTGCTCTGAAAAATAGAAAAAGTGTTTATCTAACTTTAGCTTAGTAAGAATTGGCTCATACAAGATATGAAGCAGGGAAACCTTTTCCACCTCTTTAAAGCATTGGTCGGGATCAAGAGAGGCTTTAACGTGATAAGATATTATATGCTTCCACGTTTCCCAATGTCGCAAAGTTTCACAATAAATTTATTGACTTATTTACCATAATGAACTACCTGCACAACAGTTTACATTTCAACTTAACGAACTAAACAAATAAAATTAAAAAAAAAAGAAAAAAGTTGGACCGTAAAGGTGAGGATAAATATTCTGCCAGTATTCGAGGAACGGTCAATGCTAGTTAGTAATCCTCAATGCCATATTCCAATAATACCTTTGGCTTGGCAAACATGTTTCCAAACGCTAATTGGATTTGCTGCTCTAAAAGATTGTAATTTTCATTAAGCTCATAAATTAGTTTTTTAATGCAAAATAGAAGTCGTAGAAAGCGAAGAACTCCCTCAAGGCGAACTGCCACATTTCGTCCTCTTAATTATGTGCAAATATTTGTCTACAACAAAGAATAGTTGGTAAAAAGTTGATGTTGATAAGAAATAGAAACACAAAAATATTTAAAGAGAGCAAAAAATATGGAGAAGAAGCGTAAAGTTGAACGTCAGCGCGGCACAACAGTGATGGGGGACACAAGTGACACTACTGGCACTTAGAGTAAATATTAATTAGAATTTAAAAATGAACAAAAAAGCCGGAAGCTTGCTATACATGGGTTGAGGGTTTATATTAGTGTTGTTACGACAGTGAGTTATTCGGAACCGGAAATGGATACGTTTTTATTATACCTTTCAAGAACATGAAATGGTATTATAACTTTGGTCCAATGTTTGTAAGTATGAGAAGAAGAAGAGATAAACCCACCAATAAGTATACCGAAATGATCAGGGCGATGAGCTGAGTCGATTTAGCCATGTCCGTCTGTCTGTTTGAACGCAAACTAGTCCCTCAGTTTTTGAGTTATCTCGCTGAAATTTGCTAAGGGGCCGCCATTTTGTAAAACATTAATCATTTGTCGGAACCAGCAAGATCGGACCAATACAACGCATAGCTCCCATACAATCGATTGCTCCGATAAATGGGGTGTGGGCTATGTATCTTCAAATTAACAGTTTTGCAGAGATTGTACTAATTGTGATTAGGGATCGGACACTTAAAACCGTGATGCGTACTCATGAAAGGTATAAAGTCTTTGGCACAGTCGAAGACAGCCCTTTCCTTACTTGTTATTTTTTTAACTTTGCATTTTTAAGTGAATTTTATCTATTTCTTTCGTCGAGTAATTTTGGGTTAAACTCTTTTCACTTTATAACTGTAGAACATTTTTTTATACAATCACAGTCCACAACAAAATATCAAATCCAAGCAGCAACTAGACTTATATTCAGTGAAATGTAAAAGTATCTCCAATCAGTGGGTAATGCTGTTGTTACGAATCAAAAAGTGAATGAATATGAGGGTAAAATATTTTTTTCGAATACCACCAAAGTTAAATTTAGATGGTCTATTGTTAAACGATTTTTTGCAAATTTTTAGTTTAAAATACCTTTAAAAAATGGCAGTATAATAATAAAGCCTTTGCAAAAATTTTGCACGCAAAGTTTAAAAGGTTGGATAGACAAAAAACATGGCACAGTGGTTAATTATATTTTCCTATCTTCTTCTAGTCGAATTTTGTCGCAAATCCGATTTCAAACCGAAATCGAAATCAGAACTTTTCATCCATCGGCAGTTCCGTAGTTTCGAAATTGTAATCATAGCCTATGTTATATGCGCGTTGTGGCGGAAAAAGATGCTAGTTCCAAAACTCGAATGAAAAGAAAAAAATCAAAATAAAACCTATTAACATAAACTGAAAATAAGCAGAAAATCCAAAAAACGTAAAAATAATTGAAACTTGTGTAGATTTTGTACACGCCTACGCGGAGGCGGAAAAATACACACTCAAGCGGCCTTCCCCAGCAGTAAGCAACAAATTATGCTTCTAATTAGGGTATCAACGCAAGGGTAATGTCGTTGCTGACATTTTAAAGAATTGTTTGTTAAGCTAAAATGGGTTAAGGATCTGTTAAGCGCATACGCTCACAAAACTCAACAACTTAAATAAATAAACGATTTTAATATAAAACAATGATATTGAGAAAGAGTGGGTGGTACTGTTTACGAAATAACAAAGAATTATACAAAGGTAAAATTTAAATAGATTACGGATATTTTTAAAAACAAAGTAAAGCAGAAGTCGTTCATACAAATAAAATATGTCACATTATTTTCTTGCAGTAAATTAAAACAGTGCACGCCATTAGCTGACTTATTTATATTTGCAAAGGAAAACTCAACTGGTGACGTTGGATAGCAAGTTTTAAATGTTCCCAAGTTCATATTGTTCTTGCAAAATATATATATATGGATATATTTTTTTATTATTTCATTTTATAAAAGCTTACATCAAAATAGCAAATTTTTTTACAGCACTTAGCGACTAATAAAACAAAACGAAATTTTTTTAAAAAGTTTGGAATTTCCTTTTCAAAATCAAATATAAATATGCCGCTTACGAGATACCAACCAAAATTCTAAGCTCTTATAATTGTTTCTTATGCCTTGTTTTTGTAACTTCAATCCAAACATTTTTTAGGTTAGCAGAAAAATGTCATAAAGCATTCTTTTTTATCAAAGCTTATGTAACAGAAATTAAAAAGTATTTATTTTTTATTTTTAATAAGTTTCTTTTTTTTTAATTTTATTATATGGCTTACATTACAGTACGAAAGAAAAAAATATTTTTTGCTTCTATTTTTAATTTTATTTCTGTGATGAAATTTTTTTATTTTATAAATATAAAATTTAAAAATTATTTTTTTTTGTAATTTTTTCTTATGTTAGTAGTTTTTGTTTGGTTTTATAAAAGCTTACAAAACAATATGAAGTTAAAAAGTAAAGGTTTTTTTGTTTTTTTTTTTATTTTCTTTGTGAATTTTTCCTAATAATTATTTCTTTATTTTTTTGTAACCTTTTTTTTTAAGTTAGTCTTGCTTTATAAGTGTTGACCAAAAATATAAAACTAACAAATTATTTTGCTTGCTCCCAAATGTTTAAAAGTTTTTTTTTTTTCTTAATTCTATGTCCTTGGGTAGGGTTTGTTTAGTTTATTATTAAATAATATGAAACTAAATATAAATGTTTTTACTTCACCTTCATTTTTCTTGTTACTTATTTTTGTAATAATATAAAATTAAAAAATAAGTTTGCTTTGTTTTTTTATTGTTATTAGTTTTCGTAAATATTTTCTTCAGTTAAGTTTTTGTATTTTGCTTTATAACAGTTTTCGAAATAGTATGAAGTTAAAAATTAATTTTTATTTTTTTTGATATTTTTTAAGTAAGAATTTTTTACTTTATTTTATAAAAATATTTTTTTTGTCTTTGGCCAGGTTTTCATAATTTTCTTTTATATAAGCTTAAAAAATAATATGAAAAAAAAATTATTTTTTTTTTTATTTCTTTATTTAAAATTTTTCCATCAGGTTAGTTTTTTATTTTGTTTTATAAAAGCTTAGAAAATATTAAGCAAAATTTTTTTTGTTTGTATTTTTTTTTTGTGTTATTTTTGTATAAGTATTTTTTTATTTCATAATTTTTTTTTTTAGTGATTTTTAGAGTATTTGTTATTTTATTTCATTAAAGCATAAAAATATAAAAGTAAAATAAACTTTTTTTATTTTTATTGTTATTTTTACGTAATTTTTTTCTTTAGTTATTTTTTTATCTTTAGCTTGCAAAATAATTTGAAATTAAAAAAAACTTGTTTTTTATTAATTATTTTTTATTTTATTTTATAAAATCTTACATGATAACTTGAAACTAAAACTTATTTTTGTTTATTTAAGGCCTGAAAGTTATATCAACAAGGTTTTCAAAACCATATGATAAATAGCAATAAACAAGAGCATTCCTTATTGTTGGCGTTCGATACATGACATTATTTTGTATTTGAATGACGTTTCGATGCTAACCAAATTTTTGAGTAGATTTACCCATAAATAAATGAAATCAAAGTAGAAGGTAAATTCTCGTCCACCACTTACTGGAAGCCTGTAGTCAATAACAATACAATAACGTTAAGTATGTTGGAAACAACAAAAATTTTCTTCATGCACTTGCACTTGACTGCCACAAATATTGGCTGCTTAAAGCCATACAAATTTAATTTCTTTCAAAACTGTACAGACAAGATTAGTTAGATGTTGCTTAAAACTTAAATATGCCTAAATGCCTAACAAAGATACTCACAAATATACAGACACATATATTTACAAAAGCAAACTAGTTGGGCGTAGTCAATTTGTGGAGTACATAAAGCGACGGCTGTGGTGATGATGAAGGCGGCCTCTTAACAAAATTTGTTGTTATCAACCGGTTGTTAAAGGAAGTGATGGTAACCACCAACAAACAAACAAATAAACAGAATATTTAACAAATAATCTACATCAAACTAGTGTAGAAAAAGGAAAGCGCCGGAAGCAGGAAACAACAACAAACAATAGCAAATAACAACAAAAACGTTGACACATAATTTCGCAGCAATAAAATTAACAAAAGAAGCAGAAATTAAAACCACAACAAGTCATTGACTTGGGTGGATTGCGGCAGAAACAAAACACTGAAGTCATATCTACGAATGTATCTTGCATACTAAATTGACAAAAGTTCTTATATTGGTAGTATTACTAGTACAGGGTGTGACGAGTATGCTTATGCTACTTCTAAATAGATTTTATGGGTTTTCACAATAATCAGAAAGCAGGTTCGCTTATGAGGCCCAAAACGACAACAAACAGAAAACGTAACCCTGCTCCTAATAGAGTTTGCTCCATTATAATTTTATTTTACTTTCACTTACTTACTTATTTTATTTTATTTTGTTTTATTTTATTTTATTTTATTTTAGTAAATTTTTTTTTATATTATTTTATATTATTGTGCTTTATTTTCTTTATTTTACTTTTCTTTTCTTTTATTTTAATTTATTTTATTTTTTTACTTTTATCTTATTTTATTTTGTGTATTATAGTTTGTTTTATTTCATTTCGTTTTATTTTATTATATTTTATATCATGTAATTTATTTTATTTCATTATATTTTACTTTATTTTATTTTACTCCATTCCATTTCATTTCATTTTATTTTATTTTATTTGATTTTAGATGGCGTTCTGCCATTTTCAATGCCTAGTTTCATTCTGGTCTGTGTTCATCCGTTGTGTTGTTCTTATAGTCCATGGGTGCTGTGGCAGGTAATGTCAATCTATGTGTCCGTGGTAGGTAACGTTGATATGCGTGTGTGTGATACGGTATTGATACGTCCGAATTGTTAGTTGTCCCGAAACCGCCGGAACCGGTTTGTCACAAAACCAAACTTGACAAGGGATGACGGAAAATCGTTCCAACAAAAATCAGCTTACTACCCTGTCGGAAGATCAACACAACAAAATAAATCATTAATTTTTCACTTTTTTTTGATTTTTTATGAAAATTATTATTGTTTTTTTTTTGAATAATCATTTTTAATTAATTATTAAAAGTTTTTTTTTTAATAGAATAGAGTAGGAAAAATGTTATTTTATTTGGTTTTAATTTATTTTACTTTATTTAATTTAATTTTATTTAAATGAATTTTTTTTACTTTATTTTATTTAATTTTGTTTGATTTTATTTTATTTTATATCATATAATTTATTTTATTTCGTTTTATTTAATTTTATTTTATATAATATAATTTATTTAATTTTATTTTATATTATTTTTATTTTCTTTTATTTTATGTAATATAATTTATTTTATAATATTTTATTTTATTTTACTTTGTTTTATTTTTTTTTATTTTATTTTATTTTGTTTTATTTTTAGTTAAGAGGCGAAACTTTTCCAACTTGAGATTCATTAATCTCTTTATGCCATGGCTCTTTAAGCGAAAAGCTATGAATGTTAATTTACAATACTTCGGCCAATTTAACATATATCCTTCGTAGAACAGATTAAGCAGATAAATGGGGGTTTGGCTATAACACCTTGATTAAAAAGGTAATAACGTCAAACTTCGCACAGTTTACACTGGGAGCAAATATTTATCGACCCAACACACCCTGTATAAGAGTGTGCAACAACAGAACGTTGCCTAATCTTGTTTTCTAATCGCAATCAAAAGCAGGCAATACTTGAAGCTCAATAGAAAAGCAATGAGTGTACGAAACCAAAAAAAAAACAAGAAAAATAAGCAAAACAAAATCAATGAAATGACAAAAATAAACATCACAAGCGAAGATAAAAGAAAGAAGTAAAATTCAAAATAACTGAAGAGGAAACTAGAACAAGTATGAGCGCTTTCAAAGCAAGCGGAAAAGCCTTGAAAACCTTCACTAACTGCCTACTCATGCAAAAATTGAACGTCGTAATGCTATTACGTGTGACTACAGTTACAAAAGCTGGCTAACGATGTGTGGTTGTAAAAATGCCTAGTAGTGGGTGGTGGGTAGCTAATTGCTACCAAATCGAAATCAAAAGTCATACATACATAAATATTTTCTTATTCGAAATTGAAAAATAATTAAGAATTGGGAGGGCTTAGTAAGCTAATTAAGTGAACTGAATTGTATTATTGCGACGAAAGCAAGCACTTCACAGTGATTCGTTGGGCTGAAGCCAAGTTTATTTATATACTTTATTAAAACAACTTTTGAGGTTTTACTGAAGAGATTCCAGGCAGACTTTATCAGATTAAAAGCCAAAATAATACAATTAATTAAAAGGATGATTTTGAAATATTTGCTTCAATGTCATTAATTAGCGCAGAGACGACAGTCCATCCTAGTTAGCGCTAGCTGATACCAATTAAAATACCAAAGGATTTTAAATCATCCTCCATCCTGTTTTTTTTATCACAATAGAGGTCTCCCTCCTTTTTGTTGAATACAAGGTATAGGATCTCCATTGTAATGTAGTCTACATTGAAGCTGTTGCTAGCGCTTTTCCCTAAAAACGTGGTGGCGTTCACACACTCTATTCGTTGATTTCGCTCTCAACGTGGACCACCCTTCTACCATGGCATTTTTTTCTTTTAAGTGAAATGAGGCACTTGGGGGTGGGGTTTCCCTTCGTAAAGAAAGCGTGAGAGATGTGTTGCAATGGTATTTTGCTAGTCGTATCAGTATTGGGTTATAACGATGATAGTTACCGTTCAGAACGGGGAGAGAACATTTAGGTCCCAAAATATGTAGGAGATCAACGAAGCCATCATAAATTTAAAGCCCTCAAAGTTCATCGTACCCGATGATATTCCCTGGAAGATGTTGCAACACCTTGCAAACTAGGGAATATCTATTTAGCGGTTCTTTTTTTGAATATATCGCTCACCACCTAAGTAATTTCTGAGCTATGGACATAGGCCTATCCTTCCCCCATTTTGTTTAGTTTCTGTATATCGAGGCCTCGCCACCAAATGAGAGCCTCTACAGTCTTCTACGCCGATGATTGTACTATTATGGGTTCTGTAAAGGGCCTGTACACTATATCTCCAAGTTTCCTTGGAAGAATTTGATAGCGATTCTCAGAATGGTCGCGCTCATTAGGCAGGACGCCTGATCATTTCGGTATGCTTATTGGGGGGTATATCTCTTCTTCTTCTCATACTTACAAACATCGGACCAAAGTTTTAATACAACTTCATGTTCATGAAAGGTATAATAATAATAACCTATCATTTTATTTTAATTATATCAAGCAAAACTTCAACAGACACTAAAACATTTTAACTCATATTTCCAAAAGCCCATCCATGCAAAATTTTGTAGTAAATTTTAATTACCTCCTCGTGATGATACCAGAAAATGTAGGCCGGCGGCTCTGGACTGAATTTCACTGTGCATGTAAGATTTATGGTGCTGCCTTTGTCGACGTGAAGGTCAGGACCGCCAAGTATGCTCGCTGTGGGCACTGTGCGGTGAAACGTAAAAGCGGCGACAATTATATGAATGAATGCGGTTGTAGAAGACGTAAGCAGGAAGGAAGCACACAAGTCATGAAGGAGAATTAATGAGCGGCGTTGGTTTTGTTTTCGTTAATTTGGTTGGTTGACCGGTAGCGCCACACAAATGTAAAAGCGAATGACCCAAGGAAAAAAGAAAAAGGAAACATATATTAGACTTTGCCGAAGAGAAACTTGTTTTATTTTTGTGAAAATTATTTTGGTATTATCTTTCAGATGAGCGAAAAAAAAATACTGTAAAAGTTTTACACCTTAATATTAACCAAGATTCAATTACAAGAAGGTTAGCTCTCTAGCTGACGTTTACTTTTGACACTTAAATTTTGTGGGTTTCTTCTGCGACCAAAAAAAAAAGGGACTATTTTTTTCAATTGCCGATGAAATGGCAGTAAAAAACCCAAAAAAGTAGGAAAATATTAGTTATACATTTTGTAAATTCATCTAAATACAACATCAAAGCATGTCATCCCATACCATCATTGTAAAATCGTTGTAAATTTTCTCTATAATCAATTAAAAAACAGTAAAAAACGGTCAGTGCTCAAACAAAAATTTAAATAAATATATATGTTTATTATAGAACCTCACTTTATATATTGTCCCACGATCCTATTCACTCTGGCCTCTTCAAAAATATCTAAGTTACAGATAATTTGGTTCGATAAGCGCATGAATCAAAATTATTCTGCGGAATTCATAAAAAATGCTATCCCTCAAATCGCGTCCACAGCAGCCAAATCAGTCTGTATTGCGAGAAGACTGAAATCAGTCTTCGACTAGGTGATTCAGCCTTATCAGCGCGGCTTTAGAGATGGAAAGTCTGCTATCGACCAGATTTTCACGATACGCCAAATTTTGTAGAGAATCTACTAGAAACTTATCGATACGCGTCAACGCTGGTAAGGAGCGGCGGGTTTAAATGGCGGTTGGAAAAGGGCCTCCATAATAATTTGAAACCAAATAACGCTTAGAAAAGCCGACTTAATGATGTGCGATATCTTCAATCTGAAGCTAAATCATGTCGTTCGAGTACCAAATCTAAACCGAACAGAAACAGTCTGCTACAAAAACGTGCTGGTGTACGCTGATTAATAAAAAAGAGTTTTAAGGCGAAAGCGGATAAAAGAAAATACTTTTTGTCATCAAGTAACGAACTTATGCACCTGAGCCTTCGCAGATACATCCCAACAGTGAATATAATTGAAGAGAAGAGTTCTCCGAAAGACTTATGGTCACTCCTCCGATGCCAGTGGCTTGAAAGAGTTTCATTATACATGTAAAAAAACCGTTGAGCCTACTTTTATGGGCAACACTGTATTCTGCGGAATAAAACAATTTCCATCCGCAAAAAGGGCCCTAAGTTTCATGCAGCAGTTTTTGAGTGATGCACGTTCAAACATACAGACAGACAGACAGACAAAAATTCTAAAAAGTATTGTTTTGGCGTCTGTTACTCTATGAGACGACAGCGAAGCGAATCGAATGGAGTATTTATCACCGATTCAAGGGAGTGATAGATAAAATGGGATGATTGGGGTGCCGAAATCGCCTGGGCGGTTGAGCGTCAAGTTTGAAAATCTTTGGTCGAACAACTTGGAGGGCAAATCATCTCGAGCTTCTTTAATATTTTTAACAGGGGAAAATTCTTTTCTTACTTGTTTTTGTAGTAGCAGTACTTCGCCCTGCTTAGACGACTCATCCATTTATGGATTGTGACTTGACGGGCCTGGCATACTGGTATTAGGAGGCGTTCTCCATATATATATCCAGTATGCTACTACCAAGCACCACTGCGGTTTCTTAAGTGACCCGTTGACTCGAAGTCACTCTCACGCATGCGCACCTCTTGTTGAACAGACAATTCGGGGCGTGGTACGCTCTTTAGACGTATGGAAGTAGTACGACCAAGGCTGACTCTCTTCTCTCTACAATAGGTATTATGCGGGTCAGTGACAGCATATTGCTTTTTGGGTATACGAGAATGGCGTACTAGTCAAGATAGAGAATGACAGCGCACCAGGCACTGATTGTTTAGTAATACGAATAGAGTTATGAATAAATAATCGAGCTGTACTTTAATCGATTTTTTTATTACCAATTTTTATGGTTCGATTTAATAACACTGGTCTACAGCCAAAAAACACCAGAAACGCGAATATGAAGTTTGTATGTAAAACAACCCCCTGATTCCGAAAATAGAGGTTATTTATATACATATATTTTATGGTACCGTTTTTGAGATATTTGCGATTTACCGTTATTTCGAAAAAAAAAGATGGCTCCACTTAATCATGTATATTTCAAGAACAAATTGAGCAATTCCAAACAGATTTGAAAAATTTAAAAGCTACTAAAATTTGCTATAAACAATGCATACAAAATGAATAATGAACAATCAATACGGATTTTTACCTTTTTTTTTTGTAAAAATATAAAAAGATTTGTACTTTACGAGAAAGCATATTTTTTTTAAGATATTTTTTGTTCTGTAAGCTCTGCTTTATTACAAAAAAAATAAGCTTTCAAAAAATGGGATTTCAGAAGCCAAATAAGAAAGATGCTTAACAATAACCAATTCAAAAAACTATTGTCACCAGTGGAGGCAGCAGCGTGGGATTCTCTTAAAAAGGTCGTTGCTTCACAACGTTGTAGGCACACGCAAAAGTCCTAACTACGAGATGATAGTGAACGACTTAATCAAGAACTATGGAAAATATGTGAATAAAAAAACATATTTAAGGCCGTTTTCTAAAGTAAACTTTAAAACCTATCTGCCGAAAAACAAACAATTTGTATGAAAATTTAAAAGTTTACATGAGAAAACGGCCCCAAAGCTGAATTCATCGTTCAGTTCTGAACAAATTTTTTGTTTTCATTTTGCTCGTTCTCTTCCCATTCTGTATCAGAGAGGTGGAAAAAGAACGAGTAAAATGTAAACAAAAAATTTGTTCGGAACTGAACGATGAATCACGCCTAAGAAAATTACACACAAATGTGTCACTTATTTATCTAATTTACTTATTTATTTTCTTTTCAGGAGTCAATATGTCTTTAAAAATTCATTTTCTGCACTCCCATTTAAATTTTATTCCACAAAATCTTGGTGACGAAGGTGACGAGCATGGCGAACGGTTTCATCAGCAAATGAAGTTAACTGAAAGTTAGTATCAAGGATTCTGGGATGTCGCAATGATGGGTGACTACTGTTGGTTTCTCATAAGAGAAACCGGTCGTAATCTAAGTAAGCGTCAAAATAAAACAAATAACCTTTTCAATTATAAAATAAGATCATAGAGTAAGACCAAACTTACATACATTGTTATCGTCTCATGTGTACATATGCTAATATTTGCAGGGTACTTCAGTATTATATGGTTATATTTATTTGAATGCTTTATAACTTTTGTATTAGTCCATCGATTTTATTGGAAATCTTATTCTTTTGCAATAAAACAGAGCTTACAGAAAAAAAAAATATCTGGAAAATATAAAAAGTTGTCGATATCCTTCCTCGCAAAGTACACATTTTTTTATATATATTTACAAAAAAAGCTGAAAATCCGTATTGATTGTTCATTATCTTCGAACCTACAGGGCCTAGCGAAAAGTTTTGTATGCGTTGTTTATAGAAAATTTTATTAGCTTTTAAATTTTTCAACCCGTTTTGGAATTTCTCAATTTGTTCTTCAGGTACGCATGATTAAGTGGGCCCTCTTTTTTTATTTTGAAATAACGGTAAGTCATAAATATCTCAAAAACGGTAGCATAGAATCAAAAATAACTTCGATTTTCGGAATCAGGGTGGTTTTACATACGAATTTCATATTCGCGTCTCTGGTGGAGAAAGAAAGTTCGAATTTGTAGACCAGTGTAATCGATTATAAGAATGACGACGGTTGAAAAATTAACTAAAACTATGTACACGCTATAGCTAAAAACACATAGTTTCATATAAATACCCTTTAGTCAATCTTTTTTCTATTAAAATGTTAGTGTTGTAGTGTTACAAAACTTTTTTGCTCATTATTAGTTTTAGGTTTAAAACTTATTAAATTTTTTATAATTTTCATCAGTTAATTTGATTTTTATTTAGTCAATTGTAAATAAATATTTACGAGTATTAAAAATGTCTATGTGAAAAATTCCATTTCTTGACTCCGTTATACGTGTTATCTGAAAGGATTTTGAATCAATGTTTGATTATATATTTTTACAAATTCGTGCACAAATCTACTATTTTCTTTAAAAATTAATTTTCAGACATCGATTTATCTCTAAACAGAAAAAGTGGATTGGTGACTTATCGATTTTACCAACTCGATGTCGCATCCCTATATGCAACCACACTTTACTGCACAGTTTTAAATCAAACGTTTTTTTTTAGTTTTTTTTTTGGGAAATGTGCCTTATTCAATGCAATTCTCATAGACGTGTGGCATTGACGTCCGTTTTTATTCATGTATCTCCGCTAGGAGGCTTGATGTGTTTCATTGCGCACACTGCAATTTCATAAAATTGTATTGTGGAATCATATAAATTTAAGAATGATTGTCACAATTAATGTATAAAATAAATTAAATTTCGTCGGTTGTTATCTTGACATCTCGTATTTTTGTCGCTTTAATTGCGGGCCCTCGAGGGCAACGTCGTCATGCCTATGAGAAAAATACGTGTATAACTGATGACGGTACGATGACAAGAGCAGCTATAAGGGGAATGTTTAAGTGAAAGTAATATTTCACTGACTTTCGAAACAGCTTAACAAAATTATCATTTTAAAGAACAAACTTAAATTGTTAAAAATAACCTGAGTTATGTCTTTTAATAAATGCGAAGAATTTCTCACGACAAACATTGGTTTTTAGAAGAGCTCTAGAGTTACGTTCGAACTTTTACTCACCCACAACATTGAGTCGCACAAAATAGCTTCTCACTGGCTGTGTTGATATTTGACATTCATACATGCCAGCATCGCGCTTTTGTGCCCATTTTATTTGCAATGTCCAATCGTCTGTGTCTTGATGATGTGTTGCTTGGAAGCGCTGATCCGATGTATATGTATATGCACCCACTGTGAGTATGTGTATGTCACGATGGCGTATCCACGAAACCTGTAAAAATGTAAAAATAAATTGTTAACACAAATTGTACAAGGTGGACATTGCAGATATTCATGAAAAATGTATGGGAGGGCTTATTATTTAGTCAATAGAATCCAACTCAACAGTTTTTAGAATTTTTGTCTGTATGTCTGTATGTTTGTGCGCGCATTACTTAAAAACTACTGAATTTAATTAAATGGAGCTTTCAATCTTGCACTATTAGATGTCTAAGTTAATATTAAAGATATTCCTTATTTCAATAGCTCGAGCGGTTTCGGAGTTATCGACCAATATGTAGAACAGGGTGACCCGGAATAGGTTAGTACAATATGGGTATCAAAAGAAAAGTGGTAATGAGTGCTACAATAAGAGATATAATTAACTTCCGTATCTCAATTAGTTTCGGCGACATAATAGTTAAAATCGGACCTAGTCTAATATAAGGTCTAAAACGCAGCGAACCGCTGTAATGTTACTTTTAAACTTGTCTATAATGCGATTATATTCAGAACATGTAAAAGAGCGTATTTAAACATACACTGCTCATTAATTATATGCATCTTTAGCATAAACACACACATGTCACAAATTATAATTAAAGCCTTTATATGCTTATATGGAACATCAATCCAACTGCTTTTATTGCGTTTAATTTAGCACATTCATCAAAAGCACTAAAAGAAAATATACATTTTTTTTTCTTTTATGTCATTTTATAAGAAAATCCTTTTTGATTGCGGGCATACTTATAAACATAACTAAAACGGAATAAATTCTGACAAATAAATAAACCATGTCATGTAAAGATTAAGTATTTTAGTTGTTATTTTTTTTCATAGACGCGCATGACTTAACATTAAATAAAGCGAATCACTTCCTAAGAATTTTATCAAATTTGAATATCGCAATCAACCAATTCTAACTCACTGGAATTTTGCTTTATTTTTTACGGAAATGAAGTGATTACTTACACGTTTATGCCATGCAAAAACTCGTGCGATTGATCTCCAAAAAGAGTGATCCGCGATCAATACTTTTCGTCTACAGTGGATTACAATTGATCGCCACTATTCCGTTAAGGCATAGTTGGGGTAAGTCGATTTTAAATTATGTAGCCTACTTTTAGGTGTTGAAAGTAAACTTGTCTGACCGTACCCGTAGGGGAACAAAGGGAAGCTGTTCGACACTACCCGTTTAGGCATGAAATGGACCAATTAATTACTTCATAGGACAAACTAAAGGGATCACTAGAACCCATACAAAGATATCAAAACTGGCATTGGTCGCATGCTCCTTTGCGACTCATCCCGGATCCATCCTAGACTAATCGAATTTTTTGCAGGGTATGTATGCGTATGGATGTGTGTACGTACGAGTAATAACCCTGCAAAAATGCGTTTAGTCTTAGGAGGATGCGACTAATGCCAGTTCTGATCACTTTGTATGGGTTGAACTATTCACATTTGTTTGAGCATATCGTATTTAGAGACCACTTGTATCCATTTATACCCGAACGGGCACGAAAGGAATACTCAACTTTTAGTGGGTACTTTTAACCAGGGACCGTAACTGTTATGAGTTTTATTATAAAACTCGCTATTTGAACATTATTTTCAGATTTTTTTTAATAAAAATCAACAATAAAAGGTATCTTCAAGTTTTATTTTTTTGATTAAGGATAATGTTTATTTTTTTAGTTTTATTCTTTCTGATCTTTGACAAAAATATCACTTATTCCTTGAGCGATATTTCATCCTTCAAGAATAAAACTTAAATTTTCAGTTTCAATTTTTTTTTCACGGATCGAAAAACTTAAAAAGCCGCTGCGCCTTTTTGGCAAGTAATTGATCACAAATATTGGTTATTATAATCTCGTCAACATATGTACTCAATAACTAAAACATATTTATAGACACATACATGTGTATATGTAAATAGGTTGGCATGCAATAAGGCTTTTTGAGTTTTTCGAACTTTGAAAAAAATTAAAACTTAAAATTTAATTTTTATTCTTGAAGGATAAAATGCCGCTCAAGGAATAAGTTTTACTTTGATCAAAAAAAAAAATGAAACTCGAACACGAGCTTTATTTTCGTGCAAAAAAAGTAAAACTCAAAAAATTATGATTATTTCTGATCAAAAAAAAAACTCAAAAAAGATTGATTATATGTAATTTATATAGATTTCGCTCAAATTTTCTTCAATCAATGCAGATTTTCGTTGGCATGACGAGGCATGCACGTTCATATACTGTAAACTGTACTCCGATATAGCGAAACCTTTATTTTTTTCATTAAAAATATAAAAATAATTATTGGGGCCCCTGCTTTTAACTCCTATAAGTATATTACAAAACCTAAAATTGACTAAAAAACCTATTAGTATGCTGCATAAATAAAAATTTACTAATGTATATTGAATTACCGCCAACTGTAGACTAAAGAGATTAATCGGTACCACTCTCTTTAGAGATTAGTCACACGATTTTTTGAAGGGAACTGAGGCATTTTCCTTATTGCTGTCTGTACAATGGATCCATTCAAACCTTATTACAAATGCTTGTCCCATTTTTCATATTGTTTGCTCAGCACTTCTTTGGTCATTCGCACAATGTCGCTGACAGTAAATGTATTTAGCATGGACATTTCTTTTTGGCTGGTTATTGCTAATTTATTGCTTACTTTTTTCTACAAGGTCAGAGAAACTACAATATGGAGGTAATTTAAGTCCAGTAAATGGCAGAGGCTTTGAAGACCGTGGACATCTGGAAATCGACTTAAGGACATACTTAAGATCTTGAAGCAACTTTTCTCCTTATCGCTAAGATGCAAGGAGCGGACGAGTTGATGGTCTACCCGCCGAGCTATTCAAACACTCACGCAAAGAAAAGCATGCATCAATTCTTATGCAGGATATAGTCGGCTGATAGCATTCCTGGAGTTTATAACTTTCTTCCTTTTTCCCTTAATTGACAAGACTGTCGTGCTTCTCTTCTCTATAGACCATATCTCTACAAATCTGTCATGATACCAGCCTTAAGGTATAGCTATAAATTATGGACAGCGTCGAAGGAAAGTTTGATGGTCTTGCAAGTAATTAAGGGAAAAGTTCCAGGGAAGATTTATAATCCTTCCTGTGATGCGTACGGCTAGTATCAAAGGAAGCTCAGAAGTGCATTGTAATAGTTTTATGTAGTTATGAGCTTTTTGTCTTGAATCGAAGCCTAGAAACTTCGCTGGTATGGCTATGCTATGCGAATGAACAAAGGCCAGAAGCTGTTCATTTCACATTCGTGGGCGTATAATTTGTGCTATGTTGTTTTCTCGCCACCATTTTTGTATAATTATTTCTTGTTTTCCCCGATAAAATGTTTTAAGTGTGATTTATGTAAGATTTTATTAAGCATGCTAGTTTTTATTTTTGCATATTGCATGTATATTCAACTGGGCCAAGGAAAGGCTCCTTTTTTTTATTAAATTATATCATGTTTGCAAAAAAAAAAGGAGTATAAATAGTTTTTTTTTTTTAAGTTAAAAAATCTCGTTTTTAATTTATATTCATCATATATGTAGAGTCATTATTTCAATAACGTGATTATTAAACCCTTCCGCGCGTCACTGCATCTCAGAATTTCTAATAGACGGAGTCCGATTTTAATTATTATCTCCAAAAAACAGTATCATCTTTCGTTCATGCCCATATTATACTTACACATCCTGGTCCACATGTTAGTCCGAAACTCTAAAACCGGTCAAGTTATGGAAATAAGGGATTTCTTAAATTTGAGCTTAGACATCCAGCAGTGCAACCATGAACGACACATTCAATTCTATTCAGAAGTTTTTGAGTGATACGCGCCCAAACATATAGACAGTCAGACAGATACAAATTATTAAATGGTTGCTTTTTATTTTATCACTTGTATATTCTTCAGCGAATGTCTTCCGACTTCATTACTATCATCATTATTATCTTCAGAGTCATCATCTTCATTTCAAGCAGCCATGCTTTTTCTATCTTCTTTTAGAGCAGTGGTCTTTTCAAGAGAGAAATAAAGTCAATATCAATTTTGAAATATAGTCACTGACGTTATTTCCCAATTCAAATAAAAACTTCCTGTAGCACGTCGACTAAAAATCACGCTGTTTTTAATTCCAAATTTTCAATTTATAATATGAAATGATTTTAAAGTATTCAATAGTATGATTTCCAAACAAAAAATTGTGATACCGTCTCAATTCATATAAAAAAAAAAAATATGGAATTAGCGATAGCGCAATTTGTTTCCCAAATTTTCGTCTGCGGCACCAATGGACGTTATTTCCATTTGATATGCGAAATAAAATCAATTGTCGTTATTTCCATGGTAATTGTTGTTGGAGCAGTGGCCGGTTTTTAATCATATTTTTTAGTTGATATTAGAGAAATGCCAATGATTTCAAGAGCGATGGTATAGATGTTTCATCAGACCCCTTCGCGGACACTGGGAAGCGTTGATCTTGTTACCTATCACTCATAGCTCAACTCCAAGGATAGTGTTTGCGGCTAATTTTTTAAGAGAGTTCTTTCACTTCCTAATCTCATTTTTATTAATTTTCTAATTTTTCCCTTTTTTATCTACTTTTTTACTTATAAGAAATTATGAGATAAATCACCGGTTTCCTTTTTGAAATGTTGACTGCGTCATATTAATAAGGATACTAATTTGTTATTTTTCTAAGGTACCAAATCATGCGTCTTTAAAAATTCATACGCACTCCAAATTTTCTTCAGAAAATAATGTGAGTAGTTAATACATCATTAGAGCTACCTATATTAATGTCAGCTTATACATATTTTTTATTCCTCTTTTACTTAATATAAAGTCCATACCTATGTAGATATTTAAATTTTTTTTACTTTACAAATACGCACTTTTACAACTACAGTGTTCTGTAATTATCGTTGTATTTGTAAAAAGATGCAATCAACACTCCCACATGACATGTACTCACCGTTTTGTTACTCAAATTGCGTACGCGACAACTTAAATACGCCGATTTGCCCATCAGTGCGGTGACATTACGCGGCGTTGATGGATCAAAATATGGATCCATCCATTTCGGATGCTCATAACTAAGGGTGGTTGGTGGATATTGTGTTGTACTCAAGGCAAGCATATGTTCCTCCAGTGAATTGTAACTCTCCATGGGTCTTTGAACGCCACCATTTGTCATGTCTGTTGTGTCAGAAAGAAGAAAGAAAAGAAAAAATTTAAAAATCATGAAAATAAAAGTTCTAGATATTTTGTGCAGACGATATACATAATTGTTATTTTCCTACATGTAAGCAAAAGGTGAGGTTATGTTTAGAAATACAATTCATGTTGTAAATTTTGAATTCTTACATGGCAAACACAATAAGTAAGATGAATTGTTGAATTGTAACTCAGGCTGCCGGGATGTATCTCAACTCATATGACTACTGTCGCAGAAGCAGCCGTACAGATTCAATGTCCAGAGGTAACCGCTTCTTAATCGTCTTATGGTGATATAAACAATAGAAACCATATATGACAACACAATATGCCCACTTTTGGGTAAAGTAACTGGTTGGTAATTAATTTTTTCCTGCTTTTTTAACTTAAGCAACCTAAACCGTTTTGTTTTTTTTATTTTTTCCAAACCTTCTTTTATGTTTTAACTTAACTGTTTGTTTTCTTGCGATCGATTTTCAGCAACTTATCTATGGGGATAGATAATAAAATGCAACTTAAACTCAATAATTTTATTTATGGGATAGAGTTGGCAAAACCAGATTTGGCCCTTCTGCGAAACTTC
Organism: Merzomyia westermanni; assembly: GCA_949987695.1. Classification (NCBI taxonomy): domain Eukaryota; kingdom Metazoa; phylum Arthropoda; class Insecta; order Diptera; family Tephritidae; genus Merzomyia; species Merzomyia westermanni. The sequence goes on from OX465291.1 coordinate 30,959,550, forward strand.
ACATAAACTGAAAATGTCCATAGTGTTTCTAAGAATATAAAACCTTATCAAGAACCAGGATCAAGATAAAAAATACCTCTGTCTATTTCCCAACTACCAGAAGACACAGCATCACACACTTCCTGCATCATTTGTCATTCGCATCATTTAATAGGCAAGGCAACCGAAAGCGCCTGTAATTACGCCAATCATGAGTCTGCAGTCAACCCTTTTCATTGAGCATTTGTTGACCTCATTTCATACACCTTGCACCTGTTCTTGGAGAGTTTGAACTCTCCCAGTCTGATTGGGGTTTCTACCGTATAACCATCAAGGGCCACAATTTCTTGGCCAACACGTCCATATGACAGGGCCCATATGACTTTGTCCCAGTTTATGTGTACGTTGTTCCCCGTCGCCATTCTTCCCGCATCCTCCTCAAGCCTGGCCCCTGCAACTTAGAGAGTGGACGTATTTCCGCTGTTTTCGTTACAGCCACAATTTCCGCTGAAAGACAATACAGTGTTCTGACAGCTTGGAGGATTTGTTTATTCCCGGAACAGCAAAGTACACAGCAGACCTTCCACCTTGACATAATTTGAAACCATGGGTGTACACGTTAAGGGTTGATGGGGTAAGTCATTTTTAAATCAAACTCTGAGATAGTTCACTGAACTGGAGCTTCAAATATACCCCCTGGCATACCTTACCCTCTCGAAAAGGGAAGATCCACTAACCAAATGTTCGGCGGGGACAAAATAACTGCTCGAGCGGCAATCGCGCAAGTACCACAAGGTGGATTTTTCATTTCCCCTTTAACCCAATGGGATTGTATTACCATTGTAAATAGCGATGACAATCAAATCTATTCATCAATCCACACAATAGAGGAAGTTTTGGCAAATTCCACTGCAACGCTGAAGAAGAGAAATTTTTAAATAACAAAATTGGGTTATAAAGCTATTTTAATTGAAATTTTTTATGAAAACATCATTATAAGAAGCCTTATAAGTCTTTGTTTTGTATATGTTTGAAGCTAAAAGCTTAGGGAACCTTTCGTAAGTTCAATCCCGTCGCATATGACTATCACCGGTCGTATCCTGTATTTCTGACTAATCACTCACAGCTTTTGCTTTGAGCACGCCTTTTGAACATTTAATTAAACTAGAGTTCGCCCAGTGGATGAAATTCAACCAGTAAACTTTATTTTGTTTTATTTTTTTGCTGTATCTTTTATCCGCCTTTTTTTCTTCCTTTCTATGTCGTTCCTTTCCTCTAACATGTTTTTATTTTCCTTGATTTCTTCTTTTACTCTCTTATTTTATATTTTCCTTTCCTCAAACTTCTTTTCTTTTCCCTTCCCTTTTATTTTCTTTCTTCGTTTTCTTACCTTTCCTTTAATTCCGTTTTCCTTCCTTTCATTTCTTTACTTTCCTTTCATTTTCCCTCCTTTCCTATCCTTTCCATTCCCTTCCTTTCCTTTCCTTTTCCTTTTCTTTCCTTTAATTTTCCTTCCTTTCAATTCTTTTCCTTTCCTCTATTTTCCTTTAATTTTCTTCGGCGTTTAATACTCTTTATGAGTAATCATTTATTTTATTTTTGTAAACCCTGTTTGTAGGTATCAGCAATGAATGTTACATATTTGCTCATATTTTACATTGCTTGTTTAATGTATCCAACAAAGCAACTTTTCGTGATCTCAGGAGAGTAGCTGACACTGGGCATCGTAGCCAGTAATCAAGACAATAACAACAACTAAAGCAAAAATGCATGACACAACAGAGTATCTATAGTGCGAATACTTATTTTTCATTGGTCCACTACCAACTCTTCGCACTCACAGTGAGAGCCGACCACACGAATAACACAAAAACATGCATGGCAAGTCACTACTACGGCTCTTAATTTTTTCCTACAAAGCAACTCCTCGGCCATGCTCACGATTCAGCATAGTACACAAAAAGCAAGTACACACACACACAGCGTGTCTATAGTGTGAATAAGTAAATGTGTAGTGGTGTAACTTTTATGTTAAATTTTTTATATTAAAATGATTTTTTAAATTTTTTTTATTTACAGATAAAAGTACACCTTAAAATTTCCTATCTATACATATATAATTTGTATACCTTAGAATTATAGTTTAGCAGAAAACGGTTCGACATTGCATTCATCTTGTCTATTTATATATAAGATGTTAAGGTATACGTTGGAAAAAGCTTTAAAACAAATGCTTATAATCATACATGGGCAGAGTGACACTATCGTGCCAAGAGAGTGAAACCGTGTGTACGTATACAGAATCCGAGAGCATGATTTGAGCGAGGTGTATTTATAAAGGTGTGACTGGCAGATTTGCATGACACTGCTATGAGAAACTATAGGGTCAAAAAATGTAAACAAACAGAATCAACACTTTATGGTGCACCTTGTAGCATTTTATTTGTTTTCTAGAGGAGAATATTATTCTTTCTATGTTATAACCAGGGATAGGACTTTTCAGACCTAAAATACTTTTAAAAAAACTCAAGCAAAGTGACCAAATAGGCAGGAAAAGGCACTAAAAAATTAAAAAAAAAGCAATTAAAAGGCAGCAAAAAAATAATATGCTGAAAAATTCATTTGTTTTCATAACGGCACTCATTTTCGAACTAACAACTGATACGATAAAAACAATGCGGGTTTTAACTTTAATTCCAATCGAGCTTTGAACACAAAAACCTTACTCTCTATAGTTGTGATAGTTCTTTCGATTATCGGAAAAAAAAACACTTACTAAAAAATATGAAATATTTTAAGATTTGAAATTATCAAGAACTAGGGAATTCCCTCGCCATTTAATATTTTATTATCCCAAGATATTAGTAAATAAAATCAAAGCAAGAAGCACTTAAGGAAACGCAATGCAATTTAAAATTACCTATTACTTTTAAAAATTTGAAAGAAGAAGTAACTATTTAAAAAGGAAAAAATAAATTTATTTTTAAAAAAGGCAAATAAAATGTGTATAGCTGGCATCAAGTGAAGCTAATTCGTGGTCATTGTCAACCAAAATTACCATATCTGTTACCAGAAAATGGCAATTTCCAATTAATCCTATATCTGGTTATTACTAAAATAAAGGCAATTTCAGCCGGTAATTTCAAACAATTCCTTTCATACTTTTTGTGGTTTCATTTTAAACGCTTAGTGAATTTCAATGTAATTTCAATAACTTCTCGGCTGTAATTTCTAAATTGTTTAATTTTTCTCTTTTTTTTTTGACGGGCTTTATTCATTTTTATTTCTGCTCTTGAAAAAAGCATAAAACTAAAAATGTAATTATAAATTTAGTGGAATATTCCTAACTCCAATAAACAACACATTTTTAACTATTCCACAAACACCATTGAAACAAATAAGAGTATAATTATTATTTTTATGATAAATAATAATGAGAACAGAGCAGCAAACACCACCATAAAGGGTAAGAGATTCCCCAGCAGCAGTAAGTAACACCAAATAACATATGGTCCTACGAGCCGGATTTTAACTAGTGACCTATGAATATCAGTAGACGACTAAGCGGTCTAGGGGGCGAGTATGTTTAAGCGAATTAAGCTGTGATTATTTCTGTCGGTTATGCAATATTCCAAAGATATAGTTTATGTTTGGATTGGAGGGGCTTTTCACAGCGAAAATAAGGGCTATCCCCTCATGAATACATACAAGGTGTAACAGATGCCTAGCATCCCTCGTTCTATACAGAACTAATAATTTAAATTATAAAGATTAATAATTTAAATAAACAATAATAGTTTAGCATTACCAAAGAGGCAACTATGCAACATATGATCAGCGCCCCCCGTTCGACTCTCTGAACAAATAATAAAATAATATACAAAAATTTGCTTAAATAATCTGCTCGTTCTTCATACCATCAAGGCTTAGATACTTTGTTTCATTTTTCCTCATGGTAAATACAAGGTGGTGCAAAAGTAAGCTTCCGATGTTCAGCATATCGGTTGTGGCACGTGCAGTGTGTGCTGTTGCACCGTCTTGTTGGAACCACATGTTTTCCAATCCCAATCCATCAAGTTGCGGCAAAAAGAACTCGTTGATCATTGCTCTGTAGCGCTCACCATTCACAGTAACCGTTTGGCCCCGACCGATTATTGGTCAAATAAATAGTCAGCAATATTCCGCGTTCTGGAGCAGTGTAGCGTAACATTGTTTATTAACGTGTATTTCGCATGTGTTTACTACACAAATGTCAAAACAGAACTGACTTTAGGGGCCAATCGCAAAACTTATAGCATTTTTTGATAGGAGGATTACTTTTGCGCCACCCTGTATAAGCACCAATATTTCAGGTGATTATTTTATATGTTAAGGCTTCAAAACCCATCCATGCTTTGCTGAGTCACAGAGCTTACAAAAATAGACTTAATTCGGTTTTAATCATTATATCTCCGAAACCAGTTGAGATATGGAACTTAATCACATCGCTTATTGCAACACTCATTAGCACCTTTCGCTTGATACTCATGTTATACTAACCCAATTTCGGTCAAAGTCGGTATGTTGGTCTACAACTCCTAAACCGGTAAACTTCTCGAAATAAGAAATGCCCTCAATTTTAAGTTGGACGTCTAGTAATGCAACAATGAAAGCTCCATTTAATTCTATTTAGCAATTTTTGAGTGATGCGGGACGAAACATACACACAGACAGAAAGAGAGAGAGGAAAAAAATTCTAAAAACTGTTGATTTTAATTCTATTGGTTCAACAATGATCACCCTTATCAAGTTTTGACGAATGAGATCAGACCTGTTAAATAATGATTAGCAATCGTAAGGATTACCGGATTGATTAACTACTTTCTTGAGAATCCATTTAATGATTTATTATCAATTACATTAAGTTTTTAATGATTGTTTTCCAATTAATTAAAAAATAAACAAAAAAAAAGGTCATGATTTTTTACGATTATTAAAAAAAAATATCAAAAAAAAAAATTGTGTGATTATTTTGGATTTTTTTTGAATTGTTTTTGAGTTTTTTCAGTATTGTTGTAGAAGCACATAAATATACACATCAACAATACTTAAAAAACCAAAACGAATACAAAAAAAAAAAATTAAATAATCAAAAGTGTTCAAGAAAACTTTTTTTGATTATTTTTGATTTTTTTTTAATGTTTTTTTGATTTTTTTTTAATCGTAATCAATTAATAACTGCCTTTTCTTGAAAACCAATTAAAATAATCATTACCAATTAAAAACCCTTCTAATTAATTGATTACTAATTAGTTATCAAATTTTACAAATCGAAATGAGATGTACAAAAAAATAGCTTAACAAATTTGCTTAAAAAAATCAACACACTTGGAAAAAAACGTCAGAAACTATTCGATTTTTCTTTGTCATAACTGAAACTACTTGCCTTAAAAACATAATAAGAAAAAAAAAACATATTCACCCCCCGATTCTGTATTTTTGACGAATTGTCAATACTAAGAGGTAAGTAGTCAAGAAATAAATATTTGTAAAGTTTTTTTTTTTTTCAATTTTGTGTCGCAAAAACCAAAAAATATTTTTTAATTTCAAACACTTTATACAAATATCCCTTTCTTGACTTTGGTACAATATTGCCGATCAAGAACACAGAATTAGGGGTAACAATCCAATTATTTGTTATATATTTCTGTGGCGATAAACACAAACTACCAAATTCAAGTTTGGTCGAAAACGAGATAGTACCACCATTGTGTTCTCCGTGTGAGGATCTACAATCAAACAAAATTTCACGACTTTTGCTAAAAATTATGGATTTTATGGACCAAAAACTATATCGAAATTCCATATCCAATTTCACTTTTTAAAGCGCTCTACTGATAACCTCAAAAAAATGACTTTGGTAGTTTGTCCTTATTGCCACAGATTTAATGGTGACAAACAATTTAAGCTCTTTGATAATAGCGAACCCAACTCCCGGATTGTAAAATCAATTCCCAAAACTCCCAGGATAGTCAAAATCGAAAAATTGGCATTAATTGCATTTGTACTGCTCTCCCTCTAACCCGCTCACCCTCTCTCACTCTCTCTCCATATATTTTTCATTCTCACTATCTTTCTGTATTTCCCTCTCTCTTTCAGGTGTGACACTATGTGCAGATTTCAAGCTAAATATAAGGTATAAGCAGGTTAAATGCTTCTAATTCCTACTCAGAAAAGGCCCAACAAATCGCTGAGTAGTTGTGTATTTTAGTCTTCCTAAGTCTTATTCTAAATTTGTCTGTATTTTCTCGCATATTTTAGTATTTACCGTACACAAATTTGTTCTTACCTCAAAAACTATTACGTTTGCAGCAGACATACATTTCTACTAACTTTTTTCACGTCTTTTCCTGCTTTCGAATAAAGTGCTAAAATTAAAAAAATTGTATATGTATTTCATTTCCTTCCGTTTTGTGATATCATACTTATATTTAGATTTTATAGCAAACTATCAAAGAGTGCTGATGTTTCCATATATGCATGAGCATCTTCCGCAAATCTACTGCCGCTTGAAAACATTCATGCACACATGAGCACGCACTTAGAACTCCTCCCAAATGCATAACTTCTTGAATGCCATGACAATGCAAGCATAAACATGAAATATGAGATACGCGCTTATTATAAGTGCAAAAAGGGGAAGTTTTGCATGGAAAATTCATCAGCACGTACAGAAAATAAAAGTTCATCTTCCGCTAGAGTGCTTTGTCATGCATAAGTACAGCTATTTGTAATCATTGAAAATGCAAGTGTATGAGTATGAAATATGAAAAATTTTATGAATTTGTGTATATATTTGTACGAGTATATGTGATACTATCAAAGATCATGTCAGCCTCGTAGGCAACTATGCATATCTTTTCCGCATGACTGTAAACATTGGATGCTTTTCTACACCTTTAAAAAATTGAGCTTGAATTTTAAAAAATTCACTGGCTTAGAGATTTTGTCAAACTTTTTTGTAGCTAATTCCAAATTACGTTCCTGCAAAAAATCGTGTGGCTGATCTCTAAAGAGAGTGATCCGAGATCAAAACCTTTTTTCTACAGTGGGCTACAATTGATCCCAACTATTCCGTTATAGGCATAGCTGGGATAAGTCCATTTTAATTTCTTTAGCCTACTTTAGGTGTTCAAACTAAACTTGTCAGTCCATGACCGTAAGGCAACAAAGGGAATCTATCCGACACCACCCTTTTGGGCATGAAAGGGACCAATTAGTCTCTTCATAGGACATACTCAAACAAAAAGGATCACTTCAACCTATACTAAGAGATCAAAACTGGTATGTGTTTCATCTCGGATTCATTATAGACTAATCGCGTTTTTTTCAGGGTTTTAATGATTTTTAATTTCTTTTTATTTGGATTAAAATGTCTATAATTTAATTAAGGTTTTCAAACTTAACCTTAAAACTTTCTATCTATAAGAGCAAACAAATTCTTTTTTTTTTTAATTTTGTTTATGTTTTTGAAAGCTCTTTCAAGTCATTGACGTTTTCTCTAAACATTTGTATGTGCTGGAGCTCAGTGGTTAGAGCCTTTGTTTCGGATGCACGTCGGTTCAAATTTCGCTAACTGTCCCATTTTTTTTTAATTAAAAGTTTTAAAATGATGGCTTAAATTCTTGTGGTCTCTTTTTAATAACAACAGACTTAATCGGTCACTGAGATACTGATTTTCTATATGTAGTTAAGTACGGCGTCCTGCTCAGCCGCAGAATTTCGCAATTTAGTTTCTGTCGCTTGCGTAAGAAGTAAGCTTACCGTGAGCAATCCAGGTCTTGTTATGACTAGGTAGTAAGCGTAAAATTTCAAGATTTTACCAATGAGGAGTTGATATTTTGATGACTTTTTTGAAAAAGCGACTTTGTCTTACTAAACTTTTCGATGATACTCTTCTTTTAGTTGTGCTTTTTATTGCTTTCACTGATGTTATTATTGGTTTTCTTTCATTTCTTTATTTATTTTCTTATTGTAGTTGTTATTGAGACTGAATATGTGTGGTTTCTGTATTTTTGTTTTTTGTTCTTGTGAGAAATGTTCTTATTGTTCTTCTTATTCCTTTCATTTTTAGTTTACTTTCTGTTATTCTGCTCGCTCTTCTTTACTTCTTAAATTCTTGTTATTTTTGTCATCTTATATTGCTTCTTTCTTTTTGGCTCGATATTCAATCTTCTTGTTGCTCTTACTACTTTTTTTGTCTTAGGGTCTTTTGTTTTTCGGTTTTCTTTTCATAGCCTTTCTTTCACCTTTTGTTGTTCCTGTTAATTCTATTGTTCTTCTTCCGTTTCATGTTTTCTTGTTTCACTGTTGTGTCAGTTTTTTTTTTACTTTTTGTTGTTCTTTGTTTTTGCTGTACTTGTTTTTAAAATCTTTCATAAACATGAGATGGTAGATTAAGTTTGGTCCGATGTTTGAAAGGTTGGGAAAAATGAGAGACAGACCCACAAATATGTATATCGAAATGATATGTCCGTTCGTCTGTCCGCCTGCCTATTTGAACGCATAACCAGTCCATCAGTTTTGGAGCTATTTTGCTGAAATTTGGTATGGAGCCATTTTGTAATATATTAATCACCATACAGCGCATGGCTCCCATATAATTGCATAGCCCCCTTTCCATCGATTGGGGGTTTGGGTAGGAATGTAAAATTTTGTAGCTTTTGCACTTATTATATACGTAATTTGGATATTGAAAATCAGTCAGACCACTGTTACGATAAACTAGTTTTGGGATATATATCCTTAAACAAAAAGGTTAAGACCGTCAAATTTTGCACAGTTTGTACTTATTGTAAATAAGAATCGAACACTAGAAACGTTGATGCTTATTCATGAGAGGTGTGAAACCTTCGACACTTGTTTTTTTCTTTTTATTGCTTTAATTGCTCTCTGCTATTTAATGGTTCCTGTGTTTCTTATTCATTTTTATATTATTTTCTTATTTTGTCCTCGTTTTTCTTATGTTCTTTTTATTTCTGTTGCTTTTTACTCTTGCTGTTGTTGATTATATGCTTCTCTAACCCCTTTTTTTTTCATTAACTTTCCTGTTACTGTTGCTTTTGCCTTTCCTGATATTCTTGAAGTTAGTCATCTTTCAGTGTATTATATGCTTCTCTAACCCCTTTTGTTTTCATTAACTTTCCTGTTACTGTTGCTTTTGCCTTTCCTGATATTCTTGAAGTTAGTCATCTTTCAGTGTATCTGATTGTTTCTGCATTTGCTATTGCGGGATTATATATATTTTTTGACCTGCCTTATTTTTCATCTTTTATGGTTATTGTTTCTGTTAATATTCCTTTTGTTGCATTTATGTTTTATGCCAGTTTTTGATCTCTTTTTATGGGTTGAAGTGATCCCTTTTGTTTGAGCATGTCCTATGAAGAGACTAATGGGTTCTTTTCATGCCCAAAAGGGAGTGTTGGACAGATTCCCTTTGTTCCCCTACTAGTACGGTCGGACAAGCTTACTTTCAAAACCTAAAAGTAGGCTACAGAAATTTAAATGGACCTATTCCAATTATGCCTATAACGGAGTAGTTGGGATGAATTGTAGCCCACTTTAGACGAAAGGTATTGATCCCGGATCACGAGTAGCACGATTTCTTGCAGGGTAGTTACTCTTGTTCTTCTGTATATCTAAATGTTTCTTGAACTTCCTTTGCAAACGACAGACATCAGAATAAACATAAAATTCTCTGAAATGTCCTTAAATTTTGCCTTAGAAATTAAACATGTCTGCTTAAATAAATGACTTTCGCTTAAAATTTTGCTACATTAGGGTGTTCCTAGTGTGTATCGAAACAAAAGTTTGCTTTATAAGTCATGAGGGAGTAAAAAGAATTATAAACAAATTTTAAATGACTTTATGGTCAAGGTGAATTTATATTTTAACAGTGAATTCAGTGAGAATAGTTCAAAATTTAGTTTGAGTTTAAGCTTTTCTTTAAATCTGCTGGGGAGCATTTTCCTCGAATCCTTTACATAGGAGAGCCCTGAACATGTTGATCTTTATATGTTTTATGGTGCTTGTTCCATTTATGAATTTTAAATTAATGGTTTGACTTAACAAAATATCTAAGTGAAGTTTTGAATTATAAGGAACAGTTAATTTATAAATATGTAAAAGGCATGCCCTACTAAACGCGCTTATACATATATAAAACCAATTAAAAGTTTTGTATTGCAATATTTTTTATTTGCGTGCTAAAGTAATTATTGACGAGGTTGAACTGAGCATCATAATAAATCTCTTGACATAGCGAGGCTGCTGGTATGCTTCTTCATTAAAGAGAGCACCAAAGTCTATGAACATAACTTAAATGATGTACGAAAGGAGCAATAAGAAATTGTGGAAATTTAAACAAAATTGTGGTCCATGTTTTTAACAGGAAATGCTGATATAAATACATGCACACATGTGTGAACAGATTTTAAAAATGAGCGCTAATCGGAAATTGGGATTTTAATCTTGAATTGCATGAGTCCCATAGTTGGAGCATTGTTGATTTATACAGCTTAAAGAACCCAGATACTAAGAAGTAAATTCAGATCTTTAGACCGTAAAGCGTTCAAAATTGCATACTCATACTGGATAACGTTGCCACTCACACAAGAAAAATCCCTTTAAATGAATTTGAATAGAAAAACGACCTTTAAAGGTAAGTTAACTTTGGATAGTAGGGAAGTAGCGAAATGTAATTGAGTGGCTTAAATGTTAAGTTCTTAAGTTGCTGATATCAAAAGAGGAGGTCTTACTGCTGAATTCATCGCTGAAACAGCGATACTTTAGGAAGCTCATACATAAACAACTCGCTTACTTAAGTTTTAAGCATACTAATCGATCAGTTACACTCCTTACTCTTGAAGTTTTACTGGGTTTTTTCTTCAGACTCTGAAGACTATTGTATTTATTCGTGTTGTAAACTACGATTCCTATCCTACGCATGTCAAGTAAAAACCTGTAAAGAAGTCTAAGTTCGGGTGGAACCCAACATTATATACCTAGTCGTTATCTACAAGGTGGCGCAAAAGTAATCCTCCTATCAGAAAATGCTATAAATTTTGCGATTGGCCCCTAAAGTCAGTTCTGTTTTGAAATTTGTGTAGTAAACACATGCGAAATACACGTTAATAAACAATGTTACGCTACACTGCTCCAGAACGCGGAATATTGCTGACTATTTATTTGACCAATAATCGGTCGGGGCCAAACGGTTACTGTGAATGGTGAGCGCTACAGAGCAATGATCAACGAGTTCTTTTTGCCGCAACTTGATGGATTGGGATTGGAAAACATGTGGTTCCTACAAGACGGTGCAACAGCACACACTGCACGTGCCACAACAGATATGCTGAACATCGGAAGCTTACTTTTGCGCCACATTGTATAATGAAATCCCAATTTATACAGGTCTATACGGCGGCCGCCGTGGTGTGAAGGTAGTGTTGCCGGCCTACCACACCGAAGGTCCATGGTTCGAGCCCTGGTACAGGTAACATCAAAAGTGATTTGAAAAAAAAGTTTTTCAAAAACGGGGTCGACCCCCGGCAGTGGTTTGGCAAACTCTCCGAGTGTATTTCTGCCATGACAGGCTTCTCAGCAAAAATTCGTCTCCTTTGTAGATGCCGTTCGGAGTCGGCAAAAAACTGTAGGTCCCACCAATTTGTAGGGAAAATTCAAATCGGCACACCACAAATTGGAAGAGAAGCTTGGCGCAAAAATCTCTTAGGAGGTTTATGATGATATACCTGTTGTATATCGCGCCATAGAGATAGAGAGAGATTTTAATAATTTTCAGTTTGTATTATAAAGCCAGCGGATTATTTTCATTAAACATCAATTATTTCCGTATACTTTTTGATGGGACTATCTCTTCTTCTTCTCATAACTACAATCATTTCATGTTCATGGAAGGTATGAAAATCAAAAAAGATATGTAACTTCCCTATTCCAGTGGGGTGTTAACTACTTGCCCGGATATTCGCCTTTGAAAATAGCAGAATTTTTATGCTGAAAAGTAGGCAGCGCCACGCCTACTTCCCCAAAATCCACAAAATATTTCCTCGGTCGAGTTTTACTTAAAATGTTTATTATGTGTGTAAGATTTTATAGATATAGCTTGCATGGTTATAGAAATATCGCGTTTTACATTTTACAAACAAATTTTGCGGAATTATGTTAAAAAACTGGGCGTGGCCTTTGACTGATTTCGAAAATTTTTTCAATAAACATTTAACTTTAGCTGTTCAATATTTTCGCCAAATGTTGTTTCGATAGATCGTTTTTTGCCAGAGTTATGGCATAAAAAGTTTTGTGAAATAATCCTCATTTCGTATTGGATTTCTCTTTCACATTCAAACCGTGCGCTGTTTACTTCTTGATTGCATTGGGTTTGTTTAAAATATACCCTGCAGTCAAACCAACTAGTTGGAAACTATTTCAGAGCTAGACTGAACCCCAAGTCCAACAAGGTAGTCAACTGTCTTGAACAACAAATTCATAGGCTAATTTTAATTTTCATTTCGCTTTTTGCAAAGTATGTGCCCCAAAAAGTGAATGACATGTATCAACATTATGTTGCTTGTAATTTATAAAGTAAAAGCGCAGAAGAAAACAAAAAATTTATTATTTTAAATAATTCATTAAAAAAATTAAAAAAAAAATTATTAAAAAAAATTTAAATGTAAGTCTGATTCATTCCCTCTTGTAACCCAAAGCTTTGTTCAAATTGGGACAAGAGTTATAAGCGTTTGTTTGAAAAGTTATCTAAATTTTACCATAACTGTAACTTCGATAACAAAAAAAAAGAATAAAAAATTGAGACAAGAATATTTTTTTTGCTGATTTGAGGAATTTTTAGTCAATTATTTGTTTAAAAAAATGTTGCCTCAGAGAAAAATGTTGAGGAACCCAAAATGTTTTCATCTAATTTTTAAAAATGGTCTGTCAGACAGCAACCATAGTCTGAGTATTAAATGACCCCACGGAGGGTGATTACTCTACACACAAGTCGGAGTTTTACCATTTTCTCTGGAAACATTAAATTTAAAATTTAAGTTCTACTGGGATTTTTCCAACAATAGGGACTAGTTGTAAACTAGTATTTTATGCTACTGCAGGCAATGAACTTCTCTGCTGGGTAGCAATACTTATCTGTATATGTGCGTGTTTTCTTCTCGCTTTATATACTTCTACAACAGGTCGTAATGCCTGCTTCTTTCGTCCCCAAAATTTATTCAGACCTGTCGCTTGTTACTTGACCATGCGCTGCTTGAACGTTTACTTTTGCTCCCATACTGCGTTTTTCCACATCAAGCAATTACTTTTTTTTTGCATTTGTATAGGAGCATGTGTATGTGTGCATTTTTCATTTAATTTTTGCATTCAGCTTCGTTTGATGGCTGCACACTGGCGCTTTAAGCTCCCCAGTGCTATCGGCAGCGCACTTTATACGAAGAGACATTCAAGTCAGTAGAGCCATCCAAGCCGTCCAATCGACTACTCAATGATTTCCCATTTGCCTGCTGTGTGACATCATTTCTTCTTTGCTTTCATTTAGTCTTTCCTTACCTGCTTACATCGTAGTAGTTGTTGGCCCCAATACGCTCAGCTGCGATTATGCGCATGGTAGTTTGGTCATTTCAAGATTTATATCTTTCATTTTCTTACTTCACCTTTAGAGAGATTATTCGGATAGAAGTTGACAGTTTATTGTATTAATATTTTTCTCTGTCATCGTTTTTTAAGTCATTCCCAAGTGTCGTTTATTGATTTGCTCTGCGAAATATGTTTCATTCATAGATGAACAATTTATTAACTTCAATATGGCCGCCGTACGTATTAAGTTTGTCATGTTGGTTGGGTGTTAAATTGGGATTCATATGTGTAGCGTTCTTTGAAGAAGCTTAGCATATTTCTGTTATCTTCGTCATATCCCGAGTATGACAGATAATGTGTGATTTACCTTTTAAGCTAGGTTTCGGTCGACATGAAAAGTTTTCAGTCCATTGAAGATATTTTAAAATGAACTATTAGCCTTTATTGTGGGCCTAATTAAGAAAATTTAAATGAACAGCCGTATAGCTCAGCTAGGTATGCAGCGACTCGGTTGTGAAATTGTGGCTCTTGATATCTGGTTTTCAAACCATTTGAAAATAGCTAATGCCAAGGCAGCGAAAGAAAAATGAGGAATCTTGTGATAGAAGTGGCAGAAGTCAGAATGAATGAAGTTTTGGACAGGATAAGAGAGCACAATGGGCTTCTCGGCTTGTCTTTTCTGATGACTGTACAAGTTCATCCTAAGTACAAGTTTGCACATCTAAGGCGACTTGAATTCTGGACTTCCTGTAAGTGTTGGATTTATAAGGTATGCTATGAAGATATTGAGGCTCAATAGATCTGAAGGTCGCAGTCCACTACCTCAATCTATTATTTTTATTATGATTATTTATTAACCCTTATACTATCTTAAATCAATTCCCACAACCGAAACCGCCCTGTTGTAAGTTGCAGATGCTGCGAAACTCTGAGAGATTTCGAGGGACAGATACTTTTAATGAATTATGGACCTCTGCGAGAAGAGAGAATTCAGTCAACTTTGCCTAAACCTCCAAAGCCTGGACGATTAAAATTTGCCGCTTTAAACTCAGTTGTAATGGATAAATTCTTTATTCTACCACCTTCACCCCTAGTCCGTCCTACTTGTATAACTATAAAATTTCCAATGCAGTGTTACACGTTATTTGATAGTTTGATTAAGTTCAACTTGATGTATATTGTAGTAGTAATCTTTTAGCAAAGTTTCCCTAAGCAACAAATCGGGTTTGGCGTTGCGCCATCTTCAGTGCAATACTTCGACAACCTAATTCGGTCCGGGCAAATGTATCCTCAAACAGGACGCTTTCTTCATCTGACTGATATTTATATTTCAAAAAGCGTCAATATCTATTCCTACGACTTCAACCTCAATTTCTATGCTAGATGCAATGAATCGACTACTTAAAAGGGTACCCCTTCTAAGATGTTACTTTTTTCTTTAACCAATAAATACATAAAAGCATACAATTCTTGAGCGTTGCGAGCTGAGGATGAGCACCATTGCTACAGTCGTGCCTGTGTCAGCGTCTGAAATGCCACGACCATGGCCTTCGTAGAAAAATTGGAAAATTGCATAATAACCAATGAAGAAGTCACATAAATCACCACTTTGGTGCATTATTTGAGCACACATACATACGCACGCACGACCAGTATATAACACATAGAGCGGTGTTGGCAAAACTCCAAGTAAAGGACGTGGTCAATACAAGAACAAACATTGAGTAAATGATGGTCAAAGAAAATGCAAATTAAACTATGGCAAGTTGCTAGCGTTAGGTGCTCGTGGGCTCACTCGCCATGGTCTACATATATATATATATAAAATATTGAAGTAGTATGCATGTATGGAGTGAAGCGCCGAACCAGTCAGAAAATATACTATTTTGCAACTATGATTTTTCAATTCATCTCACACTAGTCCTAAAAGGGTTAAGTATGTTCAAAAAAATATGTAAAATTGTAAGATAATACTAAAGTTCCCAAAGTTGGATAATCGCACTAGAAATTAGTTTTTCAATTTGATGCTTGCAGTACCAGAGCTGAAGCCTCTCACGTGTCCTATGTGGATCAAATACGCATGCACCATGTCCGGAGTCGTTTTAATTATCTTCACTACCAAAATTGAAATATGATTTTTTTGAAATATTTTGGACTAGTGTGAGTATGGTATACTTCTGTCCAAATTCTTCAAATTGACATCTCTTTAGAAATCGAGATATTAAAAAAAACCAGTTGCTTGCATGGAATAAAACAGTTGACTTACTAGTTAAACTTGGTGTTCATACTAGTTTTGAAGTAGTTTACAACTAGTTGGTTAGAGTAAGTGGAGTTGCATAACCAAAAAAAGTGAGAAATCCTATCAAGAAGCTATGAAAGCAAAATGGTTTCGTGTGAATGTGTGTGTGTCTGTTCCAGAGTCTTGGCACGTGCAAACCTTGTGCCCAGATCTATAATTATTGTGCTTCGCAAGTGTTTTGAATTTTTGAAAAATGGAAATTGCACGCAGTCGCTATAAATGTATATTTAAAGTATTTGTTTTGTAATTTTCTTAACTTCTATGTATTTAAACAATCTTAGCGTAAATTGAAAATTTATCGTGCACGCTACGCAGGTCGCCAAAATATGGGTTAAGCGAAAAATTATTATGGTAACTCTCTAAAATTGCCAAGGCAAGGAAGTACATATTCCATACATTATTTTCCAACTCAGTGTGGACCAAGGAAGAACAAAAAAAAGGTCCGGAGATAAGGAGAGATCCATCTCTAGGAACATTTAAAAGAAATTGATTAATCGGCTTGGGTGAAGCGTTGTCTTGTTCTGAAGGCCTTGGAGTGGTAACTTTAAAATATTGCCATTGCTTAGCTTTATTTAGTAAGGCCAATCCCCGAAGATCCGGTTATGAACAGTATAACTGATAAGGTTTTATCAGCTTCTCAAAGAAGTGGTTTTATTATTTTGATTTGACAGAGCATACTCAAGCTATAATGTAGGGCGTTTACTCGTCCGACCGCATGACCTTGGTATTTTTTTTGTAATAACGGTATCTCTTAAAGGAACCCCGAAACATAATTCTTAAATGGCTAAAAACTGCATATACACAAATGAAAGTTATAGCTAGTGCAATAACAGTTATGTAACCCAAATTGCATAGAGCTACCCGGGAGCTCTGCCTTCTTCTCATTTTTCAATTTTATTATTTTTGTCGATAATAATGTCTACGATCGTACTTTGTATACAAAATAAATCACATAATAGGGCAGTTATAAATTAAGAGAACATGGGCATAACTATGTTACTTCCTTTTTGCTTTAGAGTGAGCGAGTACGCAAGCAATAAAAAAGTAAGAAGATCGCTGTCTTCGGCTGTGCAGAATTCTTTATAGCTTTCATGAATACACATCACGATTATCAATGTCCGATCGTTATTTACAGTAAGCACAAACTGTGCCGAATATATAGCCTGAACCACTCTTGTCGGAACAATCGATTTTATGGGGGCGATTCATTGTCTTGGTCCGAACTTGCTCGTTTCCAAAAATTATTAATATATTACAAAATAGCAGGTCCCTGCTAAAGTTAAACCAGATATCTCGAAAACTGAAAGACTAGAGAGGCAGACGGACATTTCTCAACCGATTCATCTCCTGATGACCCTGTTCATTTCGGTACACTTATTGGTGGGTTCACCTCTCCTTCTTCTCATATTTACAAACAACGGACCAAAATTATCGTACCGAAATAAATCAGTGCCCTTACTCTGTAGTTCTATTCTAAAGGCTGTTCTACGAGGGTTGCCTTTTATATTTGCGCCTAATAATGAAAACACAGTCAAATATTAAGGAAAATAATTCTATTGTTTTTCAAAATATTCTCCATCCAAGTCAATACAATTTTGCATTCGCTTGTCCCAATTTTGAAAGCACTTTTGCCACTCAGAAGAGGATACCTTTAAAACGAGCTGTTTGAAGGCTTCTACAGCTCCTTCAGGCATTGAAAAACGTTGACCTCGCTTTTTTTATCTTCGGGAATAAAATTAATCATTAGATGCCAATTCAGGGCTGTAAGGTGGATGACCCATCAATTCGACCTTTTAAGTCCTCAAAAACTCTCTTGTGTGAATCGATACGTGAGAGCTCGCATTGTCTTGGTGAAGAATGATTTGTCTTCGGCGGTTGGTTTTCTTTAATTTTCCAAAAACTCTTGGCAAACAAATGGTTGTATACCACTCAAAGTTGAACGTTTTAAGTTTATCTCGTGGAACAGTTGCGACATGACCAGATTTTGCGAAAAAGCAGGGGACCATTTGCTTTGAGGTGCTCCTTGCGCTAACAACTTTTGTTTGATTAGGCTCGCCTTGGAACACCCATACAGTCGATTGCTGCTTTGTTTCCGGCTCATATGCATAGATCAAAGATTCGTCACCAGTTACGATGTCATAGATGTGCTTTGATCCACCGCGGCTAAATTTCTTCAACATTTCTGTACACCAATCGACACAAGTCCTTCACGAAATTCGTCCTGCTAAGATTGACGGCCACGTAGGAACTCGTTGTACCATCGTTTCACAGTGGCTAAGTGTGGTGGTTCAACACCAAAAGTAGAAGTAAGTTGATTGGTGCACTCCTGTCTCGATAATCCAAGTCGAAAATCGCAGTAACTCATCGCACGAAAATGTTAACGGGTTAATTCCTTATTTAGGCAATATGAATTTTTAAAACGCACTATAAATAAACACAAATAAAACTCGTAAGTGAAAACGTTATATGCAAGTTTATGCCAAAAAATACCAAACTTTACGATAAAAATATCGCACTCGAAGGCAAAAATCGATTCTTATACATATCGGCACTCAGTAGTTCCTTCAAATTTACTTTAGAATATATTCCATAATAGTAGGCATCACTGTTTCACAAATTTCAAACGCAAAGCAAAATACAGCGCTGCTTTTACTGTCGCAGTGGCACAGGTGATAAGCATTTTGACTAACACGCGTGTGGTCACAGGTTCGAACGTAGGTCCTCGCACAATAAATTCTTTTTTTTTATACCTTTCATGAACATTTAATGGTATTATAACTTTGGTCCGATGTTTGTAAGTATGAGAAGAAGAAGAGATAGAAGGACCAATAAGTATACCGAAATTATCAGGGCGATGAGCTGAGTTGATTTTACTGTGTCCGTCCGTCAGTCCGTCAGTCCGTCTGTCCGTTCGTTTGTCCGTCTGTTTGTTTGAACGCAAAATAGTCCCTCAGTTTCAGAGATATCTCGATGAAATTTGGTGAGCGGCAGCCATTTTGTAAAGCATTAATCATTTGTCGGAACCAGCAAGATCGGACCAATACAACATACTCGTATAGCTCCCATACAATCGATTGTTCCGATAAATGGGGCTTGCGCTATGTATCTTTAAATTAACAGTTTTGCAGAGTTTTTACTAATTGTGAGTAAGGAGCGGACACTCAAAACCGTGATGTCTACTCATGAAAGGCATAAAGTCTTCGGCCCAGTCGAAGACAGCCCTTTTCGTACCTATTTTTTATTAATTAAGTTAGTTTTTTTAAATACATATATAAATACTTCTAATATAATTTTTTATTGTTGTATTTTTCCAATTTTCTACCTAACATTCTTCAACTATTTTTTGCCAAAACAGACACTAACTCTTTTATTATAATCATAAGAAAATACGTTTTTGTTGATTTCCGTTTGCTAAATTGTTGTCGAATAGAATTGTCTAACATTCGAACATTTTGTCATATGTTTTCGAAATAGTGAGTACCAAGTTTTCTACAATCGAAAGGGGGATAAACCAAATCCGAAGGGAACAGAATGCAACTTGAACAACGAACGCGGTCTACTCGAAAATTTCCTACAAAGTACGAAACACTCAAAAGCGACCAAATTTTCTTTCGAATAAAAATTTTTTCCTCTTTCGCCAATTTGTGTCTGATTTGTGTTTCACATGGTAAGCTCACATACTTGAAACCTAAGGCTAATTAGCGGCATTCTGTCATTATTAACGAGGGGTATAAACGAACACTCAAGCTGAAAGAGGCAGTGGCCATTTTATAACTACTAAGTGGTTTATAGTCGTTATAGCATTTATCAAGACATTAAAAATCACTACATATTATTTAAAAAAAAAAAATAATAATAACAACAAATAAAGTTAAATATGCTTTCACCAAATTTTGCACAACTTTTGCATATAGTGAGAAGGATTTCGGGATCATCCCGAAAAAGGGCCCAAAATAATTTCAAAATGATATCGAAAAAGCTCCAAAATAGTGCTGAAAAAGTCATGAAAACAATTCCAAAATGATCGCGAAAAAGTCACGAAAACAATTCCGAAATTATTCCGATGTGATGCGGAAAGAGTCCCGAATTTATTCCGAAAAAGTCCAAAAATTATCCCTAAAAAGCCCTGAATTTATCCCGAAAAAGTTTCAAATTAGTCCCGATATAATCCCCAAAACAACCTGAAAACCATATCGAAATGATCCAAGCCCTGCGCATTTCTGTTACAATTAATTCTTTCCTAAATTATATATTACCTGAATCCTACTACTGTAAGTTAAACGCCAACATAAGAAAATTTCTCTCTAATACTCCGCTCATGAGTTCGAGCAACAGAGCAGAACTGATGTGAGGATAGGCTTATAAAATATGTTCTTTCGTCGATATATGAATTAATCTCCCTATTGCTTCCGTAATCCACAGTAACAGTGTGGACAGTAAGTTTGCTCTATTATTTACTTGCTGTAAATGCGCAAAATTGGTCAAAAATAAAGTCGGCCTATGAGCTTGAAGAACAATTTCATAAAAGGCGTACCCTAATACAAAAAGTAAACCAAACATCAAAGAGAAACTTTAAAAACACTCACAAGCTTCTACCCACGCTTTATATGTATGTAAGTATACAAATACATCCCCTTATATATGAAATTGTATACCATCAATTTGAAGAAACTGACAGACGTAGAAGCGCATGAAAAGTGAGTTCGACTTCCGAAGCCAATTGAATGCAACTCGAGTGGAAGCAAACCAATCCCAATACATACGCGCCGCCATAGTCGTATGTGTAATGAACTTGAGTCCTTGTTGGCTGATGTTATTAAACATCAACTCAAAGCATTAAAACGGTGACAGAAGGAAGGTTCCTCCAGAGGGAATTATTGTTTTCCAATTAATAAACGTCAATTACACATTGAGCACACGATTAATGAGCAAAAGTGCTGTGGGCTTTCACGAAGAAAAAATACAAATTATGGGAAAAAGGTGCATTGAGAAGATGTTAAGTTGAATTTAATTTGTCAAAACGTATGAATATATATGTATATGTGTATGTATGTATGTATGCATATAAGAAAACTGCGTTAGCAAAGAAGGACGAAGCATGTGCTCTGGAAAACCATGTATATGCATGTACGCTTGTATGTAAGTAGAAATGATTAAATGCGTTTGTGTATAAGTAAGCCGAATTGTATGAGCAGATGTCTTGGCAAATTTATTCACATTCACAAGATGCCCTGTCGGAAACTCAGTAGGTAGTGAGATAAATTATTGGCTTCTAAAGTAATAAACAGAGCTTGTTTGATAGTAACTGAATTTTCATTACTTCAAAAACGGCCATAGAATAGTTATCGCAAGGCATATTGCAATTTGGGAATCAATGAAACAGTACCAATAAGTGAACTAGATCCAAAGTTTAGAACTAAATATTTTCAAGGAAATAACGGTTACTATAGAAATAACATTATCAGAAGAAAAATTGTTTTTGGTCGCCTTCACCAGTATAGATGAGAAATTTTTTTTTTTTTTTTGTTGATTTATGACTAGATGGACAGGATATTTTTAGTAAGATATGAACTCTTTATAAGTATTTCTGTATATTACTTTATTTACTTACATATATTAAACAATAAAATGTGTCCTGAAAACGAATTCTGTAATCGAATAACAATCATTTTCAGTCACTGGATATTTCCCCTACAGGGTATGTCCATAAATTTGCACGTATGTTGATGTTTACTATGAATAATGCGATTGCTTAAATTGCTAGTAAGCGAAGATGAATGCATTCGTTTAACAGCTGGATTCTGCTTTTTTGGGATTGCAATTGCATCGTCTTGCTTGTATTATGGAAGCACACCGTTTATCTAAGTTAATAATAACTCACCCTGTAAGAAAAAAGGTATGGCCTATTATGACATTGGTCTTATTGAATGGAAATTTTTAATAGCTCGCAGAGGAGCATATACAGTTATGGCTACTTTCTTGAACGTAAAAGGCATGTTGATAATAGGACCTTGTTACTTCAATGAAAAAGTGTCTGCTTTTGACGTCGCGAAAAGACGTCGGCAGCCGCGTCTGAATTTGACTTCCCTCCAAGTCATATATAGCTCCCTCAGAATTAGGAAGGACCACTCCGTGGCTTGAATAGTTATTTCCAATAAGTGTTACAATCAATTCCAATTGAGACATATAAGCATTGAGGCAGCTCCCTTTCGTGCTGTTGGGGAATTTTTTTTAAGGCGGGAAAAAGATAGTGACCGCTTATCTATAGTCCATCATTTCCCTGCAAAAATATTATTTTTGAGCTATGATTATTCTACGATCACTTCGTAATAGTTTGTTGCTGGTCTCATATATTTATTATCAACACGGGTTTTTACATCACGTTAGCCACAACTCTTGAATAATGTGACAAATTAGCATTGATTTAAATACTACACCACACCTACCTAGCTTTTTTAAGAACCACAAAATTCAGGAAAGAATTTTACTCAAAAAACTTTTAATATAACAAGCTACTTTACCTACAGGGTCCCATAAATCCTACTTAAATCTGCAATTGCTTATGCAATCAGAAGGTAGCCTTAACCTTACATACAAACATATGTGCTTACTTACTTCCATACAAATGTACGAGAATAATTTCTGCTGCAACTGGCCTCAACCCTTCAATGCTGCGGTAAATGCATGTGCCATTTAAAATGATTGTCAGCCCGGTAATGCGGTCAGTTGCTCTGTGCTGTATGCGCTTAATGGCAAAAGACAAAAAGCAGCTATGTACCTACCTACCATTTCACCGGCAACCCACTCCTTCAAGATAGCTAGTGTACATTAGGGCATAAGCAGAGATTGGACTTCAAGTTATTGAAAAATACTTACAAACGGCTGTAATCAAACAAATAATCGCTCTTGCTGTGTTGTCCGATTTCTGATAGGATTTTACAATTAATGACTTATCTTTTGACTAGCTTTCAGAAGGTAGCAATGCTTTGGAAGATAATAGTGTTTAGTAAGATCTGTTTACATTGGATTAGCACTTAAATTGCATGGAAGTTAGAAAAGCCGTCAGATTAAACCAAAGGCATTTACTATATTTTACCAAACCAATTTTTACCCTCCAAAACATGCAAAGACTCAAGCCAAGACCTTGAAATTTTATAAAGCAATAGTTGAGATGTATTTCCCCCAGCGGTTCAGGTAAGAAGGTAATACAGGCCCGTCGTAAGAGGCGACTAAAATACACAAAGGTCATGATAAAGAACTGGATGGTTGATCGACGGATTTGACGTCTCTCACCTCTCGTTATCAAGCTTCTTCTTCCCTACGTATGGAGGGGTGATATGACATTGAAGGTTTCACTGATAATATCAAATCATTCCCACGATAGTCGGGCTAGTAACGCAAGGTACTGGTATCGGCGCATATCCATATCCGGCAATGGACCGTCAACATCGCAAACATTCCCAAAACCCTTTGGAGAAATAACACTTTTTCCTAATACATATGTAAATAGTGGCTTCTTTGCGTAGATGTTCAAGAAAGGCCACAGTGTTTAAAACAGAACTGAGTCAAAGAGACTCACTGGCAACTCATTATACTTTTTTATTTGGACATTTTTTCTTAGCAGTTCTTATATAAAGTAAGCCTTTTATATAGATTTCATATTCACAGATATAATTAAGAATTACGTTCCTTTACTGAATAAGAATCCCTTTAGGCTTCGATGCCAGCTCCTTATGAAAGGAACCCGACTGCTGCCTAAGTGAAGTGATGCCTTAAATCGGATATATTCTAAGCCACCCATGTCATTCCATAAATATCTAGTAAAACTCTCCTTTCTAATTCTCTTTGATAATATAAAGCATTTAAAGCAACATAATCTTATTAAAACTAATCGAGATACTAAATATTTTGCTGATAGTACAGAGTACATTTTGAGTCACACATTCCATAGCGCTAAACGCTGGAGAGTGAGACAGATATTGACTTGCTAGCCCTTCTTGGTATAAGTGGCACACACATCTTCGCAATATATTTATACCATATTGAGCTTGCTTACATGAAAATTTCTTCATAGTCATAGTGGGACCACGTAAGGATAGATTTTGATACTCTCCCTTCGTACCGACCTCCCAAATTAACTTTCAACTTACTGAAAATACCAGAGATTGGTGCTTCTCTCGTCTTTATTCAAGATTGACGTTTAATTTAGTTTATTCAAGAAACTAAGCAGTGAAGAACATACTAAGGGGCAAAACCTAAGCTGTTGAACCTGAAATGTAGCATCGAGATAATACAGGAATTATATAAAAGAGTAAATGTAATAGGATTAGATTACAACTCTAGGTGCTACCTCTATTTAAAAAATATTTGTGTTGAAATGCGCAAAATACTTTTCGTTTGATACCCATGTTGGCATATCTTATTTGATTTCACTTAAACTTCAGATAGGTGGCAACCCTAAAAAAATATTTAAGGCGTATCACTTAGATTGAACGGCTTAGATTGCAGCAGGTAACCTAGCCTGCAGTTTTGTAGAAATGCGGCAAATCGTTTTTGAGATAAAAGAAGATATGGCAACACAAAATACGGGAAAACATGAACTTTCTTATTTCCAGGAAAGTGATTTTAATTCCTACTAAATTCTAAAAAGAGTATTTTTAGAAAATGTTCTGAGATAGGGCATAAGCAAATACAATGAGTGCCTATGACTGAGACCGAACTGAGTACCTAACTCTGCACCGCAATCACTCTGATAGAGCCAGTGCCATCAAAAATCCATTTCTTTTAATTGCTAAACTCAAGTTCTGTTTCCAAATATCCTGCAACATATCAATGTTCTTGTATTGGACAGCTGCTCGTACGTCAGGTCGTATGAGTAACATTTTTTACCTTGTATTAGAGTTGGAAAATGAATCGGGTTTAAAACACTGTGTCAAGCCAGAACTCCATGAGTAGCCTCTTGGGCTTAGCAAGCGTTGCCGAATTTCGATTCGTTTAGTTTCGCTACTTGCAAGAATGCTTCCCACGATCTGTATTTTGGCCACTTTTTGCGTTTCATAGAAACAAAAAATATTATCTTCTGCCATTTCCATTGTAAGAGTGCTAACGCATTTTGCGCTCAATCAAAAGGAATAAACATAAATTATGGTTGAATGAAATGCATGTGTCGGGTTAATCTAAATATTCAGGGACATTAGCATTTTCCATACCGAAATTTAACATTCGACTTAATTTAATATCAAACAATCACAGACAAATTCCTCTTTGCAATTCATATACACTTACCGAGTTCTCATTCAGCATTCGCAATTCATATTTACTCGTACAACGCCTTTCACAACCCCTTTTGCCAACTCACTACAATTCAGCAATTGTAGTATAAATGCAAATACATATATATATATATACATACAGACATTCATTGAAAATTAGCTGCAAAAATCGTTTCATCAATGCCAAAGCAAAAACCAAATTAATGCCAGTGTTAAACAAACGTACGAAGGCTAGGCGTTTTTATTTTTATTCTTTAAAGAGCTCAAGGATGATCGGATAAAATCCTGTTAGCGAAAGTGTTCGACTGTTCATATTTGACAAACAGAGAATTGCATATTTAGGTATTGCATACACTAGGCCATCAGTGCTGTTTTTTGGTTCTTAGCTGTATGGCATTGTTTGAAGTCCGATTTGTGTTGTGAAAGTCTAGTGATAGCCCACTGTGCTTCTAGTGGTCATTCGCCGAATTTCGACGACGCGAAAATTATCCAATAAGAGCAAAATTACAACAAGAGATATACATTGGAGGTGGTACACATAATAAACACACCGACGGACATACGAATAAACCTTAAAAGTGACAGAAATGACTGCGCTCATATGCACAAACACTTACTAAAGAATAGACAGTACCAAACTCAGCGTCACACAGGGCAGACGTGAAAAATAATGTATGTGAAAAATTATAGATGTTTATTTAAAGTTTAAAAGAAAATAAAATAAAATACAATAAAATAAAATAAAATAAAATAAAATGAAATAAAATAAAATAAAATAAAATAAAATAAAATGAAATAAAATAAAATAAAATAAAATAAAATAAAAGAAAATAGAACAAAATAAAATAAAATTAAATTAAATTAAATTAAATTAAAATAAAATAAAAAATAACAACAAAAATAAAAACAAAATAAAATTAAATTAAATTTAAAAAAATAAAGTAAAGAAAAAAAAATAAAAAAATAAAATAAAATAAAGCAAAAAAAAAATTATAGTTTATAAAAAAGCTGTCTAATCCGGGCGTATACTCCCAGTTATGATGACATCAAAGTTTTGGGGAAAATCCGATTACCATCGAGTTATTCATATGGGAGCTGTGCATCACTCAAAAATAATTTTTAAAAAATTTAATATTACAATCAATTTTAAAAATAAAACTCTTGAATTTGGCTACAAACAACTGTTTCCTGTTTACAAAGCTGAACAATCTGATGAGCGGAAGTAGATTGTGGATAAGTTAGAATAACATTAAGTAAACAAAATCCTATTTCGAAAGCCTTACAAAATAATAATATTTGGAAGAAATAAAATATTGGAAAAACGCTGGACTAAATCTATGAAGCTAAAATGTTGAAAACCGAAACGCTTTTTTCCTTAAAAAAATATTTTTGTTCAACCATTCATCGAATTTTAAGTTTGACCTTTAGCTAATAATCATGAGCTCGACGTGGTCAACTTTGTTAATAGTTAAATAACCACTATTTTTTGTTTGAGTATATTTCGTGGAACAAATAACTCAAACACCACATGAATTCTATCCAGAGCCATTTGCATAATTTTGGGAAACTTTTCCTTTTACTCTTACTGCTAAAACGTACATTCGAGTTAATAACGATTTCAGTGAAATAAACTGAGTGCGCCGCTTTGATTGTGTGGGTCCCGCGTTGGGCGAGTATTAAAACAATCAGCACGTTTCTTATTAAAGAAGCTTAGCTTTGAAAATTCTAGTCCGTCCATGCGTATAGCAATCCAAACACAATTACAATTGCACTTAGAAAAACGTGAGTGCACATAAAAAAACAACACTAGCTCTATGTATTTACATTAGGGTGGCCAAGAAGTAAGAGAAGTCTCTTTTCAAGTTTCACTGAATTTTTATATGAAGTTTGGCTTATGCGGAATTTGACGATGACCTCGAATTTACACATTAATTTGATTAAAATTCCTTTTTGAAATTCTCTTTCATCCAATAGTTGGTTCTAAAATTGTTAGTCGAGTTCACCTGAAATTTCACCTGCATACATCAAAAAAGTCAAGTTTTTCATATGAAGAAATTATTTTTTCGTAAGAAACTTAATTTTACTTTCTCAACCATATTTACAGTGAAACTTCTTTCTGTTATTAAAATACAATCCGTTTTACCATTTATTCTAGAATCAGTTTTGTGCGAACAGCTGGACTTTTGTATAATACAATTTCTAGTTTTCAACATCAACTCCATTCATTTTTGAGACTTTCCCTTAGCTTCAAAAATGGCTTAACAGGCTTGAAGATTTTATATCTAATAAATATACTCAGACATGTTGAATTCTCATTAAAATTGAGTCATTAATTGATTGAATTTATCAATCAATAATGATTATTGTAATTGTTTTCAAAAGCCGTCAATTAGTTATTGATTACTATTAAAAAAAAATAAAAAATAAAACATTTTAAAAACTTTTTTCTAATTGTTTTTGATAACTTTTAATTGTTTAAATTTTTTTTATATGTTTTTTTTTTTTTAATATTGATCATTTTTTTGCGTGTGCTTCCATTTGTCAACAAAAATTCCAAAAGGTAATTAAGAACAATCAAAAATAAGCAAAAGTAAAAATATATGTTTTTGATTATTTTAGATTTTTCTAAACTTTTTTGAATTCGTTTTTGGATTATTGATTGTTTTTGATTATTTTTGGTTTTTCTCAATTTTTTTGACTTTTTTCATTATTTTTGATTTCTTGTTTGGATTATTGTTTTTTTTTTTGACTATTTTTGATGTTTTTTTTTTAATTTTAAAATTTTTTTTAATTATTTTTGAATTTTTATTGTGATTATTTCTTTCAAATAACATTGAAAACCGAAAACAATATGTAATCAATCATTATTCAAACTCGTGATTAGGGGCGTTTAGCCAAAACAATTTTTTAACTAGTTTCCCGAAACATTCATAGGAAACATCAATATTAAAAGAAGAAGTAAATTGGAGGCAGGGCATTAAGAAGCCTGTTGTTTCACTTACAGGACACAAACGCTAATTACGTAGAAAGTAATAAAGCTAATGATGAAGTGAATAGATGTTGACGGACCCTCTAGTGTGATGACCGTTTTCGCTATAGTTAATGCACCACCAGAAGCTTTTGTATGCGCATCGGGTGAGCTAAAGGAAATTAACTCATCTTTCCGAAGTAAAAGCTGGCACAGATACAAAAGCAGGCATTGCAGATTGAGAGGAGGCGAAAAGAGGATTTGTACTATACACCGGTGAGTGATTCTGTAAACAGGAAAAAACAATAATTTAGCATAGTTTACACCAATAACAAAAAAACCAACAGTACGTACTTTTATTTTATGAACAAATTTCCTTTTGGACCACCCTTACGTGAATAAATTATCATTGCTTTTTGTCGATGGATGCCAACATTTTATTAAGTAAGTCGATCACTTTTGTCTGTTTTCATCTTGCCGAGCATTTCAGTGATTTGCTCAGGTTGACTGACACGCCTGCATGCAAAACCGCGCAAGCATACAAATTTGTATTCAAACATATATATACACATGCTTGTATATATGCACATATGTTTGTATCTATATTTATATGCATTTATAACACCAACACTCCAACGCGTCCGAATACCATTCAATTCATTCAAATCGTTTGATTTGTGCAATTTTTGCAATGGATTTGTTGCAGCTTTGCATAGAACACGCGCCAACATCCATCCATGACTTCTGACTCCGCGTAACCTACCAACATCAACAAATTGTTGTAAGGGTGAAGTCCTGCGGAGAAACCTCTAAAGGCAATGGGAGTGCAGCTCGCGTATACCAAGCGCGTGGAAGCCATCGAAGCTCTTGGGATTGGTGATGGCAAGCTTCTGATGATGTTGCATGAATAAGTGCTGGCATTTGAATTCCAATTGATTTTGAAAGTATTTTTAAGCATTTTTTTTTCTTGTCCTCTACAGTTTTGTTTCAGCGACGTGGAATAAAGTATGTCTAGCACATCGTTGATTTGATGTTTAATGCAAAAGTAATTGAAAATTTTAGGCGAAAATGAAAAGTATAATACTTTCGTATGGGGCTGTCTTTTGTAAAGGGGGGATAAATTTAGCACAAAAAGTGACATACCATTTGGGACTTGGAAGATAACTTTTATAATTTTTGTCTTGGGTGTGAGTTTGTAGCGAAACTCTGCAAAATATCTTCACAAAATGTTCGCATTGATGTATGGTTACAGACGAAGGAATTTTTATAGTTAAATAAAATAAAATAAAATAACATATAGTGAAATTAAATTAAATTAAGTAATAAAAATGAAATCAAATTAAATTAAATTAAATTAAATTAAATTAAATTAAATTAAATTAAATTAAATTAAATTAAATTAAATTAAATTAAATTAAATTAAATTAAATTAAATTAAATTAAATTAAATTAAATAAATAAAATAAAATAAAATAAAATAAAATAAAATAAAATAAAATAAAATAAAATAAAATAAAATAAAATAAAATAAAATAAAATAAAATAAAATAAAATAAAATAAAATAAAATAAGATAAGATAAAATAAAATAAAATAGAATAAAATAAAATAAAATAAAATAAAATGAAATAAAATAAAGTAAAATAAAATAAAATAAAGTAAAATAAAATAAAATAAAATAAAATGAAATAAAATAAAATAAAATGAAATAAAATAAAATAAAATAAAATAAAATATAATAAAATAAAATAACGCAAAATAAAATAAATACAAAATAAAATAGAATATAATAAAATAAAAAAAATTTAATTAAATAATATAAAATAAAATAAAATAAAACTATATTAAATAAAATAAAACTATAGTAAATAAAATAAAACTAAATAAAATAAAATTAAATTTCAAAGAAAATAAAAATAAACTAATAATAAAACTTACTGTGTTCTCAAATAATAGGTATATAAGCAGAACTGTCCGTGTTTAACTTCTCCTACATGCTCTAATCTCGATGGACCACCAGAGCGTATACGTAACATTCTCAGCTGACCTTACCTTTAGCATCAAAACAAAAGCTCTTTAGGCAACGCTACTTTTGTATTGCATAAAACCACAAAAGGACTTAATGAAAATTACGAAAAGAAACCTGCTACTAAACTCGCACAACTCATCAAGCGCACACGCTCAAATGAGCTCCTTCAGTAGCTATGTGTATGTTCCATTTGTGTGATACAAACAAAATTACGAACGCAGGTTGAGCGTCAGACATGTCTTCATTGTTTAGTTTTCATTTTCTCAGCAGTTGAACGCGCAGTTATGCTCTCCGATTCCCAACACGCGATAAATTCATCTAAAACATTAAATCCCACTCACTTAATCACGCTTATCTCTGCTGCTTGTTGTATAAAAAAAACAAAAAATTCAACCAACAAAATGCGAATTGTTAGATTAGAGTGGTTAAGGGCGCACAAGAACAACTACAGCAAAGAATTAACCAAAAAGCTGGAAGCAACCGCACACGCTGATGTAAGTTTATCAAGCGCATTCGCGCGAGTTCACATGTTTTACATTTCCTCTTTTTTAGCTGCGGACGGTGAGGTAAGTTTTTTGCAGTAGCAAAGGTGGAGTATAAAGTTCGTGCTCTGAATATGTATTTTGTACTTAAATGAGCTGAAAATATATTTTTTACATGCACAGCAAACTTGTGCTAGTCTAAAGGGAAGTTTGAAGGAAATTTGATAGTTTTGGGGGTTTTAAATTAAAAATGATGGCAGCGTAGTGTTTTTTAATGATTTAAGTTTCTTCATTTATAAATTATGAATGAGTGAGTCAGTGCTCTTGTGCGTGTTCATCCAAAATACTCGTACCAATCTTTCACTGGTTATTCGAATTTTCTTAAGAACAATATAAATTTGATTTAATCAACCATGTGGCAGGGCGTAGTATTAAGTGAAGAACTCTTTGAAGCGACATACTAGGCACTTCATCATAAACGATTCAGCGTCAACAATGGTGAGTTCATGCGCTGTTCTCATGCCATATTTGGTTGCTATGTACTTATCTGACCTTCTGCTGCTAGGTTTATTGTGAGGTTCTCCTACCTGGGACCCTCCCACTCTGGTATTTATAATCGGTGATTTATTTTGAACTCGTGAAGAACCAGACATTGCTGCGCTCTAAGCTTAAGTCGTAAATGAGCTTATGACAGCCCTTATCTCCGACTAAAATGTACACTAAAGTTTCTGTTAGGGAACTACCAATCTAAAAACGTATGAGCTTCAGTGACCAACAACAGTTTTCTTTTAAAAGCCAACTTAACCAAGATCTGCTAACCAAATATTTCTCACTGATCAATGTTAGTCCATAATCAAGCCGTTTCCATTAAAGAAGGGCTGACTTTGTATTAATTTTTGGCGTGGAGGTCACAACTATACTTCTTGAAGACAACCCGTCATAGTAAAGTTCACCAACGAAACTCTCATTCGCAAATAACCACGAAGGAAGCGAAGGATGACAGCATGGTCAATTCAAGTAATCGAGGTTTAGAATACATCAAATCGCAGCACCAGGGTGGGCAAGGAATGTTTATGTGACCAACGATGTAACATCAGCCTTTGTAGCATATCCCATGAGACGCATAGACTTGACTCCCAGCATAACATTCCAGGTCCTAGCATCAAAAATACTAATGAAAGAATCTGTTTGAGAAGCTTTGTTTAACAGTTAGTCAACTGCTTCGCGATTTATAAAAAATATGGAGTTTTCGCCTTGCTTTCACGTGGTCTCGAGAGTTTGTACATTGACTAGTGCATCTTCTCATATCAGCAATTTACAGCGAAGTATATTTTGCCTAAAAGCTCGTTACCGAAATGAGGGAAAGGTTCAATCAATAATATGCCAACCTTTCTCCACCCATTTCAATAATTAAAAAGTGGGTTACTGAGTTCTGTAATGGTCATGCGAGCAAAAGTGAAGTCGGACGCTAATGTCGCTGAATAGCAGTAGCCACGCCAGAAATCGTGAACAAAAAACAATTAAAATATTGGACGATCGAAAAACTAAAGTGCGTAAAAAAGTTGAGATACCAGTCATCTCAACAGAGTGAGACACCAGTCATCTCCCGGCGATATCCAGCCACAATGCGAACGAAGTTCGGAACGCTAATCTCTATGGTGGATTCATCACATTACACCAGAGACAAAAGAGCTATTAATATAGTGGGTTTCTCCTCACAAAAGTGCACCAAAAAAGGGAAAGTTGGGTCGACCAACCAGATTATGGTTAAAGGTTTTTGGGAGGTGTCATTAAAATCAATGACATTGAAAATGGTAAGCGATTAACATCCTATTTCATTCAGAAGTTTTGAGCACATTCGATATTATTGTGAGAACCGCTGCTTCACCCATTCTTCATATTTAAACCCTAAAATTTATCCAAATTTCAAACCTGAAGGAGTCGCTTCGGGTTGAAGGAAAACATCATCAGTTAAAAAATTTTTTATGAGAGCCTATTATTTGGCAGGAATACGAAATTAAAAAAAAAAAAAGATGTTTTAAAAAGAAATTATCTTTGCCCTACAAAAATTCTTTTTGTTCAAAAAGTCATAGAACTTTCCAAATTTTCCTCTAAATAGTCGACCCCTATCATTGAAACAGATCAAGTGCTTCCCACAGAATGCACGCGAACTTCCTAACTCACTACGCATAAGAATGTTAAAGCAAGCTCAAATCTGTGGAGGTGCTTTTGTTTGCTCTTCAAATTAAGCGTTTCAGAGTAGAAAATTAATGGTAATATTAAGAAAGTTTTTAAACTAATTTTGTGTTGTGCATGAATTTAGCGTGAAGCGTATTACGGCAGCGAATAGCATCAACGTGAAAGGTTGGCGTACTGTACACACCACGCATCAGCCATCAATCACAATAAAATTAAATTTGCATACTTAAATAAATATGGGCGTATGTATGTATGAGCGACGGTATGTATGCTGAAGTTTAAACAGAGGCACACACACACATACACATATACATTTTGAACAACACATGAGTTAACAAGCTGATGCTTGTATTTATGTTGTAACCAACGTTTTACATAGAATTACCACACAGTGAAAAGGAGAGGTATACAACCTGAAATGGCTTACCAAAGTCGAAGGAGAGCAGGACAATCAGAATGGCATACACAAGTTATTTAAGGTTTGTGTAGCAATAGTAATGTTCTGTAGCGATTCGATAGGGTCTCACACAGTATACTATTGAATAAATTATCATCTATTGGCTTTCATTCTGTGTTTTTGATATGGATTACATCGTACCTTATAAATCGCCGCTGCTCGGCCGTAGTTGATGGTGTCAGATCTTTGCCTTTTATTGCAAGCTCGGGGGTACCACAAGGTAGTATCCTGGACCCACTCTTATTCGTCCTGTTCATCAATGATATCATTGGCTGTTTGTCTTCTGCTAAATTTCTGCTTTATGCGGATGATCTTAAGATTTATTCCACTATTAGAAGCTGCCACTATTCTATGTTGATGCAACTTGATATTGATAATGTAAGCAAATGGTGTATAGAAAACAATCTTTCGTTGAACATAAACAAATGTTTTCATGTTACCTTTGCTAAATCTAGCAATATCTTTCAAACTTCCTACAATATCGCCCTCTCGCCCCTTCGAAATGTCAGTGAAATGAAAGACATTGGAGTAATCTTCGACTCAAAGCCACATGAACTTCATAATTTCAAAATCATACTCAATGCTTGCTTTTGTGCGAAGCCACAGCTCGGAGTTTGCTGACCCATATACGCTGAAATTATTGTATATGGCGTTTGTTCGTTCTCGGCTCGATTACGCGTCTTTTATTTGGTCTCCTTACTTTAAATGCCATATCACAAGGATTGAGCGTATTCAAAATGTATTTTTACGTTTTGCGCTTCGAAGCCTACATTTTACAGACCCTGTGCCTGCTTACGAATTCAGATGTCTTTTGATTAACCTAAAATCGCTACAGAATAGGAGAGCAATTATGTCTCTGTCCTTCGTTTTTAATGTAGTCACATGGATTGTGGACTGTCCTGTTTACTTAGTTTTAGTCTGTTTTCTACATAGCCTGTAAGATTTCTACATTGTATTTCGTTGGCTAAATAAATAAATAAAAATAAATAATATTACGTATGTATTACGTATTGTTCTGAATACACCTTAAGCTAATTGATGTAGAACGATCTGGCTAAGTCAAAACCGAGATGTGTTCAATAAGCTTAAGTAAACTAAATGTAAAGCAGAAACGAGTTTGGAAACAAAAGAGCACAGTGAATACGAAAACGACAACCGAAGCAGACCTTATTATACTATATATATTTATTTTATTTTATATGGCTAGTTGGAGCCATCCCTTAGTTGTTTGCTATTATAGTTAGCTGACCAAAGTCCTCAAATAGCTGACGAAACTATGTGAGAGCAACTTAAAAGCTCAAAAGGACATTAGAGGGAGATATAGAGCTTCCTAGTACTAAAATTTGGACATAATAATGTTAGAAATTGTATGTCAATTAAAAAAACAGCGATAAAAAGATCATTTTGGCTCTTTTTTGAAGATAAAAAATTAATGAAAATGTTCCCGAAACCTCACAACATAAGCTTCAAATTTAAGCAACTTTTTTTCGAGCTAACTGCCAAATGATTCTGCCCAGCCAACAATTAAAAATAAAGTTTTTTTCATGAGTGTCCTGCCGCATTCCGAGCACACATCTGCTAAACTGGAGGTTGGTATGGAACCTACTGGTTCTGCATAAATCTTGTTGGGGGGGCAGTATGGGTACCCCTTGGCTCAAACGGCCTTATTATAGCCGAATCTCAACGCAATGCCTAAAAAAATGTATCCTTATTTGAAGTGCAGGTGACTCTGTTTCAAACTCATCTCTGCTAGGATGTCGCGGATTGCAACAATTTAGTTGAAACTAGCTGCAACTCATTTCAGTATGCTAAGTGCTCTGAGCATTTTGGTTGTTGTTGTAACGACAAAAACACTCCCCGAAGGTTTTAAGGAGTGCTGTCGAGCTGACAGTCCTTGGCCGGATATGAATCCGGTACGCTCCGGTACTCCCTTGCGGTACTGCCCGACTGTCGTGGTAGCGATTTGTGACCAGTGAAACTTTCTAGGTCATGTCACCCCTCCTTCCGTAAGAAAGGAGAGATGGGTAATGAGAGGTGAGAGGCATCATATCCGTAGATCAACCATTGAGTTGCACGTCATTACCTTTATGCATTTTGGTCTTTCTTCCCAGGTCTCATAAAAAAATATCGCGAAGCAATCTTAAGTGCGGTGTTCTGGCGGGTCTAAAGCTCGACAACCATATTGACGACGCATATCATAGCACGGTGTGGTAGGAAATAATATAAACTCTTCTTGATGGAAGAAAATTTCGAGAATACGACACCACCTTGCAGAACCTAGTACTGAATCGTCCAAGATCTAATTTCTAATTACACCAGATTCCACTCCAACAGTTGGCGATCCTCCTTTCAAACTTATACATAGTAGTTCCTTAAAGATCGCTTAGGATTGCTGCGTTTTTGATGATTTTGAAAGTTTTCTATATATTCAAAGCCAAGGAAATAGTCCTT
Organism: Merzomyia westermanni; assembly: GCA_949987695.1. Taxonomy (NCBI): domain Eukaryota; kingdom Metazoa; phylum Arthropoda; class Insecta; order Diptera; family Tephritidae; genus Merzomyia; species Merzomyia westermanni. The sequence continues at coordinate 30,995,323 of OX465291.1, forward strand.
TGATGAGGTCTTTACCTCTTGAAACCCGCCATTTAGCTGACTCTTAATGACGTTCAGCGCTGTGATTGTGCTGTGTGTACTTGCTGATGGTCCTCTAGTATCTTGCTGTCGGTGTAGTGAGGGAGTAAAGCGATCCATAGTGTCTCGGCTGCTAGTCAGAGAAAAGATATCCGTGATAGAGGAAAGACTTAATAAGCATGACCACTACAATTGTTTTCTTCATCCATCTACCCATCTCCATCATTTATAATCATCACCAAGTATATCTCTTGGTATCCATTTGCGATCATATCAACCTTTCCGGGACTTGAACTTGAAAGCTACGCTATGAAAAACCAAAGACACTACCAATAAATTGTTTAACAATTCACAATTTATATACACAACTTAAGAATCGCGTGTTTGATTTCCATCTCCCGTGGGCAAAATTATTAACACATCACAACAAACCAGTTGCTTGTAATGAAAAAACACAGTTGGTTGACTAGTTGTAGTTGTGATCCATACTAGTTGTTTGTTATCTTACAAATACTTGCTTTACCTACCAATTTTTATGGGCATGAACATATACTTTTGTATCTATGTAATTGATGTGAGTTAGTGCTATGTAATAGTAAATATACCGTGTTTCATGATGTCGTGACTTTTGAAAAAGCATATGCCGCAGGCGGTGCAAAGTTTTGGCTGTAATTTAATTGTTTAAAAAAATGTTCTTCTGTATTTGAGTACAAGGTAAAATAACAGAGGCGGACAGAAAAATTAAGTAGCATAAAAAAAATCTGAAATTATATGCTTTTACATATATTAAAAAGTTATTTAATTTTTTCGTTTAATGTTTGGTTACATAAATGAAAATTAATTAAAATTCATGTGGAGTGGGAGAAAATGGAAAATAGTGATGGAAACGACAGCTAACCAACCAAAGCTAATTATATTAAATTGTTACAAAATATACTTTCTATTATATTTCGCAGCAAAACAATTTGTTGCTTTATTAGTCAGTCCGCGCTTTTGTAAATTTATAACAATAGCCTTGTTTGAATAGTATATCATTTAGCCATCGTGATAAAAACCCTATACTTTTGGTTATGGTTACGTTTGCGAAAAATTTATGGTTATGGCTGTGGTAGCGATGACGTTTGTGGTCAACATTAAGTTTACGAGTGCCGTAGCGGCTATGGTTACAATTACGGCTGCAGTTATGGTTACTGTAATGGTATTAGATAAGGCTACCGGTAAGGTCGAGGTTAAGGCATTCCAGTTATGGTAGTTGTTATAGTCATATCTTTAGTTATGGCCACAGCTATGGTTATGGTTATGATCATGTTTATTGTCATGGTTATGTTTATGGTCATGGTCTTGGTTAAGGTTATGGTTATTGTTAAAGTTATGTTTATGGTTGTGGTCTTGGTTATAGTCAAAGTTATGGCCATGATGGTCACGGTTAAAATCATGGGTATAGTCATAGTTATAGTCATGGTTATGGTAATGGTTATGGTTACGATTAAAGTCATATTTATAGTCATAAGTATAGTCATGGTCATGGTTAACGTTATGGTTACAGTTATTGTTAAGGTTATGGTTATTGTTAAAGTTATGTTTATGGTTATGGTTATGGCTATTATTATGGTTATGGTTATGGTCATGGTTACAGTTATGCTTATGGCTATGTTTATTTTTGTTGCAGTTGTTATTCTTATGGTTATGTTCATAGCCACGTGTTTTTATTGTTATAGTCATGGGTGTAGTTATGGTCAAGGCTAGGGTTATGGTTATTGTCATAATTATGGTCATGGTTATGGTTATGGTTATGGTCTTGGTTATAGTCAAAGTTATGGCGATGACTATAGTCACGGTTTAAATCATTTTTATAGTCATAGTTATAGTCATGGTTATGGTAATGGTTATGGTTACGATTAAAGTCATGGCTATAGTCATAAGTATAGTCATGTTCATGGTTATAGTTTCATAATTTCCCAACTTTTATTATGATCATGGCTATAGTTATGGTCACGGTCATGGTTATGGTTGTGGTCATGGTTATATACTATTATATAACATTAAAATAATTTTCCTCATGTAAGCTTTAAAATCTATCTAACCGATAAAAGCAAGAATTACTTATAAATCTCAAAGTTAAATGTCGTATACAATCCTTTTGGCAATAATTGTCGCAATTACAGCTTTCTTCTCTCTCACATTTTTTGCAAAAAAAAACCAGATATATAGTATAGCAGATATAAGTGTTTAAGCTCATTTGAAAATTCATAGATGAGGCAAATTGTATGGATTCACGTTTTCAGTTCTTAACTCATTCTGACCGACCGACGAAAAATCGAAATTTGTAAAATGAAATTTTTGTGTAGTATTTTCCATTTTGGATATTACCGTAAGAATAGTCAAAGAATTACTTTATCCCTTTTCTGCTTACATTTAACAAAATTTTCGATAAGCTATAGCTACTTAAGAAGGGCAAAAGACCCCTACCCGAGCCCACCCCAAACGAACTCTAGCGTAATATACTGTGTTTATAATTACAACAATGAAGGCAAGTACCTTTGTGTAAATATACCTGCATACGTGCCTGTGTTTGTGCATTTTAACAAAGCCCACGTACTCTCTTAAAAAGAAAATGAAGTAGGTTTTTAGCGACTTTCAGCATCAGTCAACACGTCTAAGTCAAGTTAATAATTGCAAAACTGAGCTGCCGAGTTTAAATACTGCAAACAGTTACCCATACACATGCTTATTATTTCTGTAGCTAATTTATATTTATTTTATTTTTCCTGTTTAGCTGGCGTTTGTTTACTTTTCAAGCATGCTAATTTCACTTCTTCCACCACGCAAATGCGCTTTGACAGCCGCTTTTTCATGCAGAGTTAAAAGCTGTTGAATTGTTGTGTACACACACTTTTTTGGCGTAGTGTAACCATGCGTGGCAGTCAAGTGGCTTATGAAACAACGCCTGTGAGTTAGCTTGTTTTGAAAGGTTTTGTATTTTTTTTTTTGACGGAAAACGACGTTAATTTAACCTATGTAAACTTAATCCATAACAATATTGCTGCAAAGCACTGAACATTTAGTGAGAAACTTAGAAAAGTTAAACCGGTTGGTATGTAATGTTATGTTATGTTATGTTATGTTATGTTATGTTATGTCATTTTGTATCATTTTATGCTTTGTTTAAGCTGTGTTGAGCTCTATAAGGTGTGTTATTCTTTGGTCTAATACTAGGTTGAACTTGTCCGTAGTTAAGACCGGACTTAGCTTAAAATTGTCCTTGTTGTCAAGGAAAATCATTGATGTTATAAAAACTATGCTCTTTTGAAAAATAATATAAGTTTTCTGGGACTCTAACTAACTGGCGAGCGGCGAAAACCAGCGCAAAATATGCTCAGCCATCTGTTCCACTAAATAGCTGATATACTCGTACAACTTGTTGATCTAATATCATAAGTCCTGCATGACTTGGATTCAACGGTTTTCTAAGTTGCCTGTGCCAAAAGAAGCACAAATTTTTGTTTTTAATATATTTTTCATTCTCTGTCCAGAACCTGCCTGGACTCGATTGACATTAACCCAATTGATGGCCTCATTCCAGCTCATTCCAATTATAAACAACTTTTTTGCTCAACAAAAATGTTCGTTAACGCCTTCGGCAAATTTTGTCTGTAATACGGATTGATATATTGATTGACAGCTTGTGTAAACGCCACTCATGCACTTAAGTCTGCTCAATTTTATAAACTCAGTTAATCGCAAAAGTTCATGGACATTTCCCGTTCTTCATCTCTTTCACTGGCGTTTACAAACCGTAGGTTTTTGAGGAAGAACTTTCCAATCACGTCGCTATTGCCTGGGGTTGATATGGCGGCTAACCTTGAGCAAGCGAAAATTTATAAATATTGATGTAGCTTCAATGTGTATGGCCAGCGTTTGACGTGGATCTCACACTGTTATAATTACTGACCTTATAATGGCTTTAAATCTTCTTACTATGTCACTAAGATACAAAGACTTTGACTTCAACTATACATTTGTGTTAAAATCAAACTTTCCAAGAAATTCGGCAAAAAACTTTTTTCTTATTGATGAAAATCTATGGTGACAAAGTAACTCAAGTTCAAAAAGAAAAGATGTTTATATGAAAAAAATTAAATAAGAGAAGCTCATCGTCTAAATTATTTCAGTATACTTGGTGATAGGCTCATCTCTTCTTCTTCTCATACTTACAAACTAAAACGACGTACCAGAATATTTTGCTTATATGTTCTCAGATTTACCTAATTTTTGGCAGAAGTATTCTACAAACAACTGTGAAGCACCTGACAAATTTTGATTGAAATATCTATCGTTTTTTAAAATATCAGAAATGTTGTGCTGAAAAGTGGGCGCTGCCACGCCTACTCCCCAAATCTTTTTTGCGGTCGAGTTTTGCTTAAAAAGCTTATTATGTGTGCAAGATCTCATTGATATGGCTAGCATGGTTATAGAAATATCGCGTTTTACATTTTACAAACAAATTTTTCAGAACTATGTTAAAAAACTGGGCGTGGCCTTTGACCGATTTCACCCGTTTTTACAACAAATAGTTACTTTAATATATTCAATATTTTAATTTTTGCGATAAATAAATTTTTGGCGGAGTTATGGCATAAAAAGTTTTGTAGAATAATTCACTATAAAAGGGGCAGGCAGGCCCATTTTCAAAAATTTTTATTTTTCGACTTTCTTCGTTCACGGGCACTTTGAAAGTGAAATATAAATGATATAAAGCTATTGTACGCACAATTATTACCTATTAAATATATCTATGATCCTTTTTAAAATCTTTCGTATAAAAGTGGGCGTGGACCTTAACCGGAACATTTTTTGTATCAATATTAATATGTGTGCTAAATTTCGTTTCGTTATCTTTGACCGGTTTTTGATTTATGATCAGTATTATTTCTAAACTTGACTTAACCAAAAGTGGGCGGTGCTAAGCCCATTTATAAACATTTTTTGAAAGCTTGATTTTCTGCCTTAACATTAATGTACACAACAAATTTTATCAGTAGAAGTGTATTATGTAAATTTTGTATTTTCGAAAATATTCTATATGTATATAAAAAGCGGGCGTGGTTGTCATATAGCTCTCGGAGATGAGTGTCAAGGAATCTGCATACCAAATTTCATTGAGATATGTCAAAATTTACTCAAGTTATCTTGTTAACATACGGACGGACGGACGGATATGGCTTAATCAATGTATTTTTTCCAACTGAACATTTTGATATATATAAGTCAATATCTCTCTCGATTCGTTCATGCCGTTACATACTACCGTTAGGCTACTAAAGTTAATATACCTTGTGTGCGTAGCACTAATAGGTATAAAAAAACAAATATAAAACAGTTATAATGAATTAGCCGATATTATTTTTATATTTCCTCTATTATGGTGCATTGTTGGAGTCAATCTTAAACCGATTGCAAGTTGTTACACTGAAGAGCTTGGAAATTTCTTAAATGACTACTGGGTGGAAGTTTTGTCTATTTGATCCAGAGATCCCCTCATTGAAGAACACTAAGATAAACTTTATTTTTCGTTTTGTTGTAAGCTGCGAAAACGTTCAAAACCTATGACTTACCGACACTGGAACACGCGAAATATAGTTGACCCTTTAAAAAATCTTGATTTTCAAATTTCAGAGCAACAAACACTCAATGATATCGTAAGAATATGGAAAATTTTAAGCAAGCATTGATATCCACCGCAGCTGTCGATCGTGATATCACTGATATTGTTTAGTCGAAAATTGCCTGATAGTAAATCAGCACACCCTCAAAACTTCTTGTGCCACTTTTTTCTTATTTGAAAAAAAATTAAATTAAATTCGTACGAAACAATTGTCGCAAAAAATTTACAAACAAATTTCCACAACGTTACGTTATGCATTATCAAGATGGCGGCGAAAAATCGTTCTATACTAAATGTATATGAATTTGCCCAATGATTTTTTTTTTTTTGAATCTTCATATTTGGCGGCAGGACAATCGAAATTAGTGCGAATCAATGAAATCGGTCCAGACGTTCTTGATTTAAAAGTGTAGTTATTATATCTAGATTTTAATGTTACTTTATATTTTATAATGAAGAGCTAGACAGTGAAAGCTAGGTTAAAAAAATCGGAGTCATTCCGCTACCCCAAAACCGGCTGATGTGGGAATGTTTATAATATTTCATTAGAACAAGCAAAGTTCTGATTACGATATCGCCTAACGCCGTTTTTGCAATTAATTTTAAGAATTTATCTAGACAAACATTAATGCTTATGGCTCGGTGTTGCTTCAGGCTTTTTACTGTATTGTCTGCTTTCTGAAATAAAATATATATGAAGGCTGAGTGGAAGATCACACTCCCAGAATATTTAATAAAAAGTAATAATACCCTTTTTCAGAATTTGTTTGAAGAATTCCTATCTCAGAAAAAAGTTAAAACAACACGTTAGCTACACATAAATTTAATACAAATTCAGATGATAGGGCGTTGTTGAAAACAATTCATAGTGGTATAACACCGAGTGGAGCTAGGTATCTTTTCTAGGGAACAGAATGCGATGCTATCTAACATTGCCTTCACTGAGGCTGCTATTTAAATAATTTTTACATTTCAGAATAAGAAAGAATTCAAATTTGATTTTGCTTTAAGATCTATTATGTTTTGCGCTTCTATGAATCCCTCTTCCAAACTGAGTTTTTCATATATGACCAAAGCCATGGGGACCACTTGTGCAGGGGTAGGATTAAACGAGTTTGTAATGATAGCGAAACAGCAACTCGCCCTCTACCTTTATCAAAATTGGTAAGCCAATGTAAGTTGATGCTTATTTTACAAATCGCTATCTTATCACTTTCACAGACAGGACTTTTCACAGTTGTTCGCAACACAAGCACATTTACCCCGGGTGCACTGCTGAGCACACAAAGTTAAAATTCAATAAGCGACTTCAATTTGGTTCGAGAAACACCCTTCAAATAAACACTAAATTACTTCAAACAATATTGATTAAAACTACTTAAGAGTAATATCAACTTTAGCACCGCTACGAATGTACTTAGCTACTTAATATATTTAAGTGGAAATAAACTTTCAAAATCCAATGAAAATAAATTTAAGAGGGGAAGCTTTTAATTTAAACTTTGTTACACTCCGCATACAGCACAACAAAAAACAACAACTAGAATCACGAACAAAGTTCGTATAGGATGTTGTTCAGGTATGAGGTAATAAGATAAGAATATTTTACGATTACACATACACAAATACCTAAATTTGCAGTGAAATATCAAATTGGGCAGAAAAAATAGTAGTTCACAACTAGAGTTTTTTCGCTGTTTTCAAACTAGAAGGAAAAATACCAAATTTCAATCAATAAAAATTAGAGTGTTTGGAGCATGATGTAGTGTTCAGTATTGTAGTAACCCCAGTAGAGCTTTTTATTTCAATTTTGCATGAAAAACTTAAATTTCTTTGGTTTACTAGGACATCGGCATCTTAAAAAAACTAGTTGTCCATGCGGAAAAACACAGTTGGCTGACTGGTTTCCTTGTGGTTCATACTGTAATTTTGTTTATAATTAGTAGGTTTTACTACAGGGTATATACCAAAAATATAGTAAGCAACATACCAACTCCATATAAAACTATGGGGGACTTCAAGTTTTTTAATTTTACGCCAGCGGTATTTTTGTATAATTATTTTCTGCTTCCTTCTTAGTGCAGCGTAAATATTTCGTTTTTCTGTTTATTTGTTTCCATACCTTTTTCTTTTTAGTTTCTGTTTTCCTTAATTATTTGCCAACTTTCACTTCGTTAAGATTTTTTAATGCATTTGAGGTGAAAAGTTTATCATAAGGAAATTAAGGAAACAGTTTCAATCGTCAAGAGACCAATGAGAAATGTTTTTATACGAAACATTCCATAATTAGTCCACAAAAGCCCTAATAAATAAAATTAAAACAAAGTTATACTAGTTTAAGATCTACTAAAGCCAACATGTTTGATAAGTTCAGTACTTAGCGGCTTAAATGAAAAAGTTATTGTATACTCTGATGAATAGTTCGCTCCGGATTGCAGTGAACTCTTTCGAGCAGAACAAGTCTCTTGGCGCCGATGGCATCTTTTTTGACACGGTTGTATGATAATTAATTGCGGCCGCTGTGGTGTGGCGGTAGTGCTGCTGGTCTACCACACCGACTGGAACCAATGACAGTGTTGTAAGAAGATGTCATGATCCTTGAAGTATCTGATAAGTGAAAAGTTAACAGGAAAATTGACCGTCATTCCTGCTATTCCAGCGCCCAGTATCAAACGAAATTTTACGATGCGCTGTATAAGCTTTTTGCAGATATTAGCATATTGAAGCGAATTAAAGCCCAACGGTTCCACCAGCCAGACGAAAGAACAAAGAAGTTCCGATTCAGAAGATTTGCTTAACGACACCCGAATTAGACAACAGAGGAAGCAGGAGGCCTCGTCTGTGATTAAAAGAAGTGGAGGATGACTTGGACTCCTCTGGTGCTTTCACTGATGTCAGTTGTCGCTAAAAATGGATAACTGGTGTATTTTCTGGGTTTCAGACTGTGCCTTTCTTTTTTGTGGTCGTAAACGTACTTTAAGTAAACTTTGACTTCAATGGCTGCTTACTATCTGCAGGTAATGACCTTGCAACCTTAGTAAGGCGTAAGTTTTACTGGACGAGTTAATTACTGTAGACTGGCTTTCAGGCCGAGCAAAATGGAACTTGGTCTGTTTACGAGAAGATACACGATCCCTGCCTGCAGAATGAAACAGAGTTTGGAAGCTCTTCTAGGAAGATAGGGCTAGGAACTTATCGGCTGCTTTCTACGAATTAAGAGGAATCTGCCGAATACAGTCATGCTTACTGACTGCGCCCACCTTGTCTGTGAATATTATGATCAGGTTGCTCTCGTGGGAATGACGGCACTGAAACTAGCAAGGAGGAATATCAAGTCGTGAGCTTGATGAAAGTTATATGCTCATGCTGAATGATTGTAGTGTATTCCAGAAAGGGGCGTCACCGCAATGAAAAATATAGTAGGTGTGAAGCTATGCAGGGCTGTTAGAGGAAGGAAATAGTTATTCGGACAGAGGACAGAGGGCATAAAACAAAAAAACATGTTAAGTCCCACAAAAAAAAAACTTTAAAAATATTTGGCCCGATATGCCTGTAAAGAGATTAAGGCCGAGCTTCCCTACGAATATATGGTGTTCCGCTTCCGATTTTTACCACAGATTGACGGTACTAACATATTTTATGCCGACTCTGAACTCATCTACAAAGGCAGACAACTTTTTCCTGAGAAGCTTTTTATGGCAGAAATCCACTTGCAGGGTTGGCCACCACTGCCGAGTGGCGAACCCGTTTTTAAAAACCTTTTTCCAAACATTTTTGATATTACTTGTCTCGTCACTTGAACCTGGAACCTTCAGCAATACTACCACCACACTACGGCTCACCAAACAATGTTTAATTGAGTGTTCAACAACGCTGACAGCAGCTAAATTTGTTGGTTTTTATAGTTTAGCAGTTTTAAAGTAAATAGTTCAGTCACAAAAAAAGATAATAGGATCTGAAATGTTTACAGTATTTTGTTCGCCATTCTGAAAAGTAATTACAATATAATTTGCGGGAAAAAAAATATCTCTTTAACCCACTCTAATGCATATAAGAGGCTAACAAAACTCATACATATTTTCCAATACATTTGTGTATGTATGTGTGTATATAGTGCAGCTCGTAAAATTATGTCACACATCTCAAAAGTTGAAAAGTGAAGTATGCAGCTTGTGACTTACAAAGTTTAAGGTGACTTTGTAGTTTTGCCACTTTATATTGATAACAAAAAAAAAAAAAAACAAAAAAATGGGTCCCAGTGAACATGGCCAAAAGGGGAAAGTGCTTGTGAAAGTTCGTGCAACGACTTTGAATACGTAAACGATATAATTTAAAAGTTTGGCGTATGCAAATTATAACTTCCAAATATACATACATCTACATACACAAATAGTTAGTGTTTGTTTTTATTGCTTTTTGTAGCCGTTGTAAAAGTTAGTGCTAAGAGTATTTTCTACTTTGCAATTCAATAAGGATGCCAAACACCAAATTGAGTAATGACCTATCAAGATTGAAAATATAAACAATGAAGGCGCTTTGAAGAGCGAAAGGCGGAACAAACAAACAAATATAATAAGATAGCTTGATTTGCTGAGCATCTTTCAGGTTCCTGATTGGTTTATTGTTTTGGAAAAAAACCTAATTTCAAAGCAAATACAATTGTTCCTTTTTATTGAAGAAACATAACTAGGCAGCTGTTGTGGTCCAAATCTTCGCCCCCAAAAATTTAATCTTGAATGTCGAAAGTTCTTTGATAAGTTTACGATATCTACGATTATCTTGGCTAAGAAGCTTTATTTATACTCTCGAAATCAACTTAAATGACGCAATGTGAATAGATTTTTCGTTGTTAAACCTGTGCTCCAGGAACGACAATTCGCCACATAGCAAAAAGTTTCAAGACCGGCGGAAATTCCAGCAGCAACAATTATGTGGACTAGTTCACACCTAGGTTCATAACCTTCTTAATTATGTCAACATTCGATAAAAGATCACTTAGTTAATGCTTCGCGTACTAAATTTATTCCGGTATAAATCGACAAGCTCCATAACAATGTCCTAAACCCTTACAGAAGTTTATTGTTATTAAACTGGTTATATTTACATTATTTACTTCTACAAAAGGCCAATTAATTATGTCTTCTTTGCTCTCAATAAAGCGACTAGCATACTTGTTTTTACCGTGAACTAAAACAAGATATAATTGAAGAATCGGCTTAGCTGCGTCTTGACTGTAATGTTACTGTTGACAGTTACAAATTTGAAACGGTAAGGGACTTCCGTTATTTGATAACCAGCGAAAAAATGTTAGCCGAGAACTCCAAAAACTATTACTCATGATAAAAAGTGCTTTTTCGGGCTGAATAGGACTTTCTGTATAGAAGGCCAGCACACTACCACTATACCCAGGGGACGATATTGACGAAGTGCAGCAAATAAAACCCATATCAAGTCGATAGCGGTTGGTGGATGAGGCCGCTCTAGTTAATAAAAACACTCCTTCCAATAAGTTATCCTTAAAAAAGGATGACTGGCATGATATGTCATACAATGGCGGAAATGCGCTACGCCAATAAATGGTAATAAATTAAGCACAGGACCCCTACATGACGCCATCTTTCTATCATTATGCTATGGTCATCTCCTCATACTCCAAATTGAACGATGGTCGCTTTAGTATTCTATGGTTTCGTACACCTTCTCCCAAAGGGTGCTGCAAATTAATGTAAACTCGGGGAAATAAATTTTTAATTGCATGCTACTCCTAATTGTTTCCTTAAAATTGGCGGAAACTACTCGATTTTTGAGTATTCCGAACCGCACCTGCAGATGCAGGAGAACTTTTGCCGATAAGCTTTTTCATGACGGAAATGCACTTAAAAGTTTGCTGACCACTCACGAGCAACGACCACGTTTTGATAAAAACTACTTCCAAACTTCTAATATTACCGGTCGCAGCACCTCCTTCGTTTTGGCAGCACAACACACTACCACCACACCTTGGTAGTTGCAAGTAGTCGTACAAGTTGTGTGAATGACATAATCAGATACCTAAGTCAAAACCGCCGTCAGCACTAAATTCAACATCTGTTACTTTTGAATTCAACTTAGCCACAAATTTTTCGTTGTGAATGTGTAAAACCGTAATAAAAAATCCCGATAATTTAGAAATCCCATGGTAGATTCTTCATGAAAAATAACACAAACAAATGAAATCAAAAATCCCAACCACAAATAAAAGTAATCAAAGCTTATAGATTATGCGATTCTTCAGAAAAGATATGTATTTAACGTAATACACGAGTCACTGCAAATATGTTTGAACGTGTGTAGTGCGAAAGCTGAAATATTTTCGGATTACTTTTCCCAATAAAAATCGGCGCTCACACGCTTGATCAGCACGCAATTTCATAAAGCTGGGAGCATACACCGAACGTGGAGCATATAAATAAAAACAAGTAAGAAAAGGGCTGTATTCGACTGTGCCGAAGACTTTATACCTTATATGAATACGCATCAAGGTTTTAAGTGGCGATCCCTACTCACAATTTCTACAATTTCTCCAAAAATGTTAATTTAAAGATATTTAGCCCAAAACCCATTTATCGAAACAGTGGATTGTTTGGGAGCTACATGTCATGTTGGTCCGATCTGGGTGGGTTTTTCTACACACATTACATATATCTCTATCTCTATGGCGCGATATACAACAGGTATATCATCATAAACCTCCTAAGAGATTTTTGCGCCAAGCTTCTCTTCCAATTTGTGGTGTGCCGATTTGAATTTTCCCTACAAATTGGTGGGACCTACAGTTTTTTGCCGACTCCGAACGGCATCTACAAAGGAGACGAATTTTTGCTGAGACGCCTGTCATGGCAGAAATACACTCGCCAAACCACTGCCGAGGGGCGACCCCGTTTTGAAAAACTTTTTTCAAATCACTTTTGATGTTACCTGTACCAGGGCTCGAACCATGGACCTTCGGTGTGGTAGGCCGGCAACACTACCTTCACACCACGGCGGCCGCATAGTATGTATTAAAACTGCAAAATTTTACGTTCCTAGTTTTTTAGTTGTAACAGTTATAGGCCAAAACCCGTTTATCGGAACAATCGATTGTATGGGAGCTATTTGTTGTATTGGTCCGATCATGCTGGTTCCGACAAATGATTAATGCTTTACAAAATGGCTGCCCCTCACCAAATTTCAGCGAGATATCTCTAAAACTGAGTTGCTAGTTTGCGTCCAAACAGACAGACGTACGGACACACGGACATGGCTAAATCAACTCAGCTCATCGCCTTGATTATTTCGGTACACTTATTGATGGGTCTATCTCATCTTCTTCTCATACTTACAAACATCGGACCAATGTTATAATACCATTTCATGTTCATGAAAGGTATAAAAATTACCATACACACACATAGGTATAGACTGATTCAAAATTTAGGGGGGGTCAGGGTGGCTAAAGTTTGACGTGTAAAAATTACTTAGAATTTTTTATATGGAAAGAGAAGTAAATTCAGGTTATACTCAACCTTTCTTATGGCTACTAGAATGAATTGAGGAGCAAGTGCCCCTTTACCCCTCTGACTAAGCACCTGCACACACGCTTATGAACATGCATACCTACATATGTAGATATATTAGTTATAAATTTCAAACGCTTATACAAAAGCGGCTTTGTGGGTAGCGCAAAGAGTTTGGGTGCGTATTTATGGATGTGCGTGCGTGTGATGTCATATTTTCGTATTAGATTTTATCGGTGAAAAATGTGCGGCAACAGCATGTTATGACTCTTTTGTAACGCTAAATAACCAGAAAAATAATATTGAAAGCATACATTTTCAGGAATGAAAAGCACAAATGTAATATCCCAACAAGCATTTATATAAACGTTTTTAAAAATAATTTAAAGTAAACTTGCTACAATAGGCAAAATGTGAGCTTTTTTTGCTTTAATTTATTTGAAGGTTTAAGGTAAAATTTTTATAAAATTCAAGAACAAACTGTTATAAAGCCTTTTCCTTTGAAAAGGAAATACAATTGTTACCAAAAAATCCAGAGAAAACTATTTGTAAGTATTCTGAACTTAAAAAATTTTCAAATTCTTTCCATGGCTGCATCTTAGCCACTTCTGCAATCTGCTTATAATTGATTTTGAGTTGCAGCATTCAAAGCATGATTACAATTTATTTATTTATTTTATTGCAATAGCTACAAAATATACAAAATATGGTTTGAATAAAGCTTCAGAAAAAACACTTTCAAAAAGCTTTCTTTGAAAGGGCTTTCTTTGAAAGCTTGTTATAGGCTTACGTTAGTAAGATTTTTATTAACGTGTCGTTTCAAATATAAAACGTTTATTTTCAAACGTATTATAAACGAAAAATCAGAATTTTGAATCTTAATATTAATTTCAGAAAGCTTTTTAAACATTTATTTTAAGTATACATTGCTTGTTGGGTATATGTCAATAGTTATGATGGTAGTAAATACATACATTAGGGTGTGGCTTAGTTTACAGCTACAAAGCGAGAACTCACAATAAATAAAATGATTTCAGACATGATTTGGAAATTTCGTAGAAACCTTTTATTGAAGCCAAGCGCATGGGTACATTGAGTTTTTTAAACTAATTTTTCTCGGATAATTACTTGCAAAATTTTTTTCAAAAACGTTCCCCGTTTCCCTTAAAATTTCTCATCCTGCTTTTTTATTCATATTTAACTTTTTTCCTTACCTATGAAAATGGTTCAGAAGTTATTCAATATAACCATAATTCTAAGGGAATCTATATTCGTTGTTTTCTGATCAGAGCTGAGTCATTGGAAACAAAATTTTGGTATGTCCTTCACTCAGAACATTTTCGACAAACAAAATTTATTATCAAGTATTTTCGTATTAACAACTGGCTGGTCGATAGTTTATAAATTGTGATTCCAAACTGTTAAAAAATTAGTTTAAAAAGACCAAACTTTAACCCACAACAAATTTAAATTTAGAAAAGAGCACTCCTGTGTTGGAAAACGATCAGAACATTTTTTTCTCTCTTGACGTCAGCTTTGTAAGTAGGGTACTTACTTTTCTTGAACGAAGATTTTTTGGTATATTTTTAACTACTTTCATTCTTATATACTACTGCCCGTTTATTGGGTCTCGTTATACAGCGTTGAAGTTTACTAAGTTTCAACACAAATATTTAAAAAAAAAGCTTTCCAGGCCATTTAGATAGAGAATTGAAATCTAGAACATAGTCTTCATAACACTCAACACAACCTGATATGCAGTAAAAAAAATTCACTAGGTGGCGCATTAGTCGAGATAGTTAGAAAGTTCGGGCAAATCAGAGCTATATATCCCATACGAGAAACTAATTCATTGAAAGGTATTCAATTTCTATAAGTTAATGAAAGTGTGAGTAGTTGGACTGCATATTGTGTAAACTAAATAAAACCTGAGGGTTCTTCATCTCCCTCGCTATTTACTAATAAAAAGAAGTGTGTCGACAACCAGACCAGTTATACTTTCGTGTTTGTTGCAATCGATAGATCGATACTTAGCAATACACTTCTAAATCGTTAGATCGACACCGAAGGTCCCAGGTTCATGTGGTGGAACAGGTAACTTCCACACATAAGCAAAAAGGTTTTTTAAAGAACGGGCGCTCCCCTTAGCAGTGGTTGGTGATTCCATGAGTGAAACCTTTCTCACCAAAACTTTATCTGCCTTTGTAAATACTATTCGGATTCTACATAAAACATGTAGATCCAGCAAATTTCTAGGAAAAAATTTAAAGTGGTACACTGCAAAGTTGGTAGGGAGGCTGGGTCTTAATCTCTTTGGAGCATAGTTTCCCAATTTTTGTTTTTCGATGAGGCTTCCCAGGCAATTCATTTTTTAGACGGCAATTTTTTATTCCAAAGTCGAAGCTTTACTATGGACCACTGAATAAAATCATAACTACTTATAAAGGTGCCGTTTTTGTCCTAAAGCTTCAAGTTGTGCTCATTCAAAGCCCCCAAAATTGGGAGTTCAACAAGCCAACCACCATTAAAAGCGTGTGGTTGCCTTTGGACTGAGGAGAAAGAAATACCTTTTCTTTTAATTAATAAAGGCAAGGCAACATATTGCGTTTGGGCAAGCAGAGCATTTCTCTATGGAGCAAAAGAACTTGTAATCAGAATCGAGTTGTTCACAAAGTGAAGTAAATACCGACTGTTCCCGAGGTAGTTTAAAATTGTTTACCCGAGTCCGTCTCAATCCCTGTGACAATGTTTTTATGGCAGAGTTTTCCTTTGAATAACACACTGTGTACCAACCATAGTCGGATTTTTTCCCTGAGCTTGTTAGCTAAGCCCATGCATACACTTACAATTGCATTTGCGACATCTGTGCCTATTGAGCTTATCCCAACCCAAACCTTTTTTTAACGTAATTATTATGCCTTTCATGAACATGAAATGGTATATTAACTTTGGTCCGATGTTTGTAACGTTTGGAAATATAAGAGATAGACCCACCATTAAGTATAACAAATTGATCAGGACGATGAATTGAGTTGATACAGCCATGTGCGTCTGTCCCTCAATTTTTGAGATATCTCGATGAAATTTGGCACACGGATATAAAATCGGGTTACTATAGCATATATCTCCCATATAACCGATCGTTCAAATAAGAGGATTATGACCATTTCTCCCTCATTTTTAAAGATTAAAACTTGAAACTTGGTGAGATATTTTCTTATGGATAGTAAAAGATTTCGTAAGAAAGTCAGCCAGATCGGAGCTATACATATATAGTATATATCCCATACAACCGATCGTTCAGATAAGGGGATTATGGCCATTTCTCGCTCATTTTAAAAGATTAAAACTTGAAACTTGGTGAGATATTTTCTAATGGATATTAAAAGATTTCGTAAAAAAAATAAAAGAAAATTAAATGTATTGCTGACAAAGTTTTAGAGAACTTTAAACAATGCGTATTTAAGTTTGCACGTATTCATGAAAGGTATAAAGCCTTCGGCACAGCCGAAGACAGCGCCGTCCTTACTTGTTATTATTATTAAAGTACCCAAGTCCAAAAGTCTGAAGCCATGTCTGTTATTGAAAACGTTTAGCCTTTAACTTGGGGCCCGTTTTTTTTGTTTGATCGGCAGACAACTCGGTGCCTTAAATAATGTTTTTTTTTGGAACCTGGTACCTGGTCACTTTTATAGACACGAAGAATTACACCAAGAAAGTCCAATTAGGATACAGTTTGTAGACTGAATATGCAACTGTAGAAACATAAGCAACTTCTTTGCCATTCCAGCGATCTTACATCTGTTTCAATTAATCAAAGAAGGAGTAATTATTCGCACCGTTCGTTCTCCTGGACTCTTGAAATAGACTGTGAATAGACTGCGCCCAAGGCCTTATAGCTTTTATGAAGACGAATGACTACGAACAATTTGACAATCTTACCTTGTTAGCTGACAGATTTTTAGCCTCCGTTATCGGAATCATCGAACCAAATACTGTTCATGTTCATGAAAGCTTTGAAAAAAATAATACTTTTAACCCAAATTTTGCACACAAAAAAAAACTACTTCGTCCTTGTACTTGCGGACATACAACTACTTGCGCTACCATCATCTGAATGCTTGTTCTTGCACCTGTGCTTTTCAATATTGCGTCAGCAATTTTTATGTACATACGACCGAATACATTGTATGCCGCGACTCAGTTGTTTTCTTAATTTATTTTTGAAATCATTTATTGTATTTTTAATTAAGCATATGAGATGTTCAACAAGAGGATCCACACACACTCACACAATCCCAGCGTCCCACAGCAAGTTTCACGAATAACACAACCAACCAAGGAAAAACAACTTGCTTTCAATGAACTGCGACGCATTGACACTTTCACGGCTGTGGCGTTAAATTTCTGGTTCAACAGCGACATCAGGTGCATTAAATTGAAAACGTAAGTAAGTACGTGTGGCATGCAATTTAAACAAAAGAATGCTAGGCACGCAGCTTGTCTTACTTAAATATATGAAAACGTAATATTTGATTATGGTAGGAAATTAAAAAAAAAAGAAGTAAGGAAAGCGCTGTCTCCGGCTGCACCGAAGGCTTTATACCTTTCATGAAAAAGCATCACGGTTTTAAGTGTCCAATCCTTACTTACAACAAGTACAAACTCTGCAAAATAATATGGTCTTACCCTGTTAATTTAAAGATACATAGCCCAAACCGCGTTTATCGGAAAAATGTGCGGTATGAAGGCTATACGATATATTGGTTCAAACTTGATGATTTTCACTACACACATATGTAATAGTTACCGTAGCTGGCAAAATGTTGTGTTCCTCGCTATTAAATTTCAATAGTTATAGCCCAAACCCCATTTATCGGAGCAATCGATTATATGGAAACTATATGTTATGTTGGTCCGATCTGACTCATTTTCACTAGCAAATTACGTATCTAAAATATGAAACCTGCAAAATCTTACGTACCTAACTTTTTAATTGCAATAGTAACAGTCAACCCCTGTTTATCGAAACAACCGATTGTATGGGGGATATGTGTTGTATTGGTCCGATCTTGATAACTCCGACAAATGATTAATATATTACAAAATGGGCGCCCCATAACAAATTTTAGCCAAATAATTCTTAAACTGAGAGGCTAGCTTGCGTCCAAACAGACAGACAAACGCACAGACAGATGGACACACAGACGGACAGACGGACTTGGGTAAATCGGTGGGTCTATCTCTTCTTCTCATACTCACAAAACTCGCACCAAAGTTATAATGCCATTTCATATTCATGAATGGTATAAAAAGAGCGAAGTGGAAGGCGGATAATGGGCTGAAGAACTTTTTCGTATTCAATGGAAATGCAGAGATTTTTGTTAGAGTATTTGACTTTTGAAATGTTCGCCACAGAATAACAGAAACATTTTCTTGGAACAGAAGATGGTTAGGATACAAATTGTCTGCCTCCAAGTTTACCCTTATTGAACTCAAGCTGCTGGCTACATTAACAAGATGTGACTTTCCAATCTTACTGACTTTAATGACTTCTTACTTTTGTACATGAACACTCTTTTAAAGTAATAGGAAGAAAGCTCGGGATACCAAATCCTATCCATTCTCTACGTGGCTTAAACTAACTAATGATTCGAACTCTGACTGAGCAAGAAATTTAAGGATTTTAGTCTGCATAATATATATAAAATTAAAAATGTTTAAGTATTTATGTAAATAGGTATAAGTTAAGTTCAAGAAACAAATTGCAAATCTTTACAGGGATGGTCATAGGCTAAAAATAATTTCGATACAGTAAGACGGCATAAAGACTTGGCACTTCCAATTCAAAAGACATTCATAGTAATGTATATCTCCCATATGAACTTGGTCTCAAAAGAGGCTGGCACCTCCCATATAAATCGAATTTTTCATATCCCTGGAAGTATTGATGATACACGACTGGGATTCGCAAAGAAGTTATATGAGAACCTGCAGAAAAATCAATAAAGCTCAAGGACAGATATTACCCACCCTGCGGGTTAAGGGGTCAGAATATGTCCGATTAAGGCATACCTGTCGTAAGAGGCGACTATAAGCCACAAAGGGTAATGACGTGCAACTTGATGGTTGATCTACGGATATGATGATTCTCAGTTCTCATTACCCATCTAGAAGGCTCCACTGATCAAAATCAAATTGCTATTCCACTTATACTATTTTATCTTATGACCATACCAACATTCAAATCATTTGCTCCTCTAGGCTTCTTTATCAGACGTATTTGACGTTTTAACAAGGCACTTGCCATGGGAGTCCAGGATGCCCTTAAAATTTGTATGGTCCTGTCATTGATACTTACAGGATATGTCGATTACTCTAGCAGATAAATATTAATGTACTTATAAGTATATAATTTTATGCAGTAAATTTGCACAAAGAAGATAATCCGGCATTGCAGCGAAAAGCTTTTGATATTGATATAGCCGTAATTTAAATTTTTTTCAACAATTTTGTGCATTCACATCCATGAAATATTTACAAAAAGGCAATAAATCAAGCTAAAGAGCAGAAAGAGGGATTGCAGATGAAATCTCGTTAAAGAGTCTTTAGGAGCAGCGAAATATATTTGCAATATCATTTGCACTTAATTAAGATGCCGCGCAACCATTTGCTTCCAACAAATGTAACAAAAAAAAAAAAAAGAAAATATATGGAGTGTGTGAGCAGCATTTTACTCGCGCCAACAACAAAAAAGAGCAATGAAAAAGAGTTGAAGTGTTGAGTATCAAACAAAAAGTCGTACAAAAAGTGGCAGATGTTTTATCATTTATCAAACAATTCATTGCGATCGTCAGGATAATGGGAAAGGCACATCTGCTAAGAGAGGCAACTCAGCTAATTAAATACATTCAACACGCATGGTGAACTCGTTACAAAAATACCTTAGTGCACGAACGGCTTTTGAGTAGCACACGCCGAACACATAATTTTGAGTGCTGTGGAACATAGGCATTATATCTCCACTAAGAGAAAAACTGAAAAGTTCGAAGAGAGGAAACAAAATTTTAAGGAGAAGAAAATCAATGTCCGTGTTCAAACACAGATACAAATTGACGTCAATTAGTTGCGGTTTTGCTTTTTGTGGGAGAGAGAGCGACGAAGGAAGGGGACGGGTACCGAGTTGCTTGTGCTCGCGAAACACGCTTTGTGTTGCCGTTCGTCTCAATTATGTTATGTTGGGCGCAGTTCAATTTTGACATTTTCCTTCATACCTTTTTTTACATGCGCATGCACACATATTAATAAACGACATAAAAGTAATTGTATCAACAGATTTTCAATGTTTATTTCCAAGAAAATAATACAATTATATTAATTTGAGCTAAAACATATTTTTTCATTCAGAATATTAGTACAACGCAGTAAAAAATTTCTTAGTACATATGTATGTATTGAGAGAATGTCAGTACAAAACATAATCAACCAAAACAATTCCTTTCCGTGTTTGAACAACATCGGAAACAATTGAGCAACACCAAAAGAGAATTGCCGATAAAAGCAACTCCGAGTTTCTCTGTTTGAACACGGACAATGTGAAAGCCAACGAAACGAGGAGAGCTGAGAGAAAAAGCTAAAATAGAGTGAAAGGAAGGGAACTGTCAAAAGCGAGAAAGCACGAAATCCATAAAAAAAAGAATTGAATGGAAGAAAGAGATAGAACACAAATGGAGATGAGAAAAATTAAATTAAATAAGAATGAGGAGAAAGGAATGAAAAGTGATAAACCATTAAAATAAGGAAAGGGAAAAAATAATGAAATAAGAAAAAAAAATTAAGAGGGGAAAGGAAAATTAAACAGAGAGAGAAAAAATGAGGGAGCATAATAAAGGCGAGAACACAGCAAACAGAATAAAAAAAGATTAAAAAAGGAGAAAAGGGAAGTCAAATTATCAAAAAAAAAAAAAACTATATAAAACAGAAATGGTGAAGGGAGAAGAAGGAAAAATAGTTAAAATTTGTTAAAATATAAAAAAGAAGAAAGAAGAGGGGAAAAATTAAATCAAAATAAGTTAGAAACAAAATGTGGAAAAAAGAAAAGTGAGAAAGGAGAAACAGGAAACAGGGAGTAAAAATAAGTTCAAAAGTCAAAATGAAGAGCAAAATAACAAGGGAAACGATTTGAAGATAATTGAAAGAGAAGTAAAAATAGTTACAAAAGTAGAAAAATAAAGGTTAAGGAAACAGCGAAAGAATAATAAGGAAAGAGTGAAAATCTGTTAAAAAGTAAAAATGCAGTAAGAGGAAAGGAAGTAAAAGTAATGTAAAAGACAAAATGAAGAAAGAGAAGGTTGAAAAGCTAATAGAAAATAGTTTAAATAAAAAACAATATAAAAATAAGGGAGAAAGGACAAAATGAGAATAAAGTGAAAATGAGAAACAAAATCAAAACAAAGAAGAAAAAAAATTGTGAAAGTAGAAGGAGACAAAAATTAAAATATGTTAAAAAGACAAAATAAAGAAGGGAGAAAAGGCAGAAAGAGGAAAAATAAAATAAAAATTGAAAGGAAATTAAAAAGCACAAAATGAGAAAACACGGAAGAACACAAAAGTAAAAAGAAGGAATCGTTATAGAAAATAAGGCGAAAAAGCATACAAGAGGGCGAAAATTTAATAAGAAATACCAATCACTAACTCAAGTCTATAAGGGTTTAATGAGGTAGGTGTGCAATTACTTGAAGGTTTATGAATGGTGATTTATTGGACTGTAAACCCGAAACCAAACAAAGTTGAAATAACTAACACAAAAGAGTCGGGAGTACGAAAATAAAATCGTTGGTAATACAATCGAATTGACCGAGCTTAGTTTTGGCCAAATACTGAGCACTTCAAACATTCTCTAAAACCTTTGAGTATAGTTTTTCTGTTACTACCCAATATAACTTGGAGCGAGATCTTCCTAAGGGATGAACACAATAAAACTCGCTTTAACATCCTATTGGAACCATAGAAGATATTTTTTTCGTTTTCTGCTCTTATGTAACACTTTGTGGGGAAAAAGGAGAGATATTCTTAAGCCATGAATAAGACAGTACTAGCCTTTCGAATCAATAATAGAGATTTCTACAATCTTTTTTCCGATTTTACTAAATTTGGAACAATAGGGGAGACCTCCTCAACTCATAAATAAAAGTTGACTCCCTTCTACATATTTTTGGAGCGAAACAAAAGATTTCTTTAACTTATACTCTTAGTTAAAACCTTGTTGAGTAAGCCGAATTTCTCTGCAAACAAAAAAAAAAGATGTTCAACAAACGGAAAAAAGTTTTCAAATAAAGAAAACCTGCAATGATTGACCATTTGGCTGTTCCAACTGTTGAAAAACAAAAAAAGAAACAAATCGATGAAATTTAAATATTAAAAGGATAATAAGTGAAACGGAAAAAAATTAATATGGAAATGTTAAAGAACTATGCGAAGATGAGAAAAAGAAAAGAAGCAGAACAAGATACTTTCTTTATTAAAATTTCAATATTACCTCATGGATCGGTTCTTTATAAGTCTAAGTCTTGGCAAGGTAGGGGTACGACTGCTTGAGCGATATGCCGTTAGTTGTAGGCTAGATTTAATTTAGTTATATGGTCCCACTATCAATTGGATACATTTTTGGATAGAATTCGTCTTTACAAGAAATAATGTAACTGAAATTGTTTTATAGCAAAACACATTCACAATAAAACATTTGTTTTAAGTGCGTAACATTTCCAAAAAATTAAAGGTTGAAACAACAAGTTTTTGCAAAACCTAATTTGCACTACTCTTAGTACTTAAGTTTCAAATTATAGTGTAAACTGTGTAAATATTCCAACAAAAAACTCAAGTGAACTTAAATACTGTCTACCCGCATTTCATTCCAATGATTTCATCATCAACGCGTAGCTAGGTGCCTGAATATTTAGTACACACAACTTAAAACAATGCCACAAAAGGTGCTTGATAAACATCATGCTATATCAACTTGCACTTGCTTTCTACTCAGCATCACATTTCTATATGAAGTATTTCATTAAATGAGCACATTAACAATAAAAGCATCTAACTTACCCGGAAGATAGTTGTACTAGCTCAGAACTATCGCGGATGTTAACACTGCCAGATCTAGCTCAATACCCAAACAATGCTTTCAACTTTCCACTGCGTTCGAACAGTTAAAAGATAGCTTCGCTTTAGCTAGTTCTTAATCTCCTCCATTCCGGATAGTTTTTATTTAGTTCCGGTTGTGGGTGAGTGATTATAGATGTCCGATATGTATTTTAACTATCACTTTTGTAACCAGTACAGTACGGTTCACGAGTAGCGAAGTTCAGGACGGTCTTTCTTTAGACCGGTTTCCAATTTTACTGCAGGGCATGTTCCAATGTATGTATGAATTGATATACACAATACGTAATGCTATCCTGTAGTAAAGCAAAGTGAGCATATCTCAGGTTGCATGTGCTGAATAAACAAACGAAAACTATTAAGTGAATGCTTGTTTTTGCATTTCCCCACTAGATGAGTTGGCGCATTAAGAAATGCATAGTCAGATACCAACTTGCTCCTTCTGCCGATTTAAATTGCTTGAGCTCTTTTACCAAGCTTTCAATAATCTGAACGGTATGCCCGTCTACATGCATTTGGTTAAACGAAACATTTTTCACAATGATTTCATATTACAAAGAGATAATTAGTCATGCTACTTTATAGATAAATCATGCGTATTATATTTTCGGAGCTGGAATTCTAAATGTGTCTGGCGGTATTTTATATGCGTGAAAAGGACTCAACAATTTTAAGAAAATTTTCACAGTGGGTTCAATAGTCACCTTGCTTGTCCTTTATTGACTTCGAAAGCTCATCACAGATCTGTGTAAAATTTTTGCAGTTTGTTCATCGGTCACTGGGTATGCCACAGGCTCAGGTAAATTGTTTTGAATTTTCGTTCAGATAGAGCGTTTTTGAAACTGATTCTGAGATAGGGCGCTCTTTAACCAAATTTTAAAATAGGGCGTTATTGAAAACAATTTTGAGGTGGGGCGTTCTTCAAAGAAATTCTGAGATAAAGCGTTTTTGAAAAATATTGTGAAATAGGGGGATCTTCCACTCAGCCGTCGATATAGTCTTCAGAATGTGGGCGTTGCGACATCCCAATGAAATATTAATGTTTAATTCGACGTTACTTCGAATTTATATAGTTCAAGTTGATGATATTTGGATATATATGTATGAAAAGTAGGGGGTGCCACGCACCTATAAGAAACAATCTAACTTTTAAGTTAGATATCTCTACATATAACAAAATTGTAAAAGGTCGATGTCTGTACATTGCAGATATTTAAGAAAACTTGATAGGTGGGACGACTTTTCAGCCAATAGAAGCCAAGTAAACAGTTTTCAGGATTTTTTTGTCTGTCTGTATTTTTGGTCGCGCATCACTCAAAAACTGCTAAATGGAATTTAATGAAACTTTTACCATTGCATTACTAGGTGCTTAGCTTAAAATTTAAGATGTCACTTGCACCAAAAGCTCGACTATTTTCGGAGATATTGACCGATATGTGGACCAAGGTGACCTAATTAAAACTCCCAAACCATTGCAACAGTATTATGAGGTTCCATTAACAATAAGAACAAAACCCCAACTTCAGCATTTAGCGCAATATGCTAGATATAAATTTATGTGCCATTTTAAGCTGACAGTTCCGGCGCTAATTTGCACCTCGTGGAGTAGCTTTTCCTACACATAACACTTGATGTTCGTACATTAATAACACTTTCTCCCTAAATTTGTCTAAAATCAAGCATGTTTGGTCTCACTCACACCTTGTCTCTACGAAACCGATATTATTTCAACAATAAGTGTTCATCAATTAAATGCTTTTGCTGTCTTATCCTTACTTTTCTTCGTACCAACTAAATGTTACGCAAGTCATGAAATGTTTCTTGCCTTATTTCCAATTAACCATATCTCTCAATTTTGTATCCGAAACATTTCAACACACGCCAATCAATCGTTCCGAAAAGCGATAAATATCCCCTTAATGAATCTAATATTTAATCTCTCGTCGACGGCAGCAATTCACACTTTTGGAAAAACTTCAATGAAACCCTTTTCGCATTATATTACATGTCTACCTTTGTGCGTATGTATTTGAGCAGCTTCAATTTATTACTCAAGTTCGAAATGCTTCGTACTCGCGGCCATAAAAAATTTCGATAGATGTATGCTCTCGAAAAGAACTTTAATTGCCTGCTGACAGTGAACTTTCTTAATTGCATTTTTGCTGCCGAATACAAAAAGGCAGAAAGAAGCGAAAACAATTCGGTAATCCGGTGTTAAATGAGCGACTGCAAATATGCATAGTCATTTAATGCTATGTAAGGAAGTATAAGTGCCCTTCAAACCACACATTTTATACACAATTGGGAGAATTAATGGCATCACAAATAACATTTGAGGTTTTTTGAAAAAAATTTATATAATCTTATAACTTTAAACAAACTTTTTTTTCGTCAAGAAGGGGGTTTCTTATACCGCATGTGCTGCGATATCTCATTAGGGAGGTAAGTAAGGGTAGGAGGAACTCGGTTCTGGTGGATAAATACCACAATTATTTTTCGATAGGCTATAATGGGTATTAAAAAAACCTGTTAAATAATTATTACTAATCGTAATGATTACCAGTTTGATTAATTAATTTCTTGAGAATATATTTAAGGATTGATTACCAATTCGTTTAAATTTTTAAAGATTATTTCCAATTAGTTAAAATAATAATAAACAAGTAAGGATGGCGCTGTTTTCGGCTGTGCCGAAGGCTTTATACCTTTCATGAATACGTGCAAACTTAAATACGCATTGTTTAAAGTTCTCTAAAACTTTGTCAGCAATACATTTAATTTTCTTTTATTTTTTTTACGAAATCTTTTAATATCCATTAGAAAATATCTCACCAAGTTTCAAGTTTTAATCTTTTAAAATGAGCGAGAAATGGACATAATCCCCTTATCTGAACGATCGGTTGTATGGGATATATACTATATATAGCTCCGATATTGGTGATTTTTTTACGACATCTTTTGCTATTCATAAGCAAATATCTCACCAAGTTTCAAGTTTTAATCTTTTAAAATGAGTGCGAAATGGCCATAATCCTCTTATCTGAACGATCGGTTGTATGGGATATATACTATATATAGCTCCGATCTTGGTGATTTTTTTACGAAATCTTTTGCTATCCAGCAGAAAATATCCCACCAAGTTTGAAGTTTTAATCTGTAAAAATGAGGGAGAAATGGTCACAATCCTCTTATTTGAACGATCGGTTGTATGGGAGATATGTGCTATAGTGACCCGATTATACCGGATCCGACAAATGTCTAATATAATACAAAAATACATCCGTGTGCCAAATTTCATCGATATATCTCAAAAATTGAGGGACTAGTTTGCGTTCAAACAGACGGACGGACGGACAGACGGACGGACAGACGGGCATGGCTGTATTAACTCAGTTCATCGTCCTGATCAATTTGGTATACTTAATGGTGGGTCTATAATACAAAGTTAATATACCATTTCATGTTCATGAAAGGTATAAAAAAAATCATGTCGTTTTACGATAAAAAAAATCAAAAAAAACATTTTTAATTATTATTCTTGGCCTTGAGCTCGTTGCATGAATACTCAAAAATAATCAAAAAAAAGGTTGTTTTGGTTACTTTAGCTTTTTTAAATTTTTTTTTTTTTTTTGATTATTTTTGATCTTTTTTATTATTGTTGTAGAAGCACACAAATATACACATCAACAACACTGAAAATAATCAAAAATAATCAAAAAAAAATCCAAAAATAATCAAAAGTAATCAAAACACCTTTTTTTGATAATTATTATTTTTTTTTTCTAATCATAATCAATTAGTAATTGATTTTTCTTGAAAAATAATTAAAATAATCCTACCAATTTAAGAAGCTGTCTAATTCTTTGTTTACTAATTACTAGTCTGTTATTAAATGATAGAAAATTTCCGTCGTATTTCATCAAATATTGTGTGGGTAGCGTTGGCACTTAATCTCTTAGTATTTATATTTCTGCATATCATCCATTTAATCGAAAGCGAATAGTCCCTTTGTTGGCTGTAGCGTCGTTGGCCTACTACACCGAAGGTCCTAGGTTCGAGTCCTGAGAGAGGTAACAGGTAACATCAAACATGATCCCTTCGGCAGTGGTTTGGCAAAGTTCCGAGTGTATTTCTGCCATGGAAGTCTTCTTAGCAAACACTCGTCTGCTTTGCAGATGCCTTCCGGATAAGACAAAACACTTTAGGTACAGCCAATTTCTAGGAAAAATTAGAAGCAGCACATCACAAATTGGGAGAGAACCTCGGTCTCAATCTTCTCGAAAGTATATGGCGCCAAATATTTTTTTTTTAACATGGTCTTGAACAAACTAAATTAAACGCAATCTTGAAGAATGCCGAGCAAACTGGAAGGCACAGGTACTGAATATTATTTTGAAAAATACGAATGATTTTGTATCCAAATGCCGTACATGTCTAAAGATTGGAAACTAAGTCTTCTCTGCAAATAATTGACACACATCACCTCTTTTTATCCTCTCGCTAACCAGCTTCGTCATTCCTGAGATATGGAGAGAGGCAAGAGCGCTTCCCCTTTAAAAAACCTGCAAATCCATCGAATTGTAGCCGGTTGCGAAGTTACTAGCGACAATACTGCTCCCCTACTGCATTAGAAAATCTACACTTGGCCAACAATCAACAAGACGGTCTCAAGCGTTACCATTATTCAGAGGCTCAACATTCAATCCAAAAATTATTAAACATTCACAGAGTGGTGTCCCATTACACATTTTGTATCATTTCTACACATCCCTCCACTCGAAGAAGTCTCTATATTAGTAGACTGACGACTATATGCTATGGCTTCCGGCAAGAGCCACTCTATTTACGCACCCTGTATAAGGATCAATTGTTACGAACTTTGCAGCTTCCACAACGAGCAAAATCTGACCTTATTTCTGACTATATTGACCCCGACTCCCCTTACGACAAGGAATTCGCAGTTGAGGTAGGGGCTCAACGTCCACATAAATGGAGTAACTCTTCCTACTGTCAACAGCTCTAAAAGCTTGTGTGTGACGTTTGATAACCTTTTCTAATCATGCCAAAGCAATAGCCACAAAGGTTCCGACGTTACTGCTGACGCCATATTTCAAAAGAATTTCGGGTTAACACTTGTACTCGTTTTAGCGAATACACGTGTCCTAATTGGGTTCTTTTCTAAAGTTTATCTTTAACCCGATAATCACAACGGATTATAAAACTGTTTAAATGTATGAATATATAATAAGCGTTGTAGTCCAGTGAAATAGTGTTACTCATTTTCATAAGATTTAATTCATACTCCTTGAATGACTTTGCGTATCGCAACTAAGGGAGACGTATTGCAACAACTACAATGCCAGTACTTCCATTATAAATGATCAGCCAGCGCATTGCTAACGCTGAACTATTGAAATTGTCTTCTACTATCTTAGCGTAGCTTGTAGTTGAGCAGTCCGAATGGAGATGTAATTGATTGGCAATGAATTGCCAAATGGACCATAAGCCACAGTAGTAAACAATAAAGTTTTTGCACCATCGCACGAGAGAGATAATAAAAGTTTTCATAAATTTGTCGAATAGAAAAAATGTCTTAAGTAGATAAAAGTGCGTTCAGCACTTTAACAGAGAAAACTTCTTGAGTGTGACTAGTGAGCTGGATAATCGTTCATTCAAATTGTGCCGTTTAAATGTGCAAGGAGCATCTTGCGTTTATCTATTCATCTCACTTTTTGCTTTTGCACTTTTTAGTTGCTTGCAAACGCAAGAGGGGAAGCTCGTTTTTTTGCAAATAAAATTGAAGTAAAGTGAAACTCCGTGGAGCATTCAGAGTAAAAATTTAGAAAAATACCTGCTACTTGTTCGATTATAAAACTCCCATGGCACATTGCAAATTTATAATGTAAGCACGAGCGATTTCAATTCGATTACCCTGCACAAGCCACGCCTTTAAAATTCCTATTCGTCATTACTAATATCTTTTAAATCTGCTTTTACTGGCTTGATCTGTCCCGATGTGTATGAACTTGCAACGATACATCAAATACTGTCCTAGTTATATCAACCGAAGACCTGGCATAGCGTTGGTCGAAAATGGGGCGATGCCACACCTATCTTTAAAGTTTTATAATTTATACCATTTCTCCCCACAAAGAGACTTCGGAAGTTAAAAAAAATAATAAGAATTACATTTCCTAGAGAGGTTGACTGACATATTTGTCTGCGATTCTTTATGCAAATTCGCACTTTTTTCTCTGAAAAATTCCTGATAATCTGTGTGGCGAGTTTTTTTTATAATATCTAAAAAGTCTTTGTTTTATTATTAATCATATTTGTAAAATTGTCTTAAAGAAAAAGGGCCATTTTCAAAAAGTTACAAAAAATTTATACAGGGTGTTTTTTTACAGGTTTGTTTTCCGAATAGAGATAAAACTGGCATTTTGTGGTCAAATCTGGCAACTCTAATGTCATTTATGTTCAGTTTGGTTTGCCATTTCATCATGAACAGGTTGACAAAAGAACAACGCTTGCAAATCGTGCAAATTTATTTCGAAAATAATGGTTCAGTTCGCGAAGTTTACCGTGAGCTCCGTCCATTTTATGGTCGACATAATCGTCCATCAGAGCAATTAATTCGGTTAACCATGGATCGTTTTCGCACTACGTTTACTCTATGTGATAATTCGCATCCGCAGAGACGTCGAACAGTGCGCACCGAAGAAACAATTGCCGCTGTAGAGCAAAGTGTGCACAGCAATTGGAGCTTTGTCCATCAACTTTATGGAAGATTTTGCGCAAAGATCTTGGCTTGCGACCTTACAAGATCCAGCTTGTGCAAGAATTAAAGCCGCGAGACCATGCAGTGCGTCGTGATTTTGGTGTATGGGCCGAAAATGAGATTGATTTCGATGCTGATTTTCATCGCAAAATTTTGTTCAGTGATGAGGCTCATTTTTGGTTGAATGGCTACGTCAACAAGCAAAATTGCCGCATTTGGAGTGAAGAGAATCCACATGAGACCCTTGAAACGCCATTACATCCACAAAAACTGACTGTTAGGTGTGCTCTATGGGCTGGTGGAGTCATTGGGCCATACTTCTTCCGCAATAATGCTGGAGAGGCAGCTACCGTTAATGGAGACCGGTATAGAGCCATGATAACCGACTATTTTGTTCCCGAATTGGATGGCATGAATGTGGATGAGTTGTGGTTCCAACAAGACGGCGCTACATGCCACACAGCGCACGTCACAATCGATTTATTGAAGGAAACATTCGATGAGCGCATAATTTCGCGGAATGGACCTGTCAATTGGCCACCAAGGTCGTGTGATTTGACACCATTGGATTATTTTCTTTGGGGATATGTGAAGTCGCTCGTCTACACCAACAAACCAGAAACGTTAGGGGAATTGGAAGCCAACATTCGTGGCGTTATTGCCGACATACGGCCCCATATGCTCGAAAAAGTGGTTGAAAATTGGACCTGTAGAATTGGCTTTATTCGAGCCAGCCGCGGCGGCCACATGCCCGAAGTCATATTTAAACATTAATGGCATAAAATTATCCTTCCAATAAAGCCAAATTGATGGACCTTAAAACGATTTTCTTGTGTTTTATTTCAATTCGAAGTTCTATACCCCTAAAAAAAACACCCTTTAGTTGTATTACACTGTGGAACAAATTCAGGCTAGCAAAAGTTAGGTCGATTTTGAGAAAAGACCCGTATCGCGGCGTTTGTTTCTGTTAGTTCGAATTTTTTTTTAATCGACCTTCGAACTTTGCAGTCAAATGCAATAAATTTCTTCCACTTCTTCCTCTTTTTCCTCGTCTTCCTCTTTGTTTCCAACCACCGCACAGGTAGCGATTTTTATTTATTTCGTACAAGCGAACTAATATCAAAAATAAAGATTCAGGTAAAAATGTCGCTTATTGCAACGATATCGAAAAGTTAATGGAGACGATAGGGTTAACGTATAAAAAAGATGATTGGCATTTATTCATCGATAGTTCACTAATCAGCTTAAAAGTTGTGATTTTGCACAAGACGAATAGAATGCCTTCTGTTCCAATTGCGTATAGCACTGACACTAGTAAAACTTTCGATAATTTGAAACATATTCTGGAAGTAGTCAAATATAACGAACACCAGTGGCGCATGTGCTGCGACCTTAAACAGTTTCATTGATTTCAGGCTTAACAGCACCGTCCAAAATATCCGTGTTTTTTGCGCGATTGGGATTCACGATACGGAGAAGGTATTAGAGGAAGAAAGTAGTACAAACAGCACAACTGGAATAGTCGCATTGGACAGAAATGGCCTAAAGACAATAGGCTACACGAAAGTCTTGTTCCTGAAATGAAAGTTTTGCTGCCGTTGCTCCACATTAAACTTGGCATTGCTAAAAAGTTTTTTAAATGTATCGCAAAAAGACCAGCAGTATTCAACCGCTTAAAAGACATTTTCCCAAGACTAAGTAACGCCAAAATTCAGGAAGGGGTTGTTAATGGTCCCGACGTACGGAAACTAATGAGTCGTCAAGATTTTGACCTAGTTCTGACAGACCGAGAATTAAATGCATGGCTCGCATTGAAAGCAGTCATTAAAGGACTTTTGGGTAAAGAACGCAAAGACAACTACAGGGAATCTGTTGCAAACATGTTGGCAGCTTTCAATGAAGTTGGGGTTAATGTGTCGTACAAAATTCATCTCTTGCATCAGCATCTTGATCAACTCGCTCAACAGTTGCCAGCTGAATCTGATGAGCTAGGCGAACGTTATCACCAAACTGCGCTTCCATTTGAAATAAGGTAACTCGATTTTTTTAAAATATCTTTGTCAGAGTGCACAATTTAAACATATCGTATTAGCGATTGAAAACTATTTTCGTTTCAGGCACAGAGGAAAGAAATCTACAGATGCAATACCCGCTGAAATTTGTTGGTGGTATAAAAACACCTATGAAAAAGAGGAAGACGAGGAAGAAGAGAAAGACAAAGATGAAATTCCAGAATATAAGCTGGACGAATTTATCGAACTTTCTGATGATGATGATGATGATGATGACCAAGATATTAGAACGAGCAGTGATGTTGATCCACAGCCCCCTGCTAAACGGCAACTGGCCAAATCATTAATTTAATTTATTTAATTTTTTTACTTTAAACTTTTTATAACTAACATTTCAAAATTATATTTTTTTCCATATTTTTATAATTTCTTTTTCAATGTTTCTTCAAGACCAACACTGAAAAAATTGAGAAGCATATTATAGATCAAACAGAAAAAAAAAGACTTAGTTTTGTGGAAAATACGCACTACAAAAATTGTATATGTAAATCAATTTGTTTTTTAAATTTTAATTGTTGCACAGGTCTCTAGCAATAATTTGGTTTTAACAGATTGAAAAAATATCAATTAGTCGACGAGTTATAGCCAAAAAACCATACAAACAATATGCTGAAAATCGGCATTTGACTGCAAAGCCTTTTCAGACTCCGCCAAGGTACGCAATCTTGATTCCTTTTGAGAAACCCCCTTCTCTCCGCCAGTTCTATCGATTCGCATTTGCTTCAACTTAACAAAACTATTTACATACCCACAAAGTTGCAACTCGTCGCCACCTTACAGCCTGTCTCCTATTAAATTTTGTTCTACAAAGAAGAAGCGAATAATGTAAATACATTTCTCCAAATAGCATTAATAATATTTAATTTCTTTTGGCAATAGTAAACACTTTTTGCTAGCTAAAATACCTATATCTTCATATTTACAATTATTTAGAATTCCAATGCTTTCTACACCATACTTTAAGTGCATAATAAACCATGCAATGTCAGTTAATACCTCTGAGTTCGCGCAATTGGAAATGCCGAAACCACTTTTGAATAATATTGAACTTAATTTGAATTCACTCAAATATGCATAACTTGATTCTCTTTGAACGTCAACAATGCGCTCAGGCATACAAGCCCACAAGCATGGTAAATACAGGCCAACATATATTTCCATGTGATTTATATAGACAAGAACAACTTCAGCATACTTTGCTAACCGCATTTGAGACAAGAACGGATGATTGGGTTTTATTGGTTGTTGCATATGTAAAAGTCTTAAGTATAAAAAGAAATCACACCTGGATATGCAAATGCAGTCCTCCTATGTATATGACAACACACTTTTATAGGAATATACCCAGCAGTCAAAGCTACTAGTTATGCGTATAAGAGCTTTATATTATTTCGGTGTGCAATCCAACTAGTTAAGGTTTGTTTATTTTCATAGCAGTAAGTGGTCTGAGGCAACAAGTAAAACAGCCAAATATAAGGATTTGTTTGTTTCATGTTTTTTGAATTTTTCGTCAAGAACTACAACTATTTTATTTTTGACGCATTATTTTGATACAAATATTTCTTCTTGATTATCCATCAATATTAAAAATTTGTCAAAAACTCTATTAATAGCATTGTTGATTTAGTAAAACTTGTTGAGTTTAAGGTCAAATCCATACGACCCTGATGAACACTTCCGAATAAGGTCAAAATTTCGACAAAAAATAAAATCTTAAAAAAATACATACAATTTTTTTTTTGTTTTGAAATTTTCAAATCGTAATTCGGCATAAGCTGTTATCATTGTGAATACATACAAGTGGCGAGTGTGTGACAGAAGCTTTCACAAAAGATAACAGCTGTAATCACCTGATCCACAGAGGGGCTTTTTCCACAGAGTTGCATTTGGTAGTACTTGAAATCTATTTAATTCGTACGCCAAATTAATAAATGATATTTAATCCAGGGGCACAAATATAAATATGGTTAACTTAGAAAATACCAGTACTTAAATAACATTATCAGCTTACACATTAGTAGTGAAAAATATTATAATACATTTTCTTTAATTTCGTAACATACACGCATTTATTTGAAAAAAAAAAAATTTCGTATGATCTGC
This sequence comes from Merzomyia westermanni, assembly GCA_949987695.1. Lineage (NCBI taxonomy): Eukaryota > Metazoa > Arthropoda > Insecta > Diptera > Tephritidae > Merzomyia > Merzomyia westermanni. The sequence goes on from OX465291.1 coordinate 31,029,655, forward strand.
ATTAAATGGCAAATATAAATTTTCGACTGTTGGATGAGGGCACAGAGGAATTTGGCAAATATATTGACCTGTATGAAATTACAATGTTCTAGGAGTTATAAACAAAATGTGTTAATTTAATGTGAATTGATTTCGATAGATATTTTAATTAGGTTAGGTTAAGTTGAAGTGGCTGCCGGGGAGGCACACTTAAGCCTTTATCAGAATACCCGTTGTGATACCACATAAAAACACCAACAAAAATTGTTGGTATAAAAAAGCAACATAAAAACACCCTTAATCTTCGAACCAATTTGAGGACCTGATGAGTTAATATTATTAAATTAATTAATTCATACGAATGCCGTACTGTATGACAAACCCTTTCCTTAAAATATATAACAAAGTCGACTCTGAGGTATTCAGCTTTTTAATAAAAAACGCATTTTTTGAGGTTAATAATAATGATGGTAGTGGGAATTGGCGAAGATTTTTCATTTGTAGGAATTCACAATAGCTGTTACTCAAGTGTTTTACTTGAAGCTTCCCGGTAGAACCAGAGCTCATCATTTTATTAATCACAGAGTACTCCCTTGATAGTATAGGATTACTGTCTGTACTTCTGTGTATTACCATGTAGCTTTGTATACTCTCTTTTAGTATTGCATGTCCTAGGAGGGCGAATAAGGGAAAAACTCCCTTTCACCTCCTAAAGAACAATACTGGAATTTTTGCTTTTACTGTCTTATGAATCTTAATCGAGTAATGAGGGAGATTTGAAAAAGTTTAGCGAACCTTCCAGGCCACCTAAAAGATCAATGAAAGATTTTTGAAGAATCATGCCTCAAGCCTTCTATGAAAGCAAATGAAGGAATGGGGGCAATGGTATAGAACTGATACATAAATACCTCACATATAATCAAATAATGGATTAATTATGGAAAACAATAGTTATTATAATTTAAATCTTTATTCAAATAGTGTTTATTCCTCATATTCCTACGATTGTCTTTATTTAAAATTTTTTATTCATTTCTTGAAAAATTTTTTCATTTGTTGGCAGATTATTTTGGCGTACTCAAAAGGGTGTTGGCTAGGAGTAGAAGTTGGAGAACTCTCTACATTGGCTCCAAAAACATATAGAAAAGAGTAATCTTGTATTCATAACTTGCGGCGTTCTCGCCTATTGTTCCAAGATTAGTAAAATCAGAGCACAGAGTGTAGAAATCTCTGTTATTGATCCGAAAGGATATTTGGGGAGTATTCCCTTAGTCATCGCTTGGGAGTATCTCTCCTTGTCCTCCACAAAGAGTAGCATAAGAGCAGAAAATGAAAAAAATATCTTCTTTTGTTTCAAATCGGTGTCAAAGAGAGTACTCTCTTATACATCACTTGAGCAGATATCGCTTCAAGTTCTACTGGGTTATTAAAATTAAGTCGAAATTACAAACACAAAAAAAAAATATTTTGTTGAAACTGAAGTTTACCTAGCAAACCATCGGAGTCATAAATGAGTCAGAAAAGTGTCCTAAATGGTACCGTTTCTTTATTAGCTCATTTGTGAGTCCGATATGAGGATATTTTTCTCCTTGCGATGGTTTTCCGCAATAAGCCTAGTTTAATATATCATATGAGCTCGAATTAGAGTCTTACATGACTGTGTTCTTATGTTCCTATAATCGGCTCGGTTTGTACCAAAAATTTCTCTTTTACGAAGCATTTTTAAGGTCATTCAAGATTATTACAAAATTCACAAAACGCACCTTTCGGGCTCTTAAATGATGACTTTTTGGCATTAAAATTGGGACACTTCAAGTGGGGAGGGATGCCTGAAACTACGTTTGAAAGAGACGCTTTTTTCAATAGATTTTGGTGAAGTAAACTGTGCATTATTTGTACCTACTTAAGATATTGTTGCAAAAAAATATTAAGTATGGTTCTTATTACAAATCTAGTTAACTTTAAATCAGCTGATATACTTTTTACCTATAAATCCTGAGGTATAACTAAATTTGGTCCTATCCTGACTTTGTAAGTTTTTACTAGTTGCCACTGATTTACAGGTCTCTACAGAACCAGTGGTTTAACTACTAACCCTAAATAACACATCAGTAATGTACAAAAAAAATTCGAATTAGAGTGCTACCTTTGGATCAGTTCGAGCATAGGTGACAGCTGCTCCTAGATGAGTGAATAAGATTAAATTGACGCCTGCAAGGGAAATGGGTGAAATGTTGCACTGATTCAGGTCATGAAACGTAAGCCGTCAGCATCATACTTTGTGATTAAAATTTGATTTGCTCAGCAAATTCTATGAGCATATTTTTTGTTTGCATTTTTCTCGACCCTCCCCCAGCCCCTTCCACTTTACATGTACAAAACCGATGCAAAAAAAGTATTGCCTAGTACTTATTTGCAATGCATCAACGTATGTATGTATGTGTAATGATGCAAAAACAAAAAATATTTCAAATTTCTCGAAAAAATGCAAAATTTGCAAAGTGAAGAGCGAACAGCAAATTTTTTGAACTGTAGTTTTGGTCATAGACGGGGGAGAGATGCAATGAAAATATGCAAGCGTTGAACTGTTCACGCACTTATCCTTGAAAATTGCGAATATTGCAGTTAGCACAAACAACCATGTGTCGCACGCAAATGTACACATACATACACACATGCATACAAAAATACTACATGCATACAGAAATACTATACTTAAGTTAGGGCGGAAAAAAAATTATTTTGATATAATTTCTTAAAATTACAAAAAAAGGAAGGAAAGGGCTGTCTTCGACTGTGTCGAAGACTTCATACCTTTCATGGATGCGCACCATGGTTTTAAGTGTCCGATCCTTACTCACAATTAGTAAAAACTCTGTAAAACTGTTAATTTAAAGATACATATCCCAAACCCCATTTATCGGAACAATCTAATGTAAGGCAGCTATATGTTATGTTGGTCCGATCTGGCTGATTTTCACTAGTCACATTGCGTATGTAATATTAACTAAACCGCCAAATTAAAAGTTCCTAGCTTTTAAACTTCAATATTTATAGGTCAAACTCCGTTAATCGGAACAATCGATTGTATGGCAGCTATGCATTTTAATGATTAAATGATTAATCTTATGCAAATAGGCGGCCCAATACCAAATTTCATCAAGATATCTAAAAAACTGAGAAACTAGTTTGCTAGACTAAATCGACTCATCTCATCGCCCTGATCAATTCGGTATACTTATTGGTGGGTCTATCTCTTCTTTTTCTCATGCTTACAAACATCGGACAGAAGTTATAACACATTTCATGTTCATGAAAGGTATAAACACAATGTAACAGTTTTAAAATTGAACAGATCTTTGGTCGCTTCATGATATCTTTATTTTTTATTATCCACAATCAACATCAATATATTCAAGAAAAAATTTATCGAGCAATAAGTGGATCAGGGTGGCCCAAAATGTGTTAGTGCAATATGGTTATCAAACGAGAGGTTATAATGAGTGCGATGTAATATCTTATCTGGTACGGGATATAATGATTAAAATCAGACTGAGTCTATTATTAGTTTTGAGACGCAGTAAAGCGTGGCCGGGTTTTCTAGTAAAACAATAAAATTATATCATGACAAAAAATTAGCCACTTAAATTCAAATTCTGCCGGTAGTGACGGAGGTAGTTGAGACGACCACTCCGATGAAAGCACCAAGTAGAGACCGTGGCGTGGCACAGGCCACTTTTGATTAAGTCAAAATTAGAAATAATATTAATCATAAATCAAAAACCGTTCAAGATATCGAAATGAAATTTAACACATATTAATACAAGGTATCTTTCGAGAAAAAACGGGCGAAATCGGCTAAGAACCACGCCCACTTTTATACGAAAGATTTTAAAAAGGATCATAGATATATATAATAGGTAATAACTTTGCGTACAAATGCTTTATATAATTTATATTTCACTTTAAATGTATCCGTGAACGAAAAAAGTCGAAAAATATAAATCTTTTAAAATGAGCGTGGCCCCGCACCTTTTATAGTGGATTGTTCCACAAAACTTTTTATGACATAACTCCGGCAGAAATTGATTTATCGAAACGATACTTGGCGAAAATGTTGCACATTAAAAAAGTAATTAAGGACAAAGAAAATGCCAATATTAATACAAGGTATCTTTCGAGAAAAAACGGGCGAAATCGGCTAAGAACCACGCCCACTTTTATACGAAAGATTTTAAAAAGGATCATAGATATATATAATAGGTAATAACTTTGCGTAAAAATGCTTTATATCATTTATATTTCACTTTAAATGTATCCGTGAACGAAGAAAGTCGAAAAATATAAATCTTTTAAAATGGGCGTGGCCCCGCACCTTTTATAGTGGATTGTCCCACAAAACTTTTTATCACATAACTCCGGCAGAAATTGATTTATCGAAACGATATTTGGCGAAAATGTTGCACATTAAAAAAGTAGTTAAGGACAAAGAAAATGCCGATATTTTGTACTCTATCTAATTTTGTTTAAGTGATAATAATAGCCACGACAAACCTCTGAGATTTTAAAGATCAATTTTTGTATCCTGATTTTTCCCCAACCAATTTGCGGGACTTTCACGCTTTATGTAGATGTATTAGAGATTTTCAGGACATAAGTACGAGCAAAGTGTTTCCGACTACTGACTAATGTCTAGTCCTTTGTGAAGACCAGTTTCCTAAATTATTTTGTGACGATGTTACATGTCCCGAGATATGAACCTGGAAAGCAGCACATATGTATACAATGTACCGTGGTGATCATCAAACGGTTATCCTAACATAGAGTTTTATAAAATTAAGAAATAAGTGGTGTTTCACTTATCTGGCAAATTGAACTGGGCTCAACAAATAGTGGAAGGACCGATTTAAATGGCTTATTATGTACGGTGACACATAATGACCGCATACAATGAAGAAAATAATACCTGATTGCAAAATGTTTTTGTTTGTAACTAAAAATAAGTAGTCAAATTATTTTGCTCTGTGAAATGTCCTGCGAGTAACCCGACATTTTTATCCCATCCAAGTTCGGTTAGAGTAATAAATAATCATGACACCATACTAGATAGAAGATTTTTCGGAATGCCTTATTGAAAAACACTTTTATTTTTTTCCTTAAAAAATATCTCCACAAAGATAACACAGGTCAAGAAAATAAGAGTTTTGGTTTGGTGCAGCTCTACTTGTAACCAAATTTGGTACTCGGTACCCTGATAAAAGCTGTATACTTACTTTTTTAATGCTGCGTACAGTTTTCTAAAAAGGGTCAAGAACCCCTTTTTAAGAGGTTAAGGCATGTATGGCTCCATAATTTTGTTTCTGTTTACTCTATCAACACAGTTTTGATGTCGCTGAAAATAGTACATTTTGCCGCTTCCATCAGTATACAAGCTGTTAATATTTCTTCATAAACGTCAGAGAAATTGCCTAAATAATGTGAAAAATCCAATTTTTTGTTAAATTTTTTCATTTTTAGTCACGGTTTTCTCGAACAATTTGTCAACCAGTGCATATGTAAATTATTTTTAAACAATCTCCTATTAACTCTGTTTTCAAAGACATATAACTTTTTTATATCCGCGTAGATCTTCCTAGGGTTTTCTACTTTAGTACATTTCTACTGTGAAAAAAAAAAAATAATATTTTATAAACATTTTTTCCTTCCCCTTTATTTTTTAAATTTTCTGTAATTAGTACTTTCGGGAGCGCGGTTTCAAGTGTTAGTGCCTCTCTATAAATAAATAAAAAAATTTCAATATCATGTCTTCATCACGAGGTAGTTGTATCAATGACCCAAATGTGTTTTGCTACATTTGTGGGGAATACACAGTCCAAAAATTCAGGAAAAGTATAACAGATTTTATAAAAAGTGCTTATTTTTTGTACTTTAAATTGCAAGTTGTAGACAAAAACAAGCCGTGGATACCTCGAATAGTTTGCAAAATGTGCTGTGACAACTTGAGACAGTGGATCGATGGTAAAAGAAGCCATATGAGATTCGGGGTGCCTATGCAATGGAGAGAACAAACAAATCACGTCGATGACTGGTACTTCTGCTGTGTCGATTTGCGTGGTGTTAATGTTAAAAAAATGATATATCCAAACGTTCAATCCGCTAAGAGACCTTTACCATATTCAGAGGAAGCACCTGATGCAACATTTTTTTCTACCCGTGAATCATCGAACAGTGAAGTGTCTAGCGATAGTGATATCGAAGAAATAGCATCTACTGAGCCAACAACTTTTACCCAAGTAGAATTAAACGATCTAATAAGGGATCTTGAATTATCTAAGGAATCTGGGTTTTTCAGAATAGCACCCAAATGAATGGCGTCTCTTCATAGACAGTTCTAAACAAAGCCTTAAGTGTGTTCTTTTACACAATGGAAACCAATATGGTTCAATTCCCATTGCTCATTCAACTAAATTAAAGGAAGAATATCAAAATATTGCACTCGTTTTAGACAAAATCAAGTATAACGAACATCTTTAGATCTACACTCTAAAGACGGTTAACTTTTTGTTACGACAACAAAGTGGATACACCAAATACCCATGTTTTTATTGTCTGTGGAATAGTTGTGCCAAGCACCAACACTGGACAGAAAGGGACTGGCCTGTCCGTGATATGTTAGAAATGGGAAAGCAGAATGTGATAAACCCACCTTTAGTTACAAGAGATTCAATTATTTTGCCACCCTTGCATATTAGACTGGGTCTAATGAAACAATTTGTGAAGGCGTTAAATAAAAATGGACAATGGTTTCTTTACATAAGGAGAAAATATCCTAGGCTTAGCATAGAAAAAATAAAAGCGGGTAGTTTTGATGGCCCACAGATAAGAATGTTGATTAAAGATACTGATTTTTCAAATTCAATGACCAGTTTGGAACCGCTTGCGTGGAATTCGTTTGTTGAAGTTACTAAGAAATTTCTGGGAAATCACAAGTCAAGTAGCTACTCGGATTTTGTTAACAACATGCTAGAGAATTACAAAAACTTAGGATGTAACATGTCCATCAAAGTCCATTATCTCCACAGCCACCCTGACCAGTTTCCGGAGAATCTTGGTTCCTATAGCGAAGAACAAGGCGAACGGTTTCACCAGGACCTAAACACTATGGAAGAGAGGTACCAAGGCCGATGGGATCATCATATGATGGCTGACTACTGCTGGGGAATGCAACGTGATTGTCTTGCCATACCTCATTCAAGAAAATCACGTAAACGAAAGTTTTTATATAAATAAAAGTTAATAGTAAAATAAATAACAAAAAACTTTTTTTTTCACAGTAAAAATTTACTAAAATAGAATATATTGCGAAGATCTAGGCGGATATAAAAAAGTTATATGTCTTTGAAAACAGAATTAATAGGAGATTGTTTTAAAATTATTCACATATGCACTGGTTGACAAATTATTCGAGAAAATCGTGACTAAAAATGAAAAAATTTAACAAAAAATTGAATTTTTCACATTATTTTGGCAATTTCTCTGATGTTTATGAAGACATATTATACTGATGGAAGCGGCGAAATGTACTATTTTCAACGACATCAAAACTGTGTTGATAGAATAAACAGAAACAAAGTTATGGAGCCATACATGCCTTAACCTCTTAAAAAGGGGTTCTTGACCCTTTTTAGAAAACTGTACGTAGCATTAAAAAAGTAAGTATACAGTTTTTATCGGGGTACCGAAAATACTTGAAATCAGCTTTACTTTTAGCTGCACCAAAATCACTGTTGACCAGTGTAATTTTTATTAAGGCAATTGTTGCTGTCGGCAGTGGTTTGGCAAACTCTCCGAGTGTATTTCTGCCATGACAGGCTTCTCAGCAAAAATTCGTCTCCTTTGTAGATGCCGTTCGGAGTCGGCAAAAAACTGTAGGTCCCACCAATTTGTAGGGAAAATTCAAATCGGCACACCACAAATTGGAAGAGAAGCTTGGCGCAAAAATCTCTTAGGAGGTTTATGATGATATACCTGTTGTATATCGCGCCATAGAGAGAGAGAGAATTGTTGCTAAATAAGACAGAGTGTTGATATCTAAAAAAGGACGACCGTATCTAAACTGTTCTATGCACACGCCTAAAAATGTTCCAACTAAGCAAAGTAATAGTATGAAGTACACACTTATGTTTTCAGCTTACGAAACTATTCAAATTTGTTTAAGTTACTACGTTAGGTGAAATGTTTATTGCAATAAAAGCAAATCAGACTCTTCTCATCTTATGTATTTTTGTGATAAACTACTTTCTAACAAATGAATCCAACAGGAAATATTCTAATCTTGCACATCCGTCCTCAGCTACCATATAAATTTTTCAAGCGCCATCATTTCTATGCATTAACTTCTAAATGTATGAAAATGCATTAAAATAGAATTATGTTTATGTAAATGCGTATGCATATCGGTATATTCTAGTTTACTTACAGCATTACGACAATCGTTAATCCTTATCCAACTCTTGGGATCAACAGTGCGTACGAACGCTTCAACAAGAAATCATGAGCACGACCCACCCTCGCACGCTAAGTGCATGCTCATGATGCAAGTTCAATAACATGCCGTCAACTCCAAAGATGTGCCAGATGTCTGTCTAACTGAAATAGTTATGATGACGCTTTTGTGCTTTGCATACAAACATGACTGTCAATAGCCTAGCAGTAAAGCGACATGGCGTATACGTAATCAACAGGCCAGCGTAAGGCAGAATGACATGCATGCCTACACTCCTACATACATACATGCATATGTATATTCATAGATTTGTTAGGCAAAGAAGCATAATTTATGATTTTATGCACTTATGCAAATGGCTTTAGGCAAGGTTGACGCAGTTAACTTGCATAGTACGAGCTGGTTTGAACTTTTGTATGTATGTATTTATTAGAGTGGGATGAAAGTAAATTTATTGGAAAACAAAAAATTCCCTAAAATGTTCAGACTTATAAATTTCTTTGGAAATTTGTAGTGTTAATTTCTTACAGGTGTCTCATGCAAGTTTTTCAAGAAAAATCTCATTTTTGCTTTAACGCTGCCAAACTGTACTAAGAACACTAACTAAACTTCTTTCTATTCGCATACTGAAAACGCAGATTAAGGTAAAGGTTTTTTTATCTAACTGTCCCTCGAGCTTTTCAATGTCTTATGAGTATTCCCAGCTATGAAACGAATTTTCTCAAAAAGCGTAGCTGAAATGGGATGATACATAGCTTAGGAGAAATACAATTCTTCGAAAAGATAAAAACGGATTTTTAAAGGAATTTATTGGTCTAAAAAACCGTCACTTCATCATCCTTATTGCTATTAAGCTAAAAATATTGTTTTTTTCGTTCTTATTATTAGGTATCGATTTCGGTGACACCGGAAACAATTTCAATGTGGATCTTAGGCGCCTCTTCCGACAGGCAATCTTACCACGGGAATATTCTAAACCACTAAACCGGCAGGCGTTTTCCCCCCCTTCTTGAATAAATTCCTTCTATTCAAAGAAATTAATGTATATCGTACAAATCTAGAATCACTATTTTATCAATCTTTATCTATACAAATCTTTGTTTTAATACTGAATGCAGCCCAGCCTGTTTGAGTTTGTATGTCTTCAACACTCCTAGAAGAATACTGGTTAAGAACAAGAGGGTTGTGTTAGATATTTATATAATTTAAGTGGACATTACTCCGAAGCAATTTCTACTAGCTATAGAACATTTGTTACAGAGATACTTTATATGAAAGAGTACGACTAGGAACAGGGGAAGAGCATATTAAACTGAAAGATAGAAAAGAAAAAGGGAGAAAAACAGAAAGGTGATATAAATTAGGTACTGTAGGAGAAAGAGGGAGACGGAATATAACAATAGGAGACGACAGATAATGGTTGCGGATGGCGAGGCATTTTTATGACCTGTGCAAGTTAACAACAACAGCCGGGCCCGCTACCATTTTTACTAACACTATAGGAAAATCTTAATATATTGAAACTTATTTTTTTTAATAGCTCCTTGCTCTGCTGTAAATTTGTTGTGCTGTCTTAAAAAAGCGCATCCAAAAAAAACAACAGTAACCAGCTCTGGTGAAATGGTGCACATATATGTTCTCCTTCAATGGCGCTTAACCCTCAAAACGATTTTGGCCGTCCAAGATAGTGAGTCATTTCTTTTCGCCACGCCACGGGATCGCAACTCGCGGTCGGTCGAATCATCTATTTAGACACGTGAAATCTAAATTATTCGCCCAAACTCTAAAAATGCGAAGAAAGGAGGACTGGAGGACTTGAAGTCGTAAGTTAATTACCTTAAAAGATCTATATTTATTTTACTCTTTAATAGATGTGAAGATTTTAATAAATGTCCAAAGAAAAAAGGAGTACAAAATCTAATTATTAAAAGCTTGATTACGCTGACATGACGAAAATTTTATATCCGAACTTTTCAGTAGGGATCAAATCTAACTAGCAATGATGTACTTCTAAAAAGTAATATTTAAACTATTGCTGTAGTTTTTTCTTTAATTCTGAAAAATTAATTTCATATAACTTACAAAAAATATGTGGCCCAATTTATTTGCCTAAAAAAGAGTGATACTTGAAAACCCCGAATTTTTCTATACCAAAAAATTTTGGAAAATTCTAAGCCGCTAAGCAATACCGTTAAACAGATACAATCGACAAGTTTGTTGTAGACATAAATATGTATCTTTTCTAATTTTTAAATATGGGCGGAGCACGGTTCACACATTACACAAGAAAGTCCTCTCTTTTAGAGGTTTTTTAAAATTTCATAAAAGTAAAAAGTCTGCAATATTTTCGTGTTATATAACGATATTCTATCTATATTTCACGGAAATCCATTGAAAAAAAAAAAAGTTGAAATAAACGTGACACCCACGATTTATCTTGTTTCCCTAAGCCATAACTTACTCAAAATTTGTGCAAGTCATGTATGGTATACAACAACTATCGGAACTTGGTATATAATGTTAGGTTTCACCCAAACTTGACTTGAAGTTAGGTGGGTGTTGGGCTTTATTACATGTCTGTTCTGTTTTGTAATTTTTTATTTAAACAGAATAGGGCATTTTACAAATACTTCAAGTTTATACCAAAAAATTCATTTTAATCAGAAATACAATTTTTCTAGTATAACTAAATCTAAGTACAAAATTCTTAACAAACTTAGCCATGTAATGCACTTAGAATCACATTTTGAGCTATCAAACAAAAAACCACGAAGTGTCGTGTGAAAATTACACACCCTAATCTATATATATCTATGTCCATATACACAAAGATTATTTTATATACCTATATATGTGCAAGCTTTGGCTCATCTAAGCTATCACGTTAAAGCAGAATGCAGCACATCCTGTCTTGGGAATAATTTTACGGTGGCTCAATTAACCTACATTTGATAACTGCTGAATAATTAATCAAACTTGAAATTTCAAGTAATAAAATAAGGAGAGTGTAATTATCGATTGAAATAGCATTCAAATTTATTTGCACTTAGTATCCTAGAAGCTTAAATTTTCATTTATTTCCTTTCAAAACTTCAAACGTCGAATGTCTTTGAGTCAGTATTTCTGAAAAGGATAAATTAAATTAGTGAAAATTAATTTATTTAGTGGCTGCTGATGATACCAACAAATGTCTGTGGTTGATTTAAAAAAAAAAAATGTATTTAATCTTTTTTAAACGCCTATTGAAATTCTTTGTTTTAAATTTCAGTAACAGCCGATAACCTAGAACGATTGTGATGCTTCAACTACCACTTTCACGGCAATAAGAAGGTTTTAAGATCACATGCTTTATGTTCATGAAATTAAATTTTAGGTATATCTTCTTTTTAAGTTGCTGCCCAAAACCTTTCAAAAAATTATTGTAGAGCACATTTCACGAAAACTCAACAGCAAAATTTTATTCTCTTCACTTACTTTGCAATACAAAGTAATCCTTCTGCATTTCATAAATTTAAAAATTATTACCACATACTTATCATGCTTCTTTAAATCTTCTTTGACACTCTTTCGCCTAAGGTAAGTAGTTTTTCTACCGAATTGCATTTTATCTTCTTTCCATTTACCGGCAGTCATGGAAGTTTTCTTCGCTTCACCATCACTCAGCTCTAAGCGAATTCACACAATTCATAAACATACCTCATACATAAATATGCATACAAATCTTCAAAGAGGAAAGTCCAATGAAATGTCAGTTTGAGATGCATTATGAAACATTTAAACTTCTTAAAATTCCTAAATTTGGCATAATTTAGACTGGCAATGGAATCTAATTTCGAATGGAATCGAAGATAGTATGCTTCAGTGTTAGAGAAACATATAGCACTTTAGCTCTTGCTTAATAAGAAATTAAAGTTGTGTTGTTGTAACAGAGTTTGGTTATTGCTTTGGAGCTGGTGACGCATGGTTGACCATGGATGAAACATGAGCTGGTTAAATTTACCGCCTTTCCTTCAGCTTTATGAGTAAGGTATGAGCTGGTTGTCAATCGTTTTCTGGAGTTATTGAAAACTAAGCTCATATAACTTTTACCGAATTTCAGTTGTGTAGCATGAATACTTCCTGTGATATGCAATATGAAAACTGAACTGATCCTGATTTATAGCTACATACGCTGCGGTCAAAATAATAGCAGTGAAATTATATGGGACATCGTTTGACGAAATAAAAAGAAGCTCTGCTATTAATAATTCTCATTTAAAATATGGCAAATTCCATGCCAGAATCCATATAAAAATAAATTTCAAAGCTTACACTAAGTTCATGAAAGTTCATTAAACTTAAAAAATGGCCACCAAAATCTTAAAATTTTTTTTGCAGAATTTCTAGAAAACAAACAAAAGAATTCTAAAAGTTCAGTGAAATTCTTAAGCTAGTTATTACTTGCACAATGTTATACTTGGGGTACATATCTGCGTACTCAAAAATTTTCTAGAAATTCTGTGAAAAATTTTAAGACTTTGATGGCCATTTTTTAAGTTTAATGAACTTTCATGAACTTAGTTTAAGCTTTGAAATTTCTCTTTTTATGGATTCTGTTGTTGTGTTCCTTATATTTTAAATGAAAACTGTTAAAGACACAGTCCGTCTATTTGAACGCAAATTTTTCGAATATAAAATCTGCATGTATTGGTATTTTAAAAAAACGTGGTTAGCAGTTATTGGTAAGGAAGCTATTTATAAACAAATAAATTAATGGCGGCCACCGTGGTGTGGCGGTAGTGTTGCCAGCCTACTAAACCGAGGGTCCAAGGTTCGATTCCTGGGACAGGTAACATCAAAAGTGGTTTGGCAAACTGTCTGATTGTCTTTCTGCTATGGAAGGCTTAGCAGCAAAAAATTCTTCTCTTTTGTAGATGGCGGCAAAAATTTAAAACGGCACACCACAAATTAGAAGGGAAGCTCGGCACAAAAATCTCTTTGGAGGTTTATGATGATATACCTGTTGTATATCGCGTCATATTTTTATATTTTTTATACCTTTCATGAACATGAAATAGTATTATAACTTTGGTCCGATGTTTGTAAGTATGGGAAGAAGAAGAGATAGACCCACCAATAAGTATACCGAAATGATCAGGACGATGTGCTGAGTCAATTTAGCCATGTCCGCCTGTCTGTTTGTACACAAACTAGTCCCTCAATTTTCGAGGTATCTTGATAAAATTTGCTATCGAGCCGCCATTTTGCATGAGATTAATCGTTTGTCGGAATCAGCGAGATCGGAGCAATACAGCGCATAGCTCCCATACAATCGATTGTTCCAATAAATGGGTTTTGGGCTATAAATTTTGCAATTAAAAAGCTAGGAACATAAAATTTTTCGGGTTTGGTACTTATTATGTATGTATGTAATGTGTGCAGTGAAACTCAGCCAGGTCGGACCTACATAACATAGAGTTCCCATACAATCGATTGTTCCGATAAATGGCGTTTGGGCTATGTATCTTTAAATTAACAGTTTTGCAGAGTTTGTACTAATTGTGAGTAAGGATCGGACGCTTAAAACCTGGATGCGAATTGATGAATGGTATTAAGTCTTCGGCACAGTCGAAGACAGCCCTTTCCTTACTTGTTTTTATTGAAAGCAATCATCTGGCTTTATAAACGAACTGAAAAGTATTAAAATAGACCTGCGTAAATTGGGATGCCACAATAGATCCCTACTAGGTGTATAATGTTCGGTTCCACCCGAACTTAGACTTCCTTACTTGTTTTTTTTTTCAATTTTTTTTATGTAGACAGTGATGTTACATGAGGTTAAGTAGACAGGTCATGTATGAAATTACCTAAACGTACTAAAGTTGACATGGAGCCAGAAAAAAAAGCATAACTCTTATCAGTCCAGATTCTCGTGGAAGCTGCAGTTTTTTTAACCTGCATTAACATAAACTTAGAGAATCAATCTTGCCAACAATTTTCATTTTAAACTGAGTACGGAATGGAATAGTAACTCCTATTTCGTAGTGTAAAAATCAGGTGGCGCTTACAGTATTTGGAAATAAAGCCATGTGAACATGGAATCAAACTTAATATTGAACTATTTGCTATTACGCGGTAAGCTGCGTCGGATGGGACATTTAACGAATGAATATTATCTGGTTAAGAAAGTATTTCTGTCCAAGCCCCATGTGTCAAGAAGAGGAATGGAAAGGCCATCTGTGTGCTGACAAGGTTAACTTTTCACTATCAATAGTCATCAAGAAACTTTGTGAAACTCTCTCTAAATCGCACAGGCAGCCCGGTTATCAACAATGCTTTATATATTGGTTGCTGTAGCAGCAGAGTCTCGTTGAACTACAGCCGCCCATAGGTATCCCTGTTTAAAGCACGGACATCTAGACAGTCCTTTGTCGTATTGATTGTGGAAAGCTGCCGCACTAGTACTTTCAGACAATAGCCTGACAGGTACGAGAAGAATTTGCTATATCCGTTATCCGTTCTCCAAAAGATGTTTGAAGTTAACCGAAAGCGGGTGTTTCTTGTGGATTACCCATGAAATTTAATATCACTACTCTTTTCTGCATCTTTTGTGTAGCGATACCTCTCAGATACCGGCACTTTGGGGTACCAGAATGACTGTTGTCCTACCGATATAAAAATTGCATACCTTCTAGGTCATGTGGCCCCCTACCCCTAAATAATTTTAGTTATGCATTAATAAATCTAGCCCAAATAACCTGGCAGAGGTTGAGCTGTCATTTAATGTTAATAAACTCTAATTCACGTCTCTCTAACCGCTTGATTCATCACACCCCACCATGTACGCAGCGCAGCAAATAAAATATAAGCTTTTGAAAAAGGAACAAAAAGTAATGATATATTTACGTGTATGAATGTTTTTATATTCACAATGTAACCAAAACAACAGAAACCTTTATTTAGCCTCAAAATAACAACATTCCTTTCCACAAATTAGCTGAATCCAATCTATCAGTCAACGCCTACTCCACACTCCCAACATACCACAAATTCAATGAAATGGAGAACATGCGGATAGAAAAAAAATATCAATTTACAATGAATCCTAAATCAACATGCGATATCACTACTTAGGCTAAATATAACTGTATTTAAAGTCGTATATGGTTTTATTATATAATGTTGACTCACACACATGAGTGCGGTTGTGTTGCGCGTGCTTTAATCCAATACTCACATTGAGTCACGCAGGCATCTCTTGGATTCATCAGAAATGCCAAGCTTGTTATTCATCATTTCGAATCTTTTGATTTTTACTTCTTTATCGTGCTAGACCCTGTAGGAAAAATCACCCGTTTTTTTTGACTCGTTTTGGGCTTCGCTGTAAGGTAGTTTATGAGTTCCTTGCAGGATAGCAGCACACATCCATACATACACATAGGCACATATCTATTGGAAAATAAAAGTCAATGCAAACAAATATCATCAAGTGTTCTGACGACCAATACCAATGTGAAAAAGTGTAGCAGCTGAAAAAATAACAACTTAAGCAACTACATACAAACACACAAACGTACTCTCAATGCTTGAATTTATCTTGGCTTTGTTCCTTTGTATGTGTGCGTAGTTGTTCTAACAACACCAATTTTGTTGACACATTCTACTTTACTTTGGCCTGTAGCTGTCACCAGCACAACAACCAGAAGAAGAGCAAACATGAAAAATCAAGTAGAATTTTAAGCAAAAAACAATTCATCACAACTTGTTATTCAGAAATTTCTACTTTGCAGTGTGGGGTGCGATTGCAAATGTGGAAGACAAAATTCCATCTTCTTCAATTATCCTCCAGTGCTCATTCTTACCCGATTTCCTGATTCGCTGTCAACGTAGCAATCTCATTGATTCACGCGCTCGCTCCTTTTGTTCCCTTTCTCCGCGTATTTTTTACTTATATGTTCTCTACACCCAACAAACATTTCTGGTTACTCAGAATATATGAGTACTGGAATATTTCTGTCTTTGTAAGAAAATTTGCTTAAGAGCTTTCCTATCGATACCCCAACTCGGGGGCAGAGAAGGGGGGAGAAGTCTACTAAGATTAAAACGACTTTATCCAGCCCATGTGTCAGAGAAGCTCTCTAAGAGTTACCCTAAATGGCGTTAATGTGAACACACTAGAAAATGCTGAGATACTGAGACCGTAAACTTTGTGTCAAAAATGATCTCCTTCGAGTGTATGCAAGAATCTGTAGTATGACCTTCAGACCTCACACTAACTCATGGCTTTCCATAGCTTCGAAGCTAATACCATCTAAGTTCTAACAATTTTGCGAAGAATAATCTCCGCTGTTTAGACCTTTCTCTAAAAAATCGAATGGCTATTCATGTTCGAAGGTTTAGGGAGTAGTGGGTATATGAGCATGCTTTTGCCGGAATGAAATCCGTCTTCTCTGTTACTAGCAACTTCTTGTACCAGCTCGACTTGCTGGGATTTGTTTGACCGCTTGAATTTTCTTGAACATAGAACTTTAGCACCTCTTACGAAAGGTATACATATAGCGGAGAAAATCCAGGCCCTAAAAATCTGAAGATTCATCCGTCTTAGCCCCATGGCGGCATTGATGACTTCAAGGCTTCCCTGAGCAGCACAATGCAGTACGAGCTAGAGTATTTAACACGTTAGCAAGTAGTGAGCCTTGGCCCAGTTTTTACCTGCCGTCGCTTCTTCTTCCCCGTAGTTACAAGTTTGTTGTGCTCGTTGATGAGTTAAATGATTTACAAAGCTTCTTCAAGCTTTGTTTACTACGCTGGGATTCAGTTTGTGTTTGTGTTGTTATTCTAGCAGAACTTAACCCTACTCAGTCCCAGGCACCCCACTGAATGGGACGTGACAAACCAAAAAGTGTTATATTGATATTGGAAGCCCTATTTGCGGATATAAATCCGTTACGCTCCGGTAATATCCACTTGTGATACTAGCCCGACTGCCATGGTATGGAATTCTTGACCCCGGAAGTGTAGTAGATATGGCTTTTAGTCACCTTTTACGATTACATACGCGTTTTTTATTTTGTTGTTGTAACAGTACTTCCCATAGTTTATCGACAACCCTAATCAGGTTTATTCTAAAATAGTAGTTCTCGCTGGGGTATAAGCCACACTCATTTGAGTTGCAAAACTCGGCTTTTTAGGAAACTCAAAAGATCGTGTACTTTACAAATATAGAAAAGTCAATGAGAAAGGTTTTTAAAATACTGAAAATGATTTTACAGTAATTTCTGTTTAATTTTTCTTATGTGAGGTAAACGCTGATAGAGTTTTGAAAACTTTTTTTCAGCTTTCTAATAATTTTGGGACTACAAACTGAGATAAACAAAGAATCAGACTCATAGTGGCGTCTTAAAATATGCAAATGGTTTGCTGTGAAACTTCTCCTTGTCATATTTCTGTGTAGGCGCTTGTTTTTTCTATTCATCTTTCATCAGTCAATCACATGTCATTCTCTATACAATTTGGTATCTCAATGCTTTCGAATCCTTTTGTTGGATTGCTAAGTTGCTTTGACTCTTCACGCTTCATTGTCACATTACGTATTCATCCAGTCATCCAAGCACCCAGCACACAGCAAGTCATTCACTTCACTTCCTCCTTCTGCTCGCAGACATTCAAAATCTTTGCTTAGTATAAGCGAACTCAAGTAGTGTTAGTTAGTGTGTTTAAGCATGTAAAGCCGATAATTGCTTCGCAAAAATTGTCCTTGATATTAGACGTGTGCTTGTTTGTTTGTATGCAACAGTTTTGTTTTGCATTTAGCCATGGTAACCATTATTCATTGCGGTGAGCATGAATAAATCAGTCAGAGTGCGTTAACTTAGGTTTAGGATAACGAAAAGAAAACTCAAAGAAAAAATCTATACAAGGACTTCACTCAAAAATTTCAAAAAATTAGCATGGATCATGCCATTAAGCAATTGAAAATATTAAACTCACTTTACTACAAACATATTAACCCGCTTCCAATAGCAACCGCTCATATATCATTCACGCTATTTCTGATGAACAGCAAATTTTGCGATTTATTCTTGTTCTAAAAAAAAATATAAAAAGACAGTACCCAGAGACCAGTTACTATGAAATCGAAAAAAGCTTTAATTGGCTAAATTTGATGATTTCTTCGAAATTGTGTCAAAAAAAATATAAATATATATATAAAAATATATACTATCGTACATAAATGTACATATGTATGCACATTTTTCTCGCCCCCAATTAGTTCAGGGAAATATACATTGATTGGCATTCCTCAAGTTTTAGCTCTATCGGCAAGCCATGTTTAAGTAGAAAAGCGACTTTTATTGGCAGCATTAAAGCAAAAAGGAAATCTGTTTATAAGCAGAAAATGTTCTTACAATGAAACAGACAAGTTTCGGAAGCTGGTGGAAATAATAACGTAATTTTCACAGAACCAACGCCTATGGTAACGATATTGGTGTTCTCATACTCTAGATTTACAACTTGAGTTGAAAAAAGAACAGGTCATAAAAGAAATTTAATTCGCTAATAAATATTAGCAGCGCATACTGTTCAAAGCAAAAATGTTTTGCATGCCATAAAAGTTATTAAAATGTCCAAACTTAGCACAGTTAGCCTCTTTTGCTAGGGGTTCAACGGGTTGCAATACATAGCTTCTTAACTACAAAGCTTCTCTTATCTAATTTTGAACCTCATCTAATCCTTCCGGAAGTGTTTCTGCCGCTACTGAAACAATGAAACAGGTGTAAACTAAATTTGCATATCGAAATTATTTTCAAGCCGATTTGGTTAAACAATTATTTTTGTACTTACTGGAAAGCTGGTATGTTAAGTGAAACATTTTATTTTGCAAAATTTGTTAAACAACAAGAGTCCCTTGAAAACATATTTTGTAAAAGTGTCTTTGATGCCGCTAGTTGCAGGTTTCCAAATTTTAAATTTATTATTTTATTTAGATATGAATATAAATTTGTTGTTTTTATTTAAAGTCCCAACTATAGGAAGTTTTAAAATCTTTCAGAACTTTGTCAGCGAAGCCCTGATAACTTGATGAATGACATAATAAATTATGAAAAGGGTTACATTTTAAATACGTTCTAAGGTAGACATTGAACTCTTGTGCAGCTAGGTCTTCAGTTCTCACTTATTGAGCGAAGTTAACTTTAATATTCCCTCCCGTAAAACAAATTTTAACTCTCATTTAGGCAATTTTGATATCTCTGCATAGCTTTTTCTAATAAAAAAATAAACTGTTCTATCCTCTCTTAACAAATGACTTCTCACCCGACCAACGCTTACGAGAATGCTTAAGTTTTCGAAGCTTTAGCAAATACTTTTTCTGGCAAAACTATCGAGAATGGATTCCGCAAAACTATCGTAAATATATTACCTTTCGTTCAGTTTGTGGCAGCAGAGCATACTTTCCGGATATTCGTTTTCGATTCAGTTAACGATCCTTTCTCGTTGTTGAAAATGCATTGCAAACGGATGTATTTTTGATACGGTATACTATCGAGAAAGTGACTAAAATTGTATCAAAAACGGGTTGAGAATGTTTACTTTAGCGATGGGTTCTAATTTATTCCACATTGAAAAATTATAAATTTTTTAGTTATAATTTTTTTGGTTTTATTTCTATTATAAAATAGTTTTATAATGAAATTAAATGTTTAAAACTCAAATGTTTGGGGAAGCTAACTTCTATTAGCCAACTCCAAAGCCATGCTCTGAATGCGTTTCCTTGTAAAATCGCCGAAGAAACTTTTAGGGGATTGGAAACAAAAACGATTCTGATGTTTATAATTTAAAGCATTTTTCAATTGTTTGACAAAAAAACCAGAAACATACATTTTTAACTCCAGACCCTTATATGAAGCGAACTTTCATGTTACGAGAAACTATCGTAATTCTCTTAAGCTCGCTTACATACGTTCCTTGGTAGGGTGGTTGTATGCAGTGTGTATCGTTTTCAGCTGATGAACCGTTTTCTGTAGCTTAGCAGTATGATATCTCTACGCTTAACGAAAAGATATAAAGCCATGGTATACCGATCCATAATCGAACCTCACTTTATCTATTGCCCAACGATATTTTTTATAATGAGAGACAGTCAAATCTACAAGCGTTATGACACACCTATTAAAGATATGCTCTCCGCTCTAATTGGCTAAGTGTTAAACAACAGTTATTTTACTACACAATGAAATTTATTAAAAATATAAAGAAGTCAACTTGCCAGACTATTTAAAGAATCTTATATATAAATAGACAAGATGAATGAAATATGGAACCGTTTTCTGCTAAACTATAGCTCTAAGCTATACAAATTATATATGTATAGATACGAAATTTTGAGGTGTACTTTTATCCGTAAATAAAAAAAAATTTTAAAATCATTTTAATATAAAAAATTTAACATAAAAGTCACACCACTACACATTCACTTATTCACACTATAGAGCTGCTGTTGTGTGAGTAAATATGTCATGCACGACTTTGTATTACTCGTGTGATCGGCTCTCACTGTGAATGCGAAGAGTTGGTAGTGGACCAATGAATAACAAGCATTCGCACTACAGCGCAGCTGTTGTGTGAGTAAACGTGTCGTGCATTTTTGCTTTAGCTGTTTTTATTGCATTGATCACTGGCTACGCTACCCAGTGTTCAGCGGCTCTCCTGAGAGCACGAAAAGTTGCTTTGGTGGAGACATAAACAAGCAATTTCAAATATGAGCAAATATGTAAACTTCATTGCTGCTACCTACAAACAGGGTTTACAAAATCAAAATAAATGATTACTCATAAAGAGTATTAAACACCGTATTGTGTAAATTGAAATAAAGTAAACAAAATAAAATAAATTAAATAAGATTAAAAAAAAAATTAAACAAAGTTTATTAAAATAAAGTGAAGGGAAAGACAGTAAAGGTAAGGAAAGGAAATTAAAGAAAGGGAATGGAAAGGAAAGTAAAGGAAAGGAAACGAGGGGAATGGAATGGAAGGGAAGGAAAAGAAAAGGAAGGGGACGGAAAGGAAGGGGAAGGAAAGGGAAAAATAAAATAAATTCAAAATAGGGACTGCCGAGAGTAAAAGAAGAAATCAAGGAAAACGAAAATATGTTAGAGGAAAGGAACGACAGAGAAAGGAAGGGAAAAAGGCGGATGAAAAGTACAGCAAATAATGAAAATAAAATAAAGTTTAGTGGTTGAATTTCAACCACTGGGCGTTCTCTAGTAACATTAAATATATGCATTCTGTAAACACTAGAAACAAAACTGATTTCAATCTGCCTGCATACAGAACTGAAGCAGATAAATGTAACTTATATTCTCTCTATCTCTATGGCGCGATATACAACAGGTATATCATCATAAACCTCCTAAGAGATTTTTGCGCCAAGTTTCTCTTCCAATTTGTGGTGTGCCGATTTGAATTTTCCCTACAAATTGGTGGGACCTACGGTTTTTTTTTTTGCCGACTCCGAACGGCATCTACAAAGGAGACGAATTTTTGCTGAGAAGCCTGTCATGGCAGAAATACACTCGGAGAGTTTGCCAAACCACTGCCGAGGGGCGACCCCGTTTTGAAAAACTTTTTTCAAATCACTTTTGATGTTACCTGTACCAGGGCTCGAACCATGGACCTTCGGTGTGGTAGGCCGGCAACACTACCTTCACACCACGGCGGCCGCCACTGTAACTTATATTACAAAGGCTTAAAATGCTATAATGAGCTCCCAAACAATGTTAAATCTTGCAATATGGATGAATTCCAACGGAAATCGTATAACTATTGTGGAACTCTTCCGATTTAACCCTCTAGCAGGCCAATTTTTGTTGCAAATCGCGAAACTCATATTTTGTAATTCTAGTGCGATAAATTCTAATTTTAAGTCATATATCCAAAAGGGCTCATAATTTTGCTTCCGCGGCTGAACCCCCCACCACGTTTCTAGCCGGACTTGCCTGTTAACTTCCCACTCCGCCTTTAGGCGGGGTATGATTTTTGGCCAATAATTCTATAAATTTAATTACAGCACCACATCATCTCTGTAATTTCTTAATAATTATTTCAATTAGTAACAATTTGGTTTTATACCACAGAAATCCGTTTTATCACTTTTTTGTAGTTACCCAAAACACTTCTCTTAAAACTAATTTTTTTACAAATTGCACTCAATTTTTCAACGAGAATGATTATAACGGAATTCGCCACCACTTAAAACTATAAAATCAAGGTTACGACATAGATCAAATATTTGGCGACGAATCTGTGTCAATAATTATAGAAGAAAAGTAGAGATATGCGGGTTATATCTGTTTAACTTAACCCCGCCTAAAGGCGGTCCTTGGGTCCTGACTTTCAGAACACCTTACACATTGAATACGAACTATACACAGTACGATACAGCGCCACACGTCACACACAAAAAACTGCCGAAACTCATACTGGTACGCATCACTCCCATATAACAGCGCATCGCAGTCCAGATGTTGTCTTCCCGCTTCCCACGCGTAGAGGGCCTGTACTCTGCAGCCAACTGGGAATATCATTGTCTTTGTATGATCTGAAAGCCTCAGAACAGTGAGCCCTACAAATTGGCACCTTTAAACATTTTTATATTTATAACAAATTGAATGCAATTAGGTATAAGCTAGGCTTAATTAAACTGTAAGAAATAAATAAATAAAGAGCTTTAGTTACTACAGAGAGACCAACCTTCTGACGAATAATACCATTCATACCCCTCTTCTCTTGAATTAGAGGATTAATGTTATATCACATTTGAAAATTGGTACGTCTTTCACTTCTGCACTCGCACCAGCTGTTTAGAGTATTTTTTAATCATTCGATTGAATACTAACGTTATCATTTTCATTTGAAATTTTCACAATCGAAACTAATTATGGTACAAAGTGCACATATCTAATTAAAATCGAAGCGGAATGCGTAGTTACCTTTAACCACCAAATTCTCATTCAAAGCCTTAGTGTACGATTTTTTTTAACACTCAATGTTATGGCCCGAGTATTTGCTGGTGAATGTCGCAGTCTGAGGTACCGCATACTAGTTCTCACAAAACGAATATTTTTCTTGGAAGAAAACATTCCTCATAAACCGCACTTAGTTTCTCGAGGAACAAAAGCTAGATATATACATACATGCAATGTAATTGACAAATCTTAGGAATTTTAGCGCCTAATAGTGAACAATTCTTACAAGTTAAAATAATTCCCAAAAACCTACTAGCATGTCCAGCTAAAAGAATATAAATGTTGTTTAACAAAAATTAAAGTCATACCAATCGAAGTATAATTGTTCAAAACTCACTAAGAGCGAAATTCAGCTAAAAAGGAAGATTGTAAGTAAACAATTTCCCACTTATAAGAAGCGTAAATAAAACAAAAACACGGATAAATGGCCGCAGAATTGATCTCACCGAAATCAGGTTAAGATTTTGTAAAGAAGAGTGGGAACAGAGAACTGGTGCAGCATAAACACATCCTACACTAGTCCGGATATAAAAAAAAAATTCGTTTGAAAATTTTATTAATATTATTTTTTTTAGAATAACAAGAAAAATACAGACAAAGATTCAGACTGTCATAATAATATATAGAATTTTATTATTGCTAGTTTGGCTATTTTATAACTGATTTCATTTTTGCTTTAAAACTGAAAAATAATTGCAGCACATAGTTTTGTAGGAAATTAAAGTATCCATAAAATCAGTAAAGAGATCGCTGGCTACTCATACTTTACAATAATCGAACTATATTATTTTATTATTTCATGCTCATGGGAGGTATAAAAAGTTATAAAAAAAAATGTTTGGATTATTGTGAAAAAATAGCAATATAATTTAGAAAAAAAAAAGTTTTTTTTTTTTGACCAGTTTAATATACTTAAATATAAAATAGTAGAACCACGATAATCACAGTGTTATTAATGTCTTCATGTTTCTGCTTTGATATTAAACCTGGACAGAGGATATTTACGTAAAAAAGAATAAGTGAAATGGAATGTTGTTGTTGGAATAGAAGCCAATTTAAAAAGATAACATACGCACATAACTATGCGAGAGCAACAGCAGCATACTTCAGGATAGTTTTTTGCTGCCGTAATACATACGTGCACATTTGTATCTCTGTGTGATTGTGTAAGCAAGCTGTCCGCTTTTACATGGGGGTGTGTGCACAACGGTCAGGCGTAGCTCATAAATTGCCAACCGAAGCGCCAACGGCATAACATTTCAGTTATAAAAGCTCGAGCGTACATTTTCCATTTCACATTGGACATGCATACGTTTTAACAAATATTTTTATGCCGTCTAAAGGTGGCTCTGTGTACGTGTTCGCCTTTACTAAGAAATAAAAAAAATGGTATTTTCACTGGCACGTCTGTGTGGCTGAGCCAACCTCTTTGATGTAAAATTTTTCAATTTTCATTTTACATCAGATGCTTTTACAGTTAAATTCCAAAATTTGAACTTACATACTTTTCAAAAATTTCCAACAAACATTTCTGTAAATGTTTTCAAATACAACTTAAAGTAAAGTTGTTGTAATAAGTAACCTTAGTATTCATTTATTTGAACGTTTAAAGAAAACTTTTTTAAGCCTCAAAAAAAAATTGTCAATGTTCACAACAAAATTTATGATCAATTTTTTCGAATTAAAATTTTGAAAACATTGGACATAAAACGCTAGGCACTGGAATCAGAATTTTTAAAGCCTTAAAGAAATCTTTTACATTGCTTTCCCTGTTGAGTAAAAAAGTTTGTATATACATTAAAGTTAATTGGTAAATAAAAGTTAAATTATAAATAAGTGTTAAATTATTGAATTATTATTGTTTGAATCAAGACTGCTTTATAGTTTTTGTAAAATTTTTATTTTTATTAATTTTAATTTATAAGGCTTTCAAATAGAAAATATCACTGATCAACTAACTCTTGGATCCGCATGTCAAAAAAATAAAATAAAATAAAACAAAATAAAACAAAATAAAGTAAAATAGAACAAAAAATAAAAAAAAAATAAAAAGGAACAAAATAAAATAAAATAAACAAAAAACAAAATTAAATTAAAATAAATGAAATACAGCAAAATCACTTAAAGTAAAATAAAATAAAGTAAATATTCCGAAAACCTCTAGTTTCATTTATCGGCAAGTACTTCTAAAATAAAGCGAAATAAAATAAAAAAATTAAGTGAAATAAAATGCGGTAAAACCAAGTAAAATAAAATAAAATAAAATAAGAAAAGTAAAATAAACCAAAATAAAATAAAAACAAACTAAATACAAAAAATTTTATTAAATAACGTGAAATCAAAACAAAAATTTAATTAAATTAAATAAAACAAAATAAAATGAGATAAAAAAGTAAAATAAAATAAAATAGAACAAAATAAAACAAAATAGAATAAAAAGAAAATAAAACGAAATTAAATTAAAAAAAAAATTTATCAAATAAAGTGAAATAAGAAAAAAAAATTTTAATTCCATAAAACAAAATATAATAAGATAAAAAAGTAAAATAAAATAAAACAAAATAGAACAAAATAAAATATATAGAATAAAACAAAATAAAATAAAGCGAAATCAAATTAAAAAATTAAAAAAAGTGAAATAAGAAAAAAACTTTAATAAAATAAATTAAATTAAAATAGAATAAAATAAAAAAAAATAAAATAAAATCAAATATCAAAAAAGAAAATAAAATATAAAAAAATTAAACAAATAAAAATAAAAATAAGAAAAAATAAAATAAAACAAAACAAAATAGTGCTTTTTTATACCAACAATATTTGTTGATTTACGGCCTGTATATTTTCAAGTATTTAGAATAAAATAGAATAGAATGAAATAAGAGAAAATTATATAAAATGAAATAAAATAAAATAAAATAAAATAAAATAAAATAAAATAAAATAAAATAAAATAAAATAAAATGAAATAAAATAAAATAAAATAAAGTAAATTAAAGTAGAATAATATAAAATAAAATCAAATAAAATAAAATAAAATAAAATAAAATAAAATAATATAAAATAAAATAAAATAAAATATGATAAAATGTAATAAAATAAATTAAAATAAAGTAATATAAAATAAAATAATTTGATAATTTTTATCGAGGTTTAGGCCAGATTTTTGAATAGAACAATATCTTTTGCAATGTCGAGAGCACGATATGCATTAACACACGTACATATATATATATATTTTTAACTCTGGCTGATACGTTTAGATTTTATTATTGTATACATATGTATGTTTTTTGTTTACACTTCCCGTCGAAATATCGAAAAAAAAAATATTTGCATACACTAAAAAAGAAGTTTTATTCAAAAATATGGCCTAAAGCTCAACAAAAATTATCAAATTAAAATAAAATAGAATAGAATGAAATGAAATAAAATACCAATAAAAAAAAATAAAATAAAATAATAGAAAATGATCGAAATTCGTCAAAATACGGTATCTAAAAATTTTGTTGGTTACGCCAATTTTGCGGTTAAGGCTTGTTATATTCATTTCTTAGCAATGCCAAAAACTCTATTAACATAATGAATTTGAAAAGTTTTTAGTTAACCTAGTATTTAGCTGTTAATAGAATTTATCCAGATACGTCTGTAAATATGTATATAGCATGAGCACAGTATATATAAACTATGGTATGCCGGTTGTGCTGCTTCTGCTCCACTTGTTTCATTGTCAATTAATGGCTTATAAATCTCTTCAATTTGTATTTGCAAAACATGCAAGACTTCACTTCATAGAATGTCATCAAAAATGTTTTGCATGAAGTGAATTAATAATTAATTGTAAAATGTATTATTCTATTAACCGTAATCCATGCTAAATAAATTTGTTTCCAGTACATGCCAATGTATAAATGTTCAATATAAAGTCTTAAATTTTTAAAATTTTTTATATACAAATTTATTGTTCATAGCCCTTTAGCCAGCATGATTTTGAGTCAGCTTTCAAAGCTTTTTATACCTTTCATGAACATGACTTTATAACTTTGGTCCGATGTTTGTAAGTATACCGAAATGATCAGGGCGACGAGCTGAGTCGATTTAGCCATGTCCGTCCGTCCTTCCGTCCGTCTGTATGTTTGAACGCAAACTAGTCCCTCAGTTTTAAAGATATCTGGATGAAATGTGGGCGCCATTTTGTAAAGCATAAAGCGTTTGTAGGAACCAGCAGGTTTCTACCAATACAACGCATAGCTCCCATACAAAAAGCTAGCAACGTAAAATTTTTGCAGTTTTAGTACATATTATATATGTAATATGTGTAGTGAAATTTACCTTTCTCGGACCAACATAACATAGAGTTCCCATACAATCGATTTTTCCGATAAATGGGATTTTGGCTATGTATCTTTAAATTAACTGTTTTGCAGAGTTTGTACTAATTGTAAGTAAGGATCGGACACTTAAAACCCTGATGCCTACTCATGAAAGGCATAAAGTCTTCGGCACAGTCGAAGACGGCCCTTTCCTTACTTGTTTATATATAAATATGTATATTAATTTAAACTGCATACCGCAAAGAGTACGCATACATACAAGCAAACATTTACATACATACATTTTATAAAGCAAAAATTCAAATTTCTTCACATTTCTGAAAGCTTTGCTAAACGAAGCAAATGCACTGCTTTTAGAGTTTGTTCATTGAATGCCTGTGTTTTGGCCATGACTACGGACATATTTATGTGCATATTTATGTATTCATGTGTGAAGTGTTTTTTTGCCTTGGCCTAACTTGAGGATGAAAGTCTGTTGTTGATTTTGATTTTGGCCATGAAGTGTATTTATGTCGGCCAAACTGAATGGACTTGAGTGGCGATGAACTACTTTTACTACTGCCCGTCTAGCTGCAATTACTTGCATTCTGTTTTAACATAAAGAGTACATGAGCTGCCTTTTAGGAATTTTTTATAAAAAAAAGATGCTTTAATATTTACTAGTGTAAACATAAAAATATAACGTTCAGTTTTACCTGAATTAATACTTATCTGCGTTTTAAACAATGCCGTATAACTTAGGTAGTTCTAGATAGTTTTTTTAAAGAAAATAATAAGTGGCAACCCTGGCATCGAAATGGGCCAGTCGTGCTTGAGATAATAGCAGATAAGCAAACAATTAATTATAATATAAATTTAGGTGGCAGCTCTCGGTGGTAAACTTACTTTGGAACATTTTGGTTTAGAACCCCAAATTGGCATATCTTAATTGATTTTAAATTGCAGCTCATGACAATTCCGAAGAAACATTCTAAGTGAAAATACTTTAGTGAAACACCTATATATAAACATTCATAGCAAATATATCAAGTCAAAATACAAGCGGGTATGAAAAAAAATTGTATAATAATGTAGAATTAGTTAGTTGGCAACCCTTGGTTTTAACAATACCTATAAATAAGACTAAAGATATTTGTATTTTCTTTTCTTATTTTAGACCAGCTGACCCGCCGAACTTTGTTCCGCCTTAAAAGCGCAAATCATACAGTCACCCTGGGTCCACATTTAGGTCAATAAATTGGGAACCGGGTAAAATATCACGGTGAAAGAGATCTTAAATTTTAGGAGAGACGTCTAGAAAATGATTATTGAAAGTTTCATTCATTTCTATGCAGTCGTTTTTGTGTGACGCGGGCGTTATGGTAAAAAAAAATCACATTTTGGTCACATTTTCCCCACATTTTGGTCAATAACTCGGGAACTGGATGAGATATCCAAATGAAAGTTATCCTAAATTTTAAGTTAGACGTTAAGTGATAGAATGGTGAAAGTTTCATGCAATTCTATTCAGTAGTTTTTGAGTGATGCGCGCACAATCGTACAGACGGACAGACAGACAGACAGACAAAAATTCTAAAAATTGTAGATTTGGGTTCCGCTGGTCCAATAACGACGTCTCCTATCGGTTTTTCTTGAATATCTTCAATGTACAGACATCGACCTGTTACAATTTTATTATATGTAAAGATGATACCTCTGTAAAAATATTCCAAGTCGAAACACTCAAGTAAGAGAGCTTAGATTTATATAACCCGTATATAAAGTAGACCTGCCAAGTCGTTTTCGAGATAGTACCGGTTATGCAATAATATATATATAATAGTATTATTTAAATATTAATAAATATTTTTGTTAAGATTCGACAAAAAATACCTTTCGTTTGCTACCAAGTTTGGCATCACTTATTTTATTTAAATAAGAAATACAGAAAGGTGGCAACCTTTTAATATCATTCTAGTGGCAACACTTTAAAAATACATAAAAATGCAAGGCGAGCTATGAGCTACGGAACTCTTCGGTGCTAGTATTTGTTATTAAACTGACCTTGCTTGAAAAGTTTTCAAACTAAAAGCGCCTGCAATCAGTTGTAAATGAGCTTAAGCATCACATTCAAAATTAATTCCAGCCTTATCCTACTTATTCCATCAGGCCTTGTTGAAAAGGTTTCTGCAATAGGGCGTTCTTCTTTTCCCAGCATTTTAGAAAACTTGAGCATTGCTCATGAAAAGGTGTCTCGTCTCAATACGAGACTAAAATCCACGAAACGAAAGTTCCAGGTGTCGCTCCAGAGGCAGTCGACTAGTACCAGAAGGTGCTAATACTGGAGAGTATCTAATCCATATCAGAAATGGTATTATTGTAAAATATGGTGAACTTCCATTCGGACGTCGCTATAAGGTTTTCCATCTTGTAATTTTTTTAAAATACAATTCTATGTTAAGCAGTGCATAAACTTAAAATATGGGCGAATCTTCCATATAATTAGTTAGAGAATATGTCAAGCATACACCCTTAGTTGCTTGAAAACGCAAGTAAAAACAGAAAGGCTCAGACAAAAACAGACAAAAGAATAACAGAGATATAAAATTCCAAATAAAAGCATATCAAAATAAATTGAATAAATAAAAATTAATTAAGCGCAACTTTGTTACAGCAAAATCAAATATATACTCGTAACAAATTTATTATATATGTGCGCATTGGGGAAACAAAATTCGAAATGGCCATGAAAATCTGGATAAACAGGAACAAAAACAGGAAGAGCAAACATCATTAAGAGCTTTCAATACCCTGGAGTTTTTTTTGCGAAAACAAAGTTTTATTGCTTGATTACTGGAGCATTAGGAATGTTGAAATATGCTGCTGGCTGGAGGGTATTTTTTATTTTTGTCTTTGAAATGATGCGTAAGTAATGGCATTTGGAAATAAAAACATTATTGGAATGAATGAATTGAATGCAAAATGCCAGCAAGGAGACTTTACAGGGGGAGATGAACACGTACAAGTGGCACGTGAGATAAATTATTTAAAAGCTTGGTACATACAGAACTGGGCCAGCCTCAAATAAGACTTACTACAGTTGCTACAGTTTTAATAAAAGATATATGTATATTTTTTTTTTTAACTAAGTAAACCATTTTTCGGAGAAAATCATTTTTTTATAATACATCCCAACAAGTATTTCTGTAAATGTTTTTATAAATAGCTTACAGTAAGTTTGCTTTAAAAACGATACAGTACTTGGGTGTCCGAGGTTCGCTCTCTATTTTTAGAGGCTAAAGTGTAATTTGGTTTGTTCTAGATAATTATCAGTAAAGTAAAGCATAAGTGGCAACACCCAAGTAGGCAAGCTTGAAATATGATAGGTTATCTATTTTGTTGTTGGTTATGTTAGAAACAAAATTCATAATATTAGGTCGTAACTCTAGCAACTATAACTACCTACAATTTTTGTTTTGTTGTTGACACAAAAGATCAATACTTTTTTTCTTATACCCATATTGGCATATCTGAAGTCATTTTTTTTATTTTAAATTTCAGTCTGGTGGCAATATTGTATAAACATTCCAAGTGGCAACACTTAAGTAGGAGAGCTTTGAATTAAGCATTTAACTTATATGGAAAAATTCATTCAAATGGCTCAAGCCGTTTTCGAGATCGGAGCGCTAACGAAAAAAAAAAAAAAACTGAATGGGACTAGAAGGCAACACTAGTTGGTAACTATACCCAGCAATATTGAGGCATATAAATAAATAAGAAACTCTCCTTTCATTTATTTATCTTATCTTTTTAGTATGTAAAATTAAATAAATAAGGTTTTAAATAGAACTTTTTTTAAACATTGAAAAGGTGAAATGCAAAATTTTTAAAGATGGTAGAAGAGCCGATATATACTAATTTATTAATATACTATAAATTTTTTTTATATAGCAACATTTATTAAGAGCTTTCTTTCAAAATTTTTTATAGGTTTTTTGAAAGGTCACAATAGCGTAGAAACCAATTAAATAAAACTCTATTGAGAATTTTTTTGAAGAACCCACTAAAGTATACACTTACTTTAATTTGCTTAAGGATTTTGGCGAAGTGAAAATTCAAATTTTTGGTCTCGAGAATAACAAATTACTTTGAGCAATACCAAACACTGGAATGTGGTCTGAAATGTGATGTAATCTATATAGAAAGCAAATTTAAGGCAATTGGGAAGTAAAGGCCGCTCTCCACCAACAAAGCTCACGCTCTTTAAGTTGCTCTTAGAGAATTTGAGAGAAAATTTTAAAGGGAATTTTTTGATGTGCTACGACAACTAAAGTAGTCGGTCCAGCCATGATCCGAGAGAGCCAGAACTGCTTAGGCGGTTGGCCTTTTAATGACACCTAAGCCGCTTTTTTTTAAAAGCACTTAGTGGCTTATGAATAAAATAACAAAATTAATTGTTTTTCAAAATCTAAGACTTTTTTTGAAAGTCAAATGTAAGCCTGTCGCTTGCTAGATAGCGATTAAAATTCTGAACGGTTATCATCTTTTCTGCTTGCTTATTTGTTTGTTGTTTTCAATTAAAAAAAAAATGTTTAGGCAAGTCGAAAAAAACAATGAACATGGCTAAATCGACTCCGCTCATCGTCCTACTTATTTCAATATACTTATTGATGGGCTCATCTCTTCTTCCTCTCTTACTTACAAACATTTAATGTTCCTGAAAGGTATTAAAATCAAAAAAGATATATAACTTACCTATTGCAGGGGGGTATTAAATACTTGCCCGGATATTTTGCTTGTGTGCTATCCGATTCGCCTAATTTTTGGCAGAAGTATAGTACCTAATATTGAAAACCAGCTGAAATATCTAGTTGGTTAACGTTTATGCTGAAAAGTGGGCCACGCCTACTTCTCCAAAATCCAACAAAATTTTTTGGTCGAGCTTTGCTTAAAAAGTTTATTATGTGTGCAAGATTTTATTGATATAGCTTGCATAGTTATAGAAACATCTCGTTTTACATTTTACAAACAAAGTTTTCCGAGCTATGTTAAAAACCTGGGCGTGGCCGTGGACCGATTTCGACCATTTTTACAACAAACAGTAACCTTTACAAACTCAACATTTTCGCCAAACATCGTTTCGATAAATAAATTTTTGCAGGAGTTATGGCATAACAAGTTTTGTGAATTAATCCACTATAAAAGTGAAAAAGAAATTATATAAAGCTATTGCACGCAAAGTTATTGTCTATTAGATATATCTATGATCCTTTTGAAAATCTTTCGTATAAAAGTGGGCGTGGACCTTCACCGATTTCCCTTATTTTACCGGAACAATAATAACATCTGTGTACTGAATTTGGCTTCGATATCTTGAAAGGTTTTTGATTTATGATTAAGAATATTTCCACCCCCGTTTTCAAAAATTTCTTGAAACATTTTTTTCTGCCTTAACGTTAATGTACACACTAAATGTTATCCTTATACGTGTATTATGTACTGATTAATAAATTTGTTTGTATATTCGAAAATATTCTATGTATAAAAAGTAGGCGTGGCTATCATACAGTTTCGCCCATTTCAAATAGCGGAGATGAGTGCCAAGGAACCCGCATACCAAATTTCATTAAGATATCCCAAAATGTACTCAAGGGATCGTGTTCACAGGCGGCTTAATCAATTTCTCTTTTCCTCCTGAACATTTTGATATATATAAGTCAATATCTAACTCGATCCGTTTATGCCGTTACATACTACCGCTAGGCGAATGAAGTTAATATACAACAGAACGAAGAAAGACACTGAGGACGGCACAACGCAGAAACCGGTTTGTCTCCAAACCAAAATTGACAAGGGATGACGTTAATCGTTTAAGAAAAATTCATACTTCTACCCTGTCGGAAAAAGCAATTATAATAAAAAGTACAAAATATGTGCGTAGCACTACTAGGTATAAAAGCGACCTAGGTATAAAAGCGACTTTAGTTCATAGTTAACTATAATTTAAGAAATCTCTACTTTTCATTAGAAGCCAACCCACTGATTTTAGACTCCACCACCACTTTTTTCTTGTTATTCCCGCTTCTTCCTTTCCCTGTCCCGAAGCTCGACACTTTTCCTAACCCTTCCGCTTTCCCTCTTCCCCTTTCCCACTCCCTCTTTATAGAGATAAATCTGTAAATTAAACCAGTTAAGAAATAATTTATTTTTTTATTTTTTTTAAATTTTCATTTTTCTTAAGAAAATATTTACTCATACAACTTTCTATGCAATAAAGTTTCATTTAAAAGCTTTTCCGCCATTAATAAATGGCTATAAGTTTTACAAAGTAAAGGCTATTAAATTTTTTTTTGATTCATCACAAGCTTATCAAGCTCAAGTGGCAATTTAGTAGGAATCACTTAATAACTTTAATAATAGAATACAACTAAAGTAATTTCGGGTGTATATAATAACTTTATAATAAACTGCTCAAATTGCCCACTTGTTTATTCTGTAATATATGACAAAACTGCAGGGCACAAATTATATGTCTGCCTATAGCTACCGATATATATATCTTCAATTTAAGGCTTAACGATGTCATTAATAAAAACAAATGACCATTTCTGTATTGAAAATCACTTTGCTTTTGAAATTCATACACACATTTGCGCTTGCATACATACAAAATGCTTCCTTAATGATGTGTTCAGTAGAGTTGGAAAACTATCGATATATCGATTGTTAATCAATGTTACTATGGATATTTTATTTCTCTCGATAGCAGTGATTTTAGTGGGAAATAGGCTTACACATTCCATTTTAATCTGCAAGATCCCATTTACACGTGTGAATCGAAAAGTTAAAATTATTTTATTTATTTTACTTAGAGATATGATAAAACTACACTCATACTTACCACCCATCTTGCGTTCTTGCAAATTACCCATTTTAATAAATAATCAAGAAAAAGAAATTTGAATAATGTTTTTTGAATTTTAAGTCAAAAACAAGAAAAAACAAGTCAGGAAAGAGCTGTCTTCGACTGTACCGAAGACTTTATACCTTTCATGAATACGCATCACGGTTTTAAGTGTTCGATCCTTACTCATTAATAGTAAAAACTCTGCAAAACTGATAATTTAAAGATACATAGCCCAAACCCCATTTATCGGAGCAATCGATTGTATGGAAGCTATATCTTATGTTTGGTCCGATCTGGGTGATTTTCACTGCACACATTACATATATAATAAGTACCAAACCTGCAAAATTGTACGTTCCTACCTTTTTAATTGCAAAATTTATAGCCCAAACCCCATTTATCGAAACTATCGATTGTATGGGAGATATTTGTTGTGTTAGTCCGATCTAGCTGATTTTCACTACACACATTACATACATAATAAGTACCAAACCTGCAAAGTTTTATGTTCCTAGCTTTTTGATAGGAAAATTTATAGCCCAAAACCCATTTATCGAAACTATCGATTGTATGGTAGCTACGCGTTGTATTGCTCCGATCTTGCTGATTCCGACAAATGATTAATCTCATGCAAAATGACTTCTCCATACCAAATTTCATCAAGATATCTCTAAAACTGAGGGACTAGTTTGCGTACAAATAGACAGACGGACATGGCTAAATCGACTCAGCTCATCGCCCTGATTATTTCGGTATACTTATTGGTTAGTCTATCTCTTCTTCTTCTCATACTTACAAACATCTGACCAAAGCTATAATACCATTTCATGTTCATAAAAGGTATAATACCTGTATTTTTGACGCAGAATTTATAACACTTGATACAAATATTTTTTTCTTGATTATCTAACCAGATTGACAATTGTCCAGAACACAGAATCGGGGGGTAAGTGTATAAAATTCATAGTAATAAACAAAAAACACTTAGTTTCAAATTATTTCCTGCACAGTGAAATATTTTGAGCGATTCACACGCATGTACAAAGTTTGCACTTCTGTCTCCACTCCCGGAGTGCCAATGTGTTTTTTTTTTCTGAAATGGTCTAATCCACTTATAACATTTTATATATATTTTGTCGATTATCTTTTACTTACCTAATATGTTCTTTGATTTATTGACTTACTTATTTTACTTGGTTTTATTTCATTTTATGTTGTTTTTTTTTTTTTTTGTTCTCCTTTTTTTGCTGACGACAGACACACTGCAGGGCGTATAAGTAATGACAATGACACTGACAATGCTTACACTAATGATTAACAAAAAAGGTAAACGACAATGGTTACTGCGTAGGCATTTGACACTTGTTTGTGACAGCCCATTGTCAATGAGCATCTTCAGAAACTAAATGCAGATATAAGAAGGCAGAGACAAAAAAAATGAACTTTTATCTTTGAAGTAAAAAAAACCCGATCGGTGTCGCTAGCTGAGATTCGCAGCCTGTATTTCAGCCATTAAAAGAAATATTTTCTTGAGAAAAAAATACAGCTATATGGCGCTGAGATCGGGATAATGAAAACTGAACAACGTATTTATGGAACGATTTGGCTTGTTTTTAGAGTGTGCCTTACTTAATAACTGTTCAAAAGGTTGTAAAAGAAATGGACCACTAGGTGGCGCTTGATTCGCGCTATTTACATTGAGCTAGCACGATAAAAAGCTATACGATAAAAAAAAGTCCGATAGGTGGCGCTGTGGTTGCTTTATTTGCAAAAATCGCATACCCGGGAATTTTGCATTCGAAACAAAATTAACTTTTCCTTGAGCTGGGGTCTTGAAATTGTTACGAACGTTCAGATTTCGGTAACAAAGCATTATACGAAAAAAAAAAATCCGAAAGGTGGCACGCGTGTCACTGTATTCACTATATAAGCTCTAAGGGCATGAAAAGATGATTTGTTTAGCAGAGCTGATATTGGTGATGAGACTGTCGATGTGAACTATTTTTATCTTTACATTTTATTACCTATTAAAGACTCACAATCACAAATTCTCAAGGCAACCTCTATGTTGTGTAGAATCTATGCACGCATATTAGAATTTATTTTATAGTTTTTAGTCTATTTAAAATTTTTTTTTATATAATTATTTATTTTTTATCCCAGTCTATTAGTAAAAATCTCCTTTTCGGTTCGCACTTCATACATATAAAAGTACTTTTTCCTATAGTCTTTGGCCATTTACTCTTAAATCGTTTACTTAACTCACTGAAAAGTGAAAATGCTTACATTTCGATTTCATCTGGTAGCTATAAATAATGTATTAATGGGCTGACAATTCAAATAAATAAGAAAATTGTATTGACACGTTAGCATTCTTTGTCTGCACCAAAGAAGCTCTTAGATAAGCGTAAAGTGTGGTGGGGAGCAAAACATGTTTAATGCTCTCAATTGAGTCTGGAGCTGTTGAGCTCTTGTACTCGCTTGGAGCAAGTTGACCTAATAAAATATTCTTGAAACGTGTTTATTTAGCAGCATACAACGAGCACATGAATTCAAATGAATATATTGCGGCAATTAAAACCGCATAGCTAACAATTTCACAAAACTTTTATAAGTTATACCATAACTAATTTCAACAGTTTTTATGAGAATTTCGGCAAGTTGTATCCTTTTGTTCTTTGGCCATTCGCTTGCAATTGTTTCCAGCTATGTTATGGCGTAATGAGTTTGAAACTTTCACATTGCTGATAACATAGGTGAGGACTGGCATATGAGTATGAGTAGCTAACCTGCAGGAATAATCTCTAGTTCTGAAGTGGAGCGCTTCAAGTACATTCGGAACCACTAGTAGTTCGACCTCAATATCGTTTGCATGAGATCAAGTTTTATGTGAAATAAATTGGCATTGTCGGTGGAAATCGTCCCCTTTGCATTTTTTTTTCTATAGTTCCGAACTAGTTAAATATTCTAGAGTTAAGCTCTAGTTCATGTATTGGCACTATGTTATTGGTTCCCAAACAGACTTAAATTCCATAAATATATACATTGAATACATTGAGAATTCCTACTGAATTTTTCACCTAGTATTTTTTCTTTAAGGGTTGAGGACGTAACCTTATTTGTGGAAACTAATTTATTTGATAAACAAACTGTTCCACTGAAAAGTTCCAGAATAACCCCACCTATATCAGAATATTAGCCAAACAGAAATCAACTTAAAACTGTTTATATTTTATACATTATATATAATAAAGGAATAAAAAATAAAACAGCACTTTTTATAATTTTTTTCTGTCTGTCTTTATGTTTGTTCGGGTATCACCCAAAAACCGCTATATACATCTGAATAAACTTCTCACCGTTGCATCACAAGACGTCTAATTTAAAGTCCAAGATATCTTTTATGTCGATATCAATTCCGATTTCAGGCCAGGGCGACCAAAATTTGTGAAAGGTGCTAATAAATGCTGCAATAAGCGATGTGTTGAAGTCCCATATATTAATTGATTTTGGAGATATGAGTTCTGAGACGCTACGGAGTGTGGTTGAGTTTCCTTGTAAAATAATAAAAAAAAATTAAAACTAAGGAAAATCTAGTTATCATCAAACTAGTTCTTATTTGTTTGTTTCACAATTTATTGAGTTACCTGTTGGGTATATGTATAAAACCCTATACATATAACTATTCACATATTGTGACAAGTTTTAAGTTTTGTATTTAACGCGCTTAATTTAGTATGCGAGCTTGAAATAATTGAGAAAATTTAGAAGTTGATATAAATTCGTGAACAAGACCAAGTTCGTAAGATAAGAGAAACTAGTTATCACATAGATATGCACGTACAGCGTACATATGACTAAAAAAAAAAACAAAAAAGGTGTCTAAGTTGTTGTAAAATTATCGACCGTAATATACCTATGTAGTTGTGAGATACTGTGGCATCAAAAAGGAATATGTCTTATCTAGAGATGAAAGCGAATGTCACGTATATCAAATTTGGCTAAATTTCCAGAAAAGCTGAAATAATACATGTATTTCAAAGATGGAGTGTCTATCAGCCGATTTAATCGCTTTTACTAGAATTTAGTACTGTCATAAAGGAATTAAAAAAGTGTTCTTCGTAAAGATCTTACTGTACACCGCTAAGTTTTTTTCGAAACTCTCAGTTTTCCGGAGAACTTTTCCATCGAATTTTTTAACCCCATGTTCTCTGTATACTATCCATGATTCCGAGCAATGCAACAGGACAGTTTTAATCAGGGACTTATAGAACGTGATTTTTGTTTCGTTTAAGGAGCAATTTACTTCTCAATTCTTCACTCAGTTTAAACGAATAAGTTTCCTTAAATTTGGTGAAGAAAATGCGCTACAGTTCAATAGTTTTTGGTTGTGCCACTAGCTCAAGGGACCGGACTCAAATACTGAGAGAAGAGCAATTTTGATGCACTACTGAAACCATATCTCTGAGGAGCTGCTGTCCATTTGGTTTGGTCAATAAACCTCCTGATATACATTTAGAAGCGAGTTGATGCGGGCAGCAGAGCCCCCCTAAAGTTTTGTCTATTATATTGGCTACAGCTGTATACTCGCAGAGAAAGTGAGTGACCTTAAAAACTAGAGTGGTAAAGGAACTTCATCCATTTTAATTAAAACATCTTAGAAAATAGTATTAAATAAAATAAAAGAGTTTGTCCCCTGGAAACTGGGCACTACCAAATATTTCAATAATTACTAACACAATTTTTTTGCACTGCTGGGTGTGTCTCTTAGCTGACTATTGTCTTAGCGATTACGTTTTCTTCAAATATTTTTTTGACTTGGTAATTCTTGGTAACTGGGTTTTCTGCCTTACTATATACAGGGTGTTTTTTTTACAGGTTTGTTTTTCGAATAGAGATAAGACTGGCATTTTGTGGTCAAATCTGGCAACTCTAATGTCATTTATGTTCAGTTTGGTTTGCCATATCATCATGAACAGGTTGACAAAAGAACAACGCTTGCAAATCGTGCAAATTTATTTCGAAAATAATGGTTCAGTTCGCGAAGTTTACCGTGAGCTCCGTCCATTTTATGGTCGACATAATCGTCCATCAGAGCAATTAATTCGGTTAACCATGGATCGTTTTCGCACTACGTTTACTCTATGTGATAATACGCATCCGCAGAGACGTCGAACAGTGCGCACCGAAGAAACAATTGCCGCTGTAGAGCAAAGTGTTGAAGAGGACCCGAATGAATCGATTCGCCACCGTGCACAGCAATTGGAGCTTTGTCCATCAACTTTATGGAAGATTTTGCGCAAAGATCTTGGCTTGCGACCTTACAAGATCCAGCTTGTGCAAGAATTAAAGCCGCGAGACCATGCAATGCGTCGTGATTTTGGTGTATGGGCCGAAAATGAGATTGATTTCGATGCTGATTTTCATCGCAAAATTTTGTTCAGTGATGAGGCTCATTTTTGGTTGAATGGCTACGTCAACAAGCAAAATTGCCGCATTTGGAGTGAAGAGAATCCACATGAGACCCTTGAAACGCCATTACATCCACAAAAACTGACTGTTTGGTGTGCTCTATGGGCTGGTGGAGTCATTGGGCCATACTTCTTCCGCAATAATGCTGGAGAGGCAGCTACCGTTAATGGAGACCGGTATAGAGCCATGATAACCGACTATTTTGTTCCCGAATTGGATGGCATGAATGTGGATGAGTTGTGGTTCCAACAAGACGGCGCTACATGCCACACAGCGCACGTCACAATCGATTTATTGAAGGAAACATTCGATGAGCGCATAATTTCGCGGAATGGACCTGTCAATTGGCCACCAAGGTCGTGTGATTTGACACCATTGGATTATTTTCTTTGGGGATATGTGAAGTCGCTCGTCTACACCAACAAACCAGAAACGTTAGGGGAATTGGAAGCCAACATTCGTGGCGTTATTGCCGACATACGGCCCCATATGTTCGAAAAAGTGGTTGAAAATTGGACCTGTAGAATTGGCTTCATTCGAGCCAGCCGCGGCGGCCACATGCCCGAAATCATATTTAAACATTAATGGCATAAAATTATCCTTCCAATAAAGCCAAATTGATGGACCTTAAAACGATTTTCTTGTGTTTTATTTCAATTCGAAGTTCTATACCTCTAAAAAAAACACCCTTTACAACGAAGGTTGGAAAAAAGTTTTATTTAAAACGCTGTCAGCCATCTGCCATGAATAGCTCCTAAGCTAAAATATATGTCGTACAGAGTAAAAAAAAAATGACTATGCTGCTCACCACTCATCATACGTATATCGCGAAAAGTTATTCTTCATCGCTTCTCACTTTCTGC
This sequence comes from Merzomyia westermanni, assembly GCA_949987695.1. Lineage (NCBI taxonomy): Eukaryota > Metazoa > Arthropoda > Insecta > Diptera > Tephritidae > Merzomyia > Merzomyia westermanni. The sequence continues at coordinate 31,070,696 of OX465291.1, forward strand.
TCATATTTGGAACCACCATTAATAAGTTAGGCATTGCTTTAGTGGAAGATATTAGCTCTAATTTTTCTACTTTATAAAAATCAATTGTTAAAAATAAACGATAGTAAACGCACAACAAAATCCATTTGTACTAAGGTAAGTGCACCTATTTACGGGTTAGTCCATATTTCCGTTTTATTTTAATATAAAATTTATTAACTCAAAAAATAAGGCGATGGTTTGTTTTGTGAGCACAATTTTAAGTGGAAATCATTCAGGGTTTAATAAATTATAAATTCTGAGAAAACCAAAAATATGCCTATTTTAGCTTCAAAACTCTTTGAATTAACCAGTTGGCATTAAGCAGTCAGTGCGGGTGGCAGCGAAAATCAGCGATTTTCTTAGTGAAAGTGCTAAGGTTTCATCAAAAGATTCATGAGCTTTTTGAAGTGATCGGGTAAGTATTAATATAGTGTTATACAAGGTGGGGCAAAAGTAAAATTCCGATATTCAGCATATCGGTTGCGGCACGTGCAGTGTGTGCTGTTGCACCGTCTTGTTGGAACCACATGTTTTCCAATCCCAATTCATCAAGTTGCGGCAAAAAGAACTCGTTGATCATTGCTCTGTAGCGCTCACCATTCACAGTAACCGTTTGGCCCCGACCGATTATTGGTCAAATAAATAGTCAGCAATATTCCGCGTTCTGGAGCAGTGTAGCGTAACATTGTTTATTAACGTGTATTTCGCATGTGTTTACTACACAAATGTCAAAACAGAACTGACTTTAGGGGCCAATCGCAAAATTTATAGCATTTTGTGATAGGAGGATGACTTTTGCGCCACCCTGTATAATAAAAATTAAAAGCTAGGAATATAAGCTTACCCTTTCTGTATTGTAAAGTTGGTTTGTGATAGTGAAATATATAAAAAATATAGCTTTAAGCTATAACGGAATTAGGTACGCTCTTATTTTGAAGTTATCCCAATTGCGTTACTAGAACGGAATTAGATAAACGTGCCACATTTTTGTTTCTGGCTTATTCTTTTACATAAACAAATAAAATATTTTCTTTTTAATGGAGATAATAAAAAACTTAACAAACTGTCCAAAATTCTAGTTCCGTTCTATAATATTGTGCAAAATTATCTTATTTTCTGTGTAAAAGGTTACCCATTCTGTGCTAAAATAAGTCAAACAGGGAGCTAAGTACGAACTTTAAAACTGTAATCAAATTAAAGTTTCAATCATAATTTTAATAATTTTCGAATGTAATCGTGAAGAAATTAGGTTGGAAAACTTATTTATTTCAAAAATCACTATGAAGAGATAAATTGTATTTCAAATTAACGTATAACATAAATGGGCACATAATTTTTGAATATTTCCTAATTCCGTTGTATATAACGTAATTGGGAAGTTGTAGCGTCTACCTACGGCATATATATTTTTGCAGGTATACTTATTTGGAAACATGCCGAAATATTCTCAGGAATCACTAAGATTAGCCCTTGAGGCGGTAAAATCTGACCAAATGACTTGCTACAAAGCATCGAAACTATATAATATTCCATATCAGACCCTCTTGGACAAAAAAAAACAACAAGTACACCAAGGCATCTGCAGGACCTCCAACAGTATTATCAAACGAGGAAGAAGGGTTGATAGTTAAATGGGCATTCCCACAACAGCCGGTTCTATCGCACCGGAATGACCCGGGTTTTCTCACCCGGCCAAGGGCTGTTATTTCAGTGTAACCCTGTCCAATCTGTCCCGTCCCACCCTTAAATTGTCGTCCTCGGAGCAAACCCTTGCAGCTGGGTTGCTCCATTGTCTCTTGTTACGGGCTGGGGTCGAACCCAACCCTGGACCAAGAGACTGGATCTGCTGCGTTTGCTGGAAGAAAATTTATATTAAACGGTCGTATTCGGTACAATGCGCCAAGTGTAAGAGATGGTTACATAAATCTGGATGTTCAGGGCTTAACCCTGCCATCCACAGACCCCGTACTTTCTTTAGTACCTTTGAGGCACCTTGCTGTACACGTCCTAGGACGTCCCGCGGTAGCCGCCGCTCTGGCACTCCCTTACCGCCTCTAACTACTTCCAATAGTCACAATAGTGGCTCAGTCTACACGACTGGCAGCACCGCTGCCATCCCTGCCTCACCCACTCCCGACTGTCGCTCACGCACGCCAGCGTCTCCATCTCACACGGCCGCTCAACACTCCTACTCCCCCCGGAATAGGTCAGATATGAGCATCGCCGAGCGTCAGTCCCCTCTGTCTCTGCCTCTAATGCCCCCCCCTGCTTCCAGCCTGCACGTGGGTCAGGAACACCACCTCCTAGTACCTTTCACTACGTGCACCGTTTGTCGGCAAAGATTGTATACGCCTGCGACATCGGTCAAGTGCAACAGTTGCCTTGGCCTGTGTCACACCCTTATGTGCTCTGGGCTCGCAAACGGCAACCTTTGGACGGATTCGTTCATAGCCCCCTGTTGCAGTACACAGCCGCCCTCCACGCCAGACAACATCGGCCATGGCGCTGTCAACTCTAGACTGCGACATAGTTTAGGCCTTAGCCTACCTCCACCTAGGCAAACGCATCCGTCCCTCACGCCTAGTATGTCCCCCGCCTCCCCTCCTACACACTTCAAAATTCTGCAGCTGAACTGTAACGGATTAGCTGGAAAGATCGCGGAGATAACTGACTTTATGAAGAAGCACAACATCAAAATCGCCGCGATACAAGAGACAAAACTGAACACGAGATCGGACTTACGAACTTGTGATGGGTATAATGTACATCGTAAAGACCGTCCCAGCGGTCTTGGGGGTGGCCTTGCGTTCATCACACATCACTCTGTACAATACAATCTATTTCCCCCGGACGTCGACCCCAGGGACTCTACCTTAGAATGCCAAGGCATAGCAGTCCGGTCAGCAGACGCCGACCTGCAAATCATAAACATCTATATTCCTCCTGTCACGTGTTGTCCTAGAGATTATCATCCCGACATTAGTGCGTTGCTAAGGGGCGATAACCGCCTAATCTTAGGCGACTTCAACGCACATCACGATCTCTGGCACTCCAACTTGCCAGCAGACAGTAGAGGACAGGCAATTGCAGACCAAATAGATAACTCAGCATTCTGTACAGTCAATGGAGATGCCCCCACCAGGGTGGCAGGTAACTGTCACAGCTCGCCAGACATCTCCATAACGAGCGCGGGCCTTATTAACTTTGTCATCTGGCGACCGATGCTTACGTTAGCTTCAGACCACCTACCCATTTTACTCTCTGTTGAACGACCGACCGACTTCATAACGACTGATAAAATAACATACATCAACTTCACCAAAGCGGACTGGGACCGCTTTACTGAATATACAGAGCGCTCCTTCGCTGCCTTACCCACTCCAACGGACGTACGCAAAGGTGAACGAGAGTTTCGCAAGATCATTGATTCAGCCTCATGCCGCTTTATTCCTGCTGGCAGAATACCAGAAATTCGTCCGAATTTCCCGGCAGAAGCTGCGGCGATGGCAAGAGAACGTGACCAAGTGAGACTTATCAATCCCGCAGATCCCAGAATAAAAGATCTCAATGCTGAAATCCGTAGGATTGTCAACGAACACAAGCTGACCAAGTGGAAACAACACCTTGAGACATGCAACCTCTCCGGCGGAGTCGGCAAACTATGGTCGACTGTCAAGGCCCTATCCAATCCGACCAAACACAAAGACAAGGTCGCCATTGCTTTCGGCGACAGTGTCAACTCGGACGCCAGGAAATGCGCGAGCTCCTTTTGCCGGCTGTTTATAATGCATCCACCTGCGGATAGGGCTAAGAGAAGAGCCTTCCGACGTGCGCGCAAACACAAACACTCTACTGCGCCCATTGCCGTCTCAGCCGCAGAGGTTAAGGAAGCCATAATGAAGGCCAAACCCTCAAAATCCATCGGACCCGACGGAATTGCCATGAAGATGATCAAACACCTTGGCCAAGAAGGACAGAATTATTTAGCGGCTCTCTTCAATCTCTCTCTAACTACCTTCGTTATTCCTGAGATATGGAAACAAGCGATTGTAGTTCCCCTACTAAAACCAGGGAAGCCGGCGAACCTAGGAGAGTCCTATCGTCCGATATCCCTCCTTTCGCCGGTAGCGAAATTGCTAGAGTCCATTCTGCTTCCTTACTTCGTTACAAATCTAAAATTGGCCGATCATCAACATGGTTTTCGCAAAAATCACAGCACGACATCCGCTTTGAACGCCATTACAACGCAGATTAACAACGGTTTGAATCAAAATCCACCAAACCATAGGACGGTTCTCGTGGCACTTGATCTGTCAAATGCATTCGACACGGTCAATCACGCCACTCTCCTCCGAGACCTGGATGAGACACCGCTCCCTGCCGGCCTTAAGAGGTGGACCGCTAATTACCTCAATGGTCGACAGGCAACAGTCAAATTTAGGAACAAGAAATCTAGACCACGAAGAATAAAACAAGGGGTGCCGCAAGGTGGTGTTCTCTCTCCCCTCTTGTTTAATTTCTATATTTCGAGACTTCCCCCCCCACCAGAGGGAGTCTCCATTGTTTCCTACGCTGACGACTGCACGATAATGGCCTCGGGCAAGGGTCCCTCCATTGATGAACTCTGTATAAGAATCAACAGCTACCTCCATGACCTTTCCAGCTTCTTCACCGAGCGTGATCTGACCCTGTCTCCGACTAAATCTACGGCGACCCTGTTTACCACATGGAATGCGCAGATGGGGCAAGAGTTAAATGTCCACGTAGATGGAGTACCTCTACCTACTGTCAACCACCCAAAAATCTTGGGCGTGACATTTGACAACGGCCTCACCTTCGCTGGTCATGCCACCGCAATAGCCTCAAAGGTACAGAGCCGCAATAAGATCCTCAAGTCACTGGCCGGCAGTACTTGGGGAAAAGACAAAGAAACATTGCTTGCTACATATAAGGCTATTGGCCGGCCGGTTATTGACTATGCTGCGCCTATATGGTCGCCCAACCTTTCTGACACCAATTGGAGGAAATTGCAAGTCTGCCAAAACACCGCCATCAGAACTGCCACGGGATGCCTGCTTATGTCATCTGAGTCTCACCTCCATCAAGAGGCGAAATTGCTCTATGTTCAAGAGCACGCGGAACTCTTGAGTAGACAGTTCCTTCTGAACTGTCACAAACCTAGTCATCCAAACCGACATCTTTTGGATGTAGCACCGCCCCCCAGAGACATAAGGAGACATCTCCGTAAGCATTACGATGAGATCCGGCATCATATCTCTTTGCCGTTTGATCTGCGGAACCATAGACGGGCTCTAAATGACCTCCACACTGAGTCGGTAGACAGATCCCTCAGATCTCGGCCTGTGAATCCCGTTATTAATACTCAACCACCTGAATTGGCTGAAGAGGAGCGTGTACTTCCGAGGGAGACTAGAGTCATACTAGCACAACTTCGCTCTGGATATTGTAATAGGTTAAACTCTTACTTATGCAGACTGAACCCCAACATACCAAATACATGCCCTGCATGTGGTATGACCCCTCATGATACCATACATCTCTTTTCCTGTTCAGTTGAACCCACTCTTCTAACACCCACATCACTCTGGTCCAACCCTGTGGAAACTGCGCATTTCCTCGGACTTCCGTTAGAAGAGCCTGATGACAATTTAGAGTGATCGAGCCCATTGGGCAGGGCGAAGCACTGTTAACAACAACAACAACAACAACATAGTTAAATGGGTGCATCATTTGGCCGAAATGGGATTTCCTGTCACAAAAGAGCAGCTGGGTAATTGCGTAGCATGTCTTGTGAAAGAGCTGAAGAGGCCTAATCATTTTAAAAATGGAGTTCCGGGTAGGAAATGGTACGAAGGTTTTTTTAAAAGAAATACGTCCATAAGTCTACGAGTTTTACAATGTCTAACAGTCGCTCGGGCTTCAGTCACGGAATCTGGCATAAGAGCTTGGTTTGACCGGATTTATAAGTACATTCAGGATAATGATTGGTTGGATGTTTTAGAGGACTCAGACAGGATTTTCAACTGCGACGAGTCGGCATTTTTCCTTTGCCCTAAGGGTCAAGCGGTTTTGACAAAACGTGGCTCTAAAAATGTATACTTCAGGGCAGGCAATGATGAAAAAGAATGTCTCACACTTTCCTTATAAAAGACTTCCAAATAATTTACTGCAAAAATATCCCACCGATTGGGCCATTGGTAAGTCAGAATCTGGTTGGATGACTAGCGAAACCTTCTATGAATATATAGCCAATGCATTCTATCCCTTCCTGGTTAAGGAAGGCACACAGCTCCCAGTTGATTTGTTTCTTGATGGACACACATCACATTTGTCTCTTCACGTTTGTGAGTTTTGTAAGGAGCATGGAATCATACTTGTGGCGCTCCTTCCCAACTCTACCCACTTGCTGCAGCCAATGGATGTGGCAGTATTTCATTCTCTTAAAACTCAATGGAGAAAAGAGGTTCAAAATTGGAGAAAGGTAACAATGGACAGAGATTGAAGCGCGACGACTTTGCCCCTATTGTTCAAAAATGTAAAGATATGGCCGTGAATCCGGAAATCATATGAAACGGGTTTAAAGGATGTGGCTGGTATCCTTTTAATCCAGATGCAGTGCTCTATGAAAAAATTTTAAAATCTTCTATTGAGACACCATCCCATCAAACCACTATACATAACTTGGAAAATAATACGTATGACGCACAAAAAACGCAAAGTGACACAGAAAAAATGATTAAGTTGTTTGAAGAAAGACTTCCACCAGAAAACTTTAAATCATTTACTGAATCTAATGGTGAGTGGAATGGGGATGTCAAGGACGAAAACTTATATTATTTTTGGAAAAGTTTCATCAATGATCAAGACGAAGAGCCAAGTTCACATATAAATGATCTCAGTATTTCAAATCTATTAGCCGGCAACGATTTAACTTCATTCGATATAGAGAACATGAGTATAGATTTCTTAGAGGAATGTAATGTTACAATTGTAGATCTAGGTACCCGTAAGGAAGGCGGCTTAGAAACCTCGACCTCCAATAGGCAACATAGTCACAACAATGTCTCACACGTGGAAGATTTTATTACTTACCAAATAATTGAGGATGCCTCTCGGAGTACGAGTATGGATGAAATTCCGAGCACTTCTAAAGCGTCTATTTTGGCTTCAGCTGAAACAACAAATTGGAAACAAATGTCAAAGGACTCCCAGTTTCCTACTCCATTCAAAAACGCGTTCTTTTGGCCCGAAACCATGTCAAGCGATTCAAAGAAAAAAATCGTTAAAAGAAAACTGACCCCAACTGTAGCGATAGCATCGGAGTATATTGAATATCAACGTCGACTGGACGAGGAAAAAAAGTCAAAGATTGAGAAAATCGCTTCAAAAAAGGAAAAGAAGAAAGACAAACAAGTTAACGAAGCACAAAAAAAGGGATCTCTTCCAAAACCGATTATTAAACAAAGAGAGTATGTGGTAATTCAATATGAAGGCGAAAAGTTTCCGGGCAAAGTACTTAATATTATTAATGGCGATCCTGTTAAGTTCCAGATTAAAACAATGACAATGAGTGGGCCAAATTGGCGTTGGCCAGAAAGAGACGATATTCTGGATTATGAAGCTGAGGAAATAATTAAAATAATCAATCCCCCACAGCTCACATACAAAAGAGGAGTATTTTTAATTAATGACTTCAATTAATATATGTATGTGAAATTTGTACTGGAAAAAAAATTTATGTAACGTAATTAAAAATATGTTTAAATAAAAAATAAAACTGAATATTTCGATTTTTACTTAATTTATAGGATTAAATTGTGAAATGATATAGTGTAATATATGTGGCACGGAGATAGGAACGATTTATCACAGAATTGGGACGAGCGCTCATTTTTGTCCCGGAAATGGGAAAAAATTATGTTTTTACAATTCATATAAAATATAAGAAGCTTTATTGAAATTCAATTATTTATGAACTTTATTTTATCAATAAATGAACTGGGAATGCATGGAATGCAATTTTGAAGTTCAATATAGCCGAGGTTGAACACATTACCTATTTTATTACAGGCGTCTCTTAACATGCCGTAAATACGTGCATTTACCTTATGACGCATTAACACTGTTTGGCGCCTAAATCTCACGAAAACTTTCGCTCTTTTCTTAAAAATCGTTACTTAAAATCAGCTGCACTTCACTTGACGCCGGACTTTTTTATCTGTATATATTAAAATTAATTTGTTTGCGTGACTACGTTCAGAACTCAATAACGGCTTGACCGATTTTAATCATTTTTTCTTTAATATATTCGATCTGATTCAGGGCTCATTTGTGACGAATTTTGTTTTTTTTGTAAATCCTCAACTGAATAATATTTTAGGTAAAACTCACTACCCGCTTGACCAATTTCAATAATTTTTCCATGCCTTTGTTCGATCGGACTTAGTGTTTATATATGACTCAACAAAATTTTGAAAAACCTCAAATTTACAAATTTAATAATATTTTAGCTAATACAACTTCACCTGGCATACAAACTGCAGTTAGTTTAGCAACCAAAGTTGAGTTCAATGTTTAAGCTTACCAACCACTGCACCTCTTATATTTCTCATCGCTTCGGAGAGGCAATTTAACTGGTGAGAAGTGAAACATTGAAGTATCTATTTATATCTATATATATGTATAAAATTTAAATGTCTTCCGTATGACCGCCATGGATGTCTAAACGGTTAAACCAAATTCCATTATGTAAAAAGTGCTTTCTTGGCCCTTCTCTATGGAAAGTTTTTCGATAAAAAAATATTCAAAAATTTTAGTTGTTGCAACCGAAAAATTAATACAACTGATAGGTCACGAATTCGCAATTTTGTTCATATTTTGAACATGTGATTGTGATAGTGATAGTGATAGTAATAGCGATATTGATAGTGATAGTGATAGTGATAGTGACAGCGATAGTGATAGTAATAGCGGTAGTGATAGTGATAGTGATAGTGATAGTTATAGGGATAGTGATAGTGATAGTGATAGAGATAGTGATAGTGATAGTGATAGTGATAGTGATAGTGATAGTGATAGTGATAGTGATAGTGATAGTGACAGCTATAGTGATAGTAATAGTGGTAGTGATAGGGATAGTGATAGTGATAGTGATAGTGATAGTGATAGTGATAGTGATAGTGATAGTGATAGTGATAGTGATAGTGATAGTGATAGTGATAGTGATAGTGATAGTGATAGTGATAGTGATAGTGATAGTGATAGTGATAGTGATAGTGATAGTAATAGTGATTGTGATAGTTATAGTGATAGTGACAATGATAGTGATATTGATTGGGTAAAATTAATAATAGATAAACGATATGAAAAGGGAGAAAATTAAGGTGGGCAGGCAGAAGAGTATGGATCTAGTATGAGAAGGAAGAATCAAGTGAGTTTTTTTTTTCAGAACAACGTCTGTTAATAAAATATGAATTAGAGTGATGAGAAAGGTTTGTTACAGTCATTAATAATTGAGTTGCCATTATATAAATATATATACGAAATTAAGATTATGGATAATATTATGGATCATTTCGATATTATTTTCTTTACATTTGCTTTGGCGTAATCTGTAGCTATGCTTCGTGTATTTTTTTAGAGCAAGATGCTCACGGGTCCGTCCATTTAGTTGTTGTGCTTAGTAGAGCGTTAAAGATATTGTGTAAATAAATAATAAAAAAAAATGTATGACACGCTCATTTTAAAAATGTGATTGAATTTCGCACTATTATTGGCGTCAAATATAAGTGTGTTAAGCACTACTGGAATTAATAAAATCGAACAAAAATAGAACAACATCTTGTCATCTGTCGTAAATACATTAAAAGTTCTAGGTACGTATTTTAGAGGATATCACCTTTATAATGTCAATGGCAAAATTTATACATTTATGTTTGTTAAACGATAAATCACATCATGAAATAACCCATAAAAATAATTTCCTTATCCTTATGAATTATTGAATTTAAAGTTATATTCTTTGTTTATGGTTTATGGCATCACAACGAATATCCACATCAACTCCACCTGCGCGTTAAGTGAAAGTCATTTGATGGTAATGTAACTGCTTGTTCTTCTCATAACAACTCTTAAGTGTTTTCACACATATTAAATAAACACTTACATACGATTTTATATATACAAACAGTTTTGAAAATATTTACGAGGAAAAGCTCAACAGTAGGATATAAAGACCAATGTAATTTGGCGAAACGGGGGAGTCTCAGGAATAATTTGTATGAGCATTAGGAATGCCAAGCACTGCATTCCGTGCTTTTTTATGTACCGAAAATGCCGGGAACGGAAATATTTTTCTAAAAACTAAGTATCTGAAATTTATTAAAGAAAATTATGTTGATTTTTTCGTTCATATGCAATAGTTTTAAATAGCTTAATTTTCTTTATTCATTACGTTACTTATGGTGTTTTCTTTTCTAGAAAAGGTCTTACCCTATGAGTGTTCTCAGCTCTCTCTCTCTCTTAGCCTAATCTTTTCACTTCACAAAATATTTTAGTATGAGTAAATATAGCAGCACTATCTACAAAATCGGCCTTTTGGCAGAGCGCAAAGTTACCTAGGTGAAGAGCAAACGTTTGTGAGACGGTTATAAATACTAGGGTCACTTTTTTTTTTAGAAAATAACACACCATTGAAGTAACCTTAAAATTTCTAGTAAATAGCTTAAAACTATGGGTCTCACCCTACAAGTAACGAAAATTATCGTATAAATACTTACTCCATATTCGACTTTTTATTTAATTTTAAAATATTCTATAACAGAAATTGAGTTGGCATGATTTTAAAATTTAATAAAAGTTCCGTTTCCTCACGGTTATTTAAAATTGTGTTACCGATATGCCTAAAATATTATAAAATTTTTTTTTAACAATACTTTATTGAAACAAAACTGTTGAAAAATTTCTTACACCCAAATCTCGGAACCAATCCTTGGATATCGGGATTGTAAAATTATATTCCGAATATCCCGGGATTGTTAAAATCTTAAAAGTTTGCATCCCTAATGAGCATACATACAGCTGTGTTCAATATAATTATAGTGAAATTAAAATGGATATCGTTCGACGAAGTAAGAAGTTGTGGTTTTAATAATTTTGATTTAAAATTTAGCGAATTCCATACCAGGAATCACATAAAAATAAATTTTAAAGCTAACAGGTTAATTTAGCTTTAAAAACGGCTAACAAAATCTTCAAATTTTTTGGGCAGAATTTCAAAAAAAAATTTTGAGTAGGCACTTTTGTAGACCAATAAATTTTGGTTTAACATTGTCCACGTTAGAAATCGCTCAAAAATGTTCCTACATTTTCAGAATTCTTTTCGTCAAGAGTATTGAGTGATTTCTTTCATACAACGAAGAATAAAAATTTGTTTTGTATGGAAAAAAAATAACCAACATCCTTGACAAAAATTCATAAAAACTCAGGGAAATTTTTGTGTTACTTCTAACTATTACTATGCTAATATTGAATGAGCTATAAAACTGCATACTCAGAAATTTTCCAAAATATTGAAATTTTGATGTAAATTTTTAAAATTTAATTAACTTTCCTGAACTTTGTGCAAACTCTGAAATTTCTTTTTATGTGATTTCTGGTATGGAATTCGCTATATTTTAAAAAAAAATTATTAAAATCACAGCTTCTTTTTATTTCGTTGTACGATATCCAATTTAACTTCACTACTATTATATTGAACACAACTGTATTTACTCACAAACACAAAATTTGTGTATGAAATCATCAAAAACTTTTTAACAGCTAAAAATCCTGCATTACCATGGAGATTTTAAGCACATATTGAAAAGCTTTATGTAATTTTCTTGTTTATTTTTGAATTTCGTGGGAAGTTTGCTTGGATTAAAATTTTCTTACATTAAAAGTATCAGCAGAGGAACACTGGCCAAAAATTCTGACAAAAAATTCGGCGGCTGAGGAAAGATTTCCAGACCGAAGCAAATACCTGGCATTAGTTTCAAAAATAAAGCTCTCTCAACGAAAATACAATACATATTCAGCTGATATAATACTTTTTGGAAAAGTTTTGTGTTAGAGCATTCTTTGCTCAAATCCTGAATTATGGTGTCTTCAAAAATACTTTGAACTAGGATAATCTTGCACTCAAGCAGCGAAATAGAAAAGATACCTGTATTTCACCACAAAAGCTCTGTGACTCCCATCATGAAAATTTCTGCTGCACTTTGAAATTTAAAAATGTTCGAAACCTTTGATGCAAGTTTCTATATACACATAGCTTATGTGCTGCCTAAGCCAAAACTACTTTCAATAAAATATTGTTTTTAACATCGATTTTATGTGCTGCATACCTTTACTAAGCTAAATTTATTTTACGCCACCATTTTTAGCTATGCACTTTAGCATTTTCATTCGAGGATTTACAAATATGTCGACACATACTATATAGATTCTATATTCGTAAAACGTGTCAATATGCCTATGGATGTTCGTGTATATGTATGAGCGCAAAGCAACAATTTGCCAGAAGCTCCAACATTCGTTGAATATTTAGAATAGTTTTGTGGAAATAAAAACTTTTCGAATTCAAATTTTCTTCTTTATATTGCACTCAGCCTGATTGGATTTTAGGTCAAATAGAATAAAACAATACAAAACTATGCATCTCTGCTCATATATTTTAGGCGCTGCAGTTAAAGGCAGGCTTCCTAGCTTGATCTGTATTGAGTTATCTACGTAGTAAATATGTATGTTACATGCAAGCCTATTTTGACTACAATGCTCATGCCAGAATAACTTTGGTAAAGTAAATTTGTTGGAGCATTTTATACACAAATAAAAATGTAAATTTTGTAATGCTTCCCAAAAGAAAGCATACAAACATATTTATAAATGCACTACAGTGGAGGTGAGGATTTGTAACGCAATTTGCACAATCGCTTTATAGGTCTAAATGTAATTTGATTTCAATCTTATTGGGACTTTGTAGAGTATTATATACTACAAGGGTAGTTTGAAAATTCGGTGACATCTGGAAATATAGTAAAACTGTAACAGGTCGATATCTGTACAATGCAGATATTCAAGAAAAATTTATGGAAGGGATAAATACTAAGCCAATAGAACCCAAATCAAGAGTTCTAGAATATTTGTATGTATATCCGTCTGTCTGAATGCTTGTGAGAGCATCCCTCAAAAAGTGATGAATAGAATTTAATACAAAGTTCACTCTTCCATTACTAGACGTCTAACTTACAATTTAACATATCCCTTATTTCGCTAACTCAAGTGCATTCGGAGTTATCGACTAATATGTGAACCAGCGCGACCCAAAATGGATTAATACAAAATATATATCAAACGAAGGGTGCTAATGAGTGCTTCAATAAGAGATGTGTTTAAGTTTCGCATCTCGAATGGTTTCAGAGATATAATGACTAAAATCGGAACCAATCTAATACATATACAGTTGTGTTCAATATATTAGTAGTGAAATTATATTGGATATCGTTCGACGTAATAAGAAGAATTTGTGATTTTAAAAATTTTCTTTTAAAATATAATGAATTCCACAACAAAAACCAAATAAAAAAAAATTCAAAGTTAATACAAAGTTCCGGGAAGCTAATTAAACTTTAAAAATTGACTTCAACGCAGTTTTATAGCCCATTCAATTATAGCATATAATGTGCAAATTAGAAGTAACCCAAAATTTCCCCTGAATTAAAAAATTTTTTTTTTGTCAAGGATGTTGACTATTTTTTTCCATACAAAATTAATTTTTCTTCATGCGTTGTATGGAAGAAATCACTCAACACCCTTGACTAAAAAAATTCTGAAAATTCAGGGAAATTTTCAACCGAGTTCTAACTCATACAATGTTGTACTAGAATTAATTGGTCTACAAAACTGTTTTCTCTAAAATTTTCGAGAAATTCTCAAAAAAAAATTTTAAAATATTGATGATCATTTTTTAAAGTTTAATTAACTATCCTGAACTTTGTGCAAACTTTGAAATTTCTTTTTATGTGGTTTCTGTTATGGAATTCATTATATTTGAAATGAAAATTTTTAAACTCGCAGATTCTTCTTATTAAATACGTAGAACGATATCCAATATAATTTCACTACTATTATATTGAAGACAGCTGTAAGTTCTGAGACGCAGCGAAACGTGGCCAGATTTACGAGTTTTGAATAAAAACTAAATTCTGCGGCAAAATTACATTTTTTTTTTTTTACAAAATCTCGTTTTAGCTCACTCATCATTTTTCCCATTTTCCTCTGCATTTGAACAGAGTATTAATTAAATGTACCTCCGAGGAGATTATGGTCAAGATTCTTATCTTATTTGTAGTTTGCTGTTTCTTATTTTTTCTAAAAACTGATAGAAAGATGAGAAGATTTCTCACTGCAGACCTAGACTCGACATATTTGATGTTTCCTATCCAGATACTTGAACCAGGAACCCGCAATCCCTCTTTTGGCTGCAATACCAACATATTGTCTTTTTAGTTCCTTAGCTTCTGTTGTAGTGCGGTGAATCCATTTTCGCCTTCAGTAGCAAAACGGAGCAAAAATTTACCCGGATTGCGTCCACACACCTCCAAATACGCCCTTGAGTGTACCACTCATAAGTACTAGAATGCGTGAAGCAATCGCGAGTAAAGATTTTCAGTGTTCAAATATAGATGTGAGATGTTTTATATTCACTCAGTTGAGATGTTTGTAGCCTCAGCTACTTTACGAACTTGTATTCTCCCTTTTCCCAATATCATTTGATAGATGTTATCGACGATTTCTCGTGTGACTAGTTCATTTAGGTGATCTGAAAGTTTGGGCCGTACGACCAAAGTGGAGCTTAGCAAGCAAAATTTAATCATTGAAACAGATGGCTCCCAATCATTACAGTATTTATGAAGCCTTTCCATGGTTTAGCTTATGAGTTACCAACTCCTAACAGCGGCTTCGGCGAAGCACAGAATGCTTTCAATATGAGGTTCTGCAAATCAATGAAGCTATTTGATTCCAAACCACACAAGTATGATAACAGACTTCTAAGGCAATATTTTGTTATATATCTTTACTTCCCGGTTTAATACTCATTCCTTCTTTTCGTCCTGTAAAAACTGCTTTAAGATCTACAAAGAGATGGAATGTATGGATGGATCTTCTACAGCCTTTGGCGTAATAGTTAAATTCGGTACAAAGCAAACTTAGGAAGCCTGAAGCTGCATTAACAAGCTCCAATCTGTAGGCAAATTACGACATACGTTCTGTGATCGTAAACCGTTTTTTAAGTCACAATAATGTTGAAACTGTCCAACTTTTTAAAAGAATAATAATGCATAATTGAACCGACCGGTATTTCCAGAATTATGGGCTTCGAGGTATTGTGATTTAAAAATTCGCTTTCGATCACGGAACGTAAAACGTAATTGGACCCCAGTTTATCGTAGATGGGATACCGTCTTTCGCACAATACACTAGATGAAAATCATATCCGATTAAAGGATGAAGGAGACGTTGGAAATTGTCATTCTCACTTCGAATAAAAAAAGAACGGCCCAAAGTATTATCCCAACGTCATGTGATTTTGGTTGCTAAGGAAGATGAAGGCCTCGATTGAGCTAACAGGTGGAGCATGACTTGGTCTGCCTTGGTGTTTCAAATTAGTGCCATTCGTCACAAAAAAGGAATGATAGGCGTACAAGAATTGATAATGTTGATATTTGACTCCGCACCTCGGATTTCCTCCCTATTTACCCCACTATCGCATTTTTCCTTTTCTTTCTTCTTCTTTAATTTTTACTCCTTACATCCCCTTCTCTTCCTCACTTCCGCCGGCTTTCCTCTAGCTCTAAATTTTACTTTCACTAGCCCTCTTTCTATCCCTCTTCTCACGTTTTCTCTTCATTTTCCTTCTCGTTTTTATTTCTCTCGTTCTTTTTGCTAAAGGGAATGGCACTGCGTGGGTGTCCGATACTATATATATCCGATGCTGTATCCTCTGCCCCCATAAACTTACTATGAAAATTTCATTAAAATCCATTAAGTACTATGGACGTCTATAAAAGACACACATTCATTTTATTTATGCGACGAGTAGAAGTTGTCCTTCCTAACTCACCCAGTTGACCATCAGTTAGCTCTTAAAGTTACCAGCAGGAACGCGTTCTGATCTTTTTCCATCAAAGGATATGATACTATGAGATTGCTGCAATATATATGTGTACAAGCTTAATTTCTCTTGGTATTCCAGTCATCCCTAATACTTATATATGTAAAAAAAACTTACCTAAGTGTGTTCATTGGTTCAAGAGCATACATAATCGTTCTCATATTTTTCATCAATTTCCAGACTACGCCAATTTTGAGTTTCATAAAATTGCACTTACTAATTAATGTCAATTAGTTGGCTACTGATGCAGAGGCACTTAAAACTCTGAGGTAGAGTACGGTAAATAAGTGAACCGAGTGGAGAGATCACCAAAAGCGTCATTGCAGTAGAGTAAATATGTAACTAAATTGAATTCATGACAACTTTCAAGTATACAAAACTACAATCTTATTCTGCTTCATTGCTCATGAGACTCCATTTGACCCTGCAAAATGGTAACGACAACATTCAGCAAAAGTAAATTGGAGGAAGGCATTCATACTTCGCACAGTTGCTGGCTTGTTGATTGGTTGGTGTGACTAGACTCTACTGACTTCAATTATAATTGACTTCGTGTTTTAATAAAGGGCGAGATCGAAGTGGAAGAAAGAAGTGGAGGTGGCTTAAAATAACTTTCTGTTCCCAATTGGCGTCAGTTCGTACTAGAAGGTATGACTGGGGAGCTTTGTTACGAGATAATGGTTATGAGCCTAGCTAGAATGCTTTTTGCTGGGCACGTGTCGCCTAGCAGGCTCTCTACC
Source organism: Merzomyia westermanni (assembly GCA_949987695.1). Lineage (NCBI taxonomy): Eukaryota > Metazoa > Arthropoda > Insecta > Diptera > Tephritidae > Merzomyia > Merzomyia westermanni. The sequence goes on from OX465291.1 coordinate 31,087,694, forward strand.
ACAGAAGAGTATCTTTTAGTAAGATGGTTATTGAAGGTACTACTATGTCCAAAAACGCCCTCAATACGTATTCTTCATAAAAGAAATTTAATAATTAAGTTAAGTATGCAGGTAATTGTAATCGAAGTTCCATCGGTAATAAAAAGTTGGCAAACAGCACTAACTGATTACAACTACAAAGAAAGGTAAAAGAAAAAAACTTCACTATTTCGCACGCCTCCTCCAAAAAAAAAATTATTTAAAAAGCGTTTGCCAACTGTCATGGTTGAAATAAGAAATTCAATGAGGTTAAAAATTGCCATTTTCCAAAGTGTCAGTGTTTTGAGCGCAATATTGTATACGTACTTACTTACTACAAGAAAATTGAGCATAACAAAAGAACAAACAAGTGATACACATTTGGGTTTTCGTTATACCTTTCATGAACACTAAATGCTTATTTACTTTACAAAAAAAGTATATTTAAGTAGAAGAGCAGATCACGCAACCCACCGATCAAATATATCAAAATAATTTTCGCGAATGGTACCAAAATAGTTCTTCTAATATCTTACGAAACTTTCAAAATTAACGTATCAGCAAAGTTAAATCGAACTTAAAGTATTAATTTCTAGTTGCTTACCTGTGAGATCCATGCAGTCGTCATAAATGGTACCATATTAGGGATGGCAAGATAAATGAAATAAAAAGCGCTAATAGTGTCGGTATTTTTCAGAAGACGATTAAATCGAATATTTGTTCTGACCAATCGAAGAAATAATCGATGAATAACAAAATTAATCGAAATCAAATCGAATCGAAGTGATAAGAAAGTGAAAGTGAAACCTCAAACGAATCATTAATTGACTATGAACGCTCCAAAAATCATTGGTCTATAATAAAAAGCGTTAGCGGGATGATGTCACACTCCCTCAAGACGCGCCAACTTTTTGTTTGAATTTGAAAAATTTTAGAATTTCAACGAAATTCTGTTGAAGTGTGGAAAAAATGTAGGCTATTCCTTCAAAACTTTACCGAATATCACACAAATATTTGCACTTTACTGGCAAAACAGTAACCGCAGAACGTCAATTCCGAAAGCCGAAGCAGATTATTAACAACAAAGCTATCAAAATTAATATTTTTCCAAACTTATTTAAACAATTTTTAGAAGTAAATACTTTTATGTCTGGCACCCATCAAGTATTTCTTTGAATATTTTGGAAAAAAAACTTACAAATAAGCTTACTTTGAGAAACGATATATAAACAATTCCAGTGTTTATTTTATTAAGTAAGTTTTAAGTAAGTATAGGCTGAAGAATTAGTAATGAAATCTACAACAAAAACAACCTACCACACTTAACAAAGATGTGACAAAGATGTGACAATACGAATTTATTTTAGCGCTTTGAATAATAGAGTAGCGCTTTGAATAATAGAGTAAAGATAGCTTCTTACCTCCTGATGCTAGCGTGGTAACAACATTCTTTTTATAGGCATAGAAATAATTTGGGAACTTTTACGCATGCTTTGTAAATATTTTTTTGGACAGAAAATAGGCCACAATTGCGCATTTCTTAGTTACATGAACTGTATTACCGGCGGCAACATTTTCCGGCTGGAAATCCTTCAAGTACAAAATGAAAAAAAATGTTTCTTTGATAAATTTACATAGGTTTCAATTCCTCAGTTTTCGATTAATACCAATTACTTTGAAACAAGTAAGCGTAAAATACTTTTTCAATTTGTTAGGTACCCTGCAGTAGGTTTATTCATACCAGTCTGAGCGACTGCAAGGTTTCCGCTATCATAAGCAGCAACAACCCTCTAAAATTGTTGATACATGCATACACGAGCGAAAAAGAAAACAATTCAGTATTCGGGACGGAATCATGCAGTTAACAACGCGTCCTACATTTTGATTTTTTATTAAACTAATATTGTTTTTAAATTTTCATTTAATTAAATTAAATATAAAACTTTCTTGTAGGTAATAGTTCTAATAGTAATATCATAACCTTTCTGATCACTTCTGAACACGAAATTCAAATAGTACATTATTTTTTTGCGATGTCGCTACTGCAATAGAGGCGCAGCAGCGAAGCAACAACGAGTAAGCAGTGCTAAAATAAAACCACGAAAAAAAGTGGAAACAAAACGATCATTTGTCAAAGCAATTGACAAAGCAAATAACATTTATTTTTGGAATGATCAAAGTAACCTTTTTTTGAACAAAAAGTTTTCAACAAATGCATAAAAGAAATATTGAATTGTGGTTATTTTCAGGGTGGACTTATTGTGATTGTGAAATGCAGTTTTGTTTAATAAAATAACAGTGAATCTCCAACGGAATCCTTTAAAAGCTGCAACAACGAAATTAGCGAGCAGAGGACACATGATTTCAAGGTGGCTAAAATAGCACTTTTTTTAATTTAGTTACAAAGAACTTGCACATTATTTTCTAGAAATAAGCATGTTATCTGCATCGTAATTTTTAAAGAACTCCGAAACTTATAATTTTCACCATAAAAAGCTAATGTTTCCTTCAAAGATATTTTCCACAAAATGTGTCAAAAAATTTTAAAATTTATGCCTGTGAAATCAATTATAAAATTCATTTAAAAAAGGACTATTATGAAAAAAGAAGATAATTACCTTTATAAATGTTTTGCAAGGGTAAAATTGCTATGAACAGCAACAATATTTTTATTGAAGTTGTTTTTATTATTCAATGTAGAGAAATAGTATTTATTTTGATGCATATTGTAGGAATACAATAACTAACATTGTAGTATTACAACGCCGAATATTAGGTTATTTTAGAGTAGACTAAGTTGCGGCTGATCACGTCTTAAATGTAGCATAAAGTACAAAAGATTACTAACTGCACCTTAATTTATATTAATGAAGTAGCGAGTAAGAATGAATCTGCAAAAGTAGCGAATAAGAAACAGAATGTAAGCGCCATTTTGAAAATAAAAAGAAAGATCATTCGATTTTGGACACCGAGCCGTGATCAAGTCTTCTTTATTTTAACCGGTACTACGCACTATTTGAATATTCTATATCTGATGACTAGGCATGGGACTGTTCGAAAAAAAATCCATTTATTCGAAGGCTATACAAAATTCTAAAAATATTTATTCGAATAACACAGGCCGACAAGAAATTTTACCATAAACCAGACCTTACTTTCCTAAAGGTTTTGGATGCGCTGAATTCAAATGTGGACGCAGAATTGCTCTATCACGTCAGGATTTTGAGATATCCTAACCTAAATGTGCAAAAACACCGTTTTTGCCTATTTTTGAGGTTATATAAAAACGACAGATTTTTTTTTTTTTTAAAGCACACATAGCATCTTTGTTTATAAATTTGCTAATTTTTCCATAGCTGAAAAACCACTGAATTAACGTAGGTATGATGCAGTAGAACACATACTGCAGTAGAACATAAACTTTAAACTGCTCTATCTTAGCCAAAAAAAAAGATATTTGAGCAAACTCAACGCCATTCGTAAGAGAAAGACTTCGTCTTTAAGAAGCTATGTGTGCTTTTTAAAAAAAAAATCTGTCGTTTATATATAACCTCAAAAATAGGCAAAAACGGTGTTTTTTGCACATCTAGGTTAGGATATCTCAAAATCCTAACGTGATAGAGCAATTCTGCGTCCAGATTTGAATTGAGCGCATCGAAAACCTTTAGGAAAGTATGGTCTGGTTTATGGTCAAAAAAATCGGTCTCATTTTGTCGGCCTGTGTAATTTGTACTTTTACATACAAAACGTGAATGCATGGTCTTAGGTACAAGCGATGAAGACAGTGAATTTTGCTTCCGACATCTCTCGCATTTCAATACAACTATTCGAATACCACTTTTCGAATAATGCTATTCGAATCAACGGATGAATTATTGGAATAAATACTATTCGAATTTTTTAAACCGGATATTTTTATTCGTTTAGTATTTATTCGAATATTATTCGAAAATTGTCCCACTACTACTGATGACTGAATTTTCAATAAAGTGGTTTGTAATGTAATTTTCTTGTATTTTTCAAACCAAAAAGAACTAAACTCCTATGAAGTGGTACAGTAACTGTTTTGATACTGATGCATAGGCTGACTAGTAGGACGGCTGGTATGATACTGGTATATGTACTGACTAGTATGTCAAGTGGTATGATCCTGATGTATATACAGACTAGTATTTTGAGTGGGATGATATTGATGTATATGATGACTAGTATGTCAACTGCCAATTGGTGTAATGATGATACAGAAGCGGACAATTGCCATCTCGTAGGGCATCGTCGTGCTAAAAATAACAGTTGTTAATATGGAAAAATTACAGAACTCGAATTAGTGGAGCCGGTTTTGCAAACTAGTATTTAACTAGTACAAAACTAGTAGAATTCACTGCAGGGTATATACCGCAATTAAATATAAGTAATTTCATTTAAATTTTTATTGTTTTTTATAAAAAGTTTCAATAAAGTAATTTTTTGTATAAAACAAGAAGTGATCGAATATCTTGATCACCCAAAAAGAGGCTGTCTTTGCAATTTATCATTTATTATATTTATCGAGTAATAATTGTTTTAGCCGTCCCTATTCAAGATGTAAGGCATACACCGCAGCCGACGACATCACAGTCCTTACTTTTCATTCAATACAATCACCTTTTCATTATGCTCATTGCAATCGATTGCATTATAAAAAAAACAAAAAAAAAATTCACAATAAAAAACTACAACAACAAATATCACTTACCGCACATCACCAGCAACAGTAGCAGCCAACGCGTCTCATAGTTGATACTACGCCCCAACAACAACAGCATATTGGCCCTATTGTGCCACATTGTGTCCATGGAAGCGTTGCTGTTTTTTGCTATGCAGATCTTTGTAGAGCGTTGTGGGGCGGGGGTAGTGAGAAATGCAATGGCGATAGGTAAATTGGAAGCTGCAATTTTGCGCAATACAAACAAACTTCCCGCTGCGAAGGATGTCTGCGAAATTGCATAAAAACATAAACGTTTTGCACCGCCTGCTCTTAGCGCACAATTTCTTGCTCTTTGTGCGTATTTCTTACGAATTTTATATTTTTTATTTTCTTTTTAGTGTTTCACTTTTTTTTTTATATTACAAGTTTTACTTCATTTATTTATGCAGCTGCTTTTAGTTAGTTTTCCTTCTTTCTTTCATTGCTTTTGAGAATTATTTTCCTTTATGTATATATAAGTATATGAGTAGGTCTTCGAAGTCTTATCAGTGGCAGATGTTGGCGCTCACTGCCTCACTCACTTGCGTTGACTAAAGCGCTCTGCCACCACACTCACTTGTTCGCTTCACTTGCTTCCTGGCTTAACTTCGCTTGCTTTCGTTTGCGCGTTGACTTGACGTTGTGCACCGCGACGCTTGAATGGATGTAACGCGGTATGCATCATCATGTCATGTCGTTATCTTGGCTAATTGCCAAGTGCAGCAAAATGAAAATAACATGCTATGCCATTGCTAAAGGTATTATCTGTTTTTCTTGCGATTCTCTCCAACTTTGCACTTTTTTCGGTTTAGTTACGAGTATTTACATTCATTTCACTGACGGTAATTGAAAGGCGTTTGCGGTTGCGATTTCACTGTAAATGTACAACAACAAAGAAGAAACATTTAATTTATATATGCTAATAGTATATTTAAAGTTTTACAAAAGTCTTTGGATTTAATTGCAACTGTGGCTGAAACTCGAATATGTGTAAGATGATCGTTTGCTATTGAGGGGATTTTATATACATGATTTTGCTCAAAGTTTCCTAGAGAATCTGAAAAAAACTGATGTTGTTGTTAAAAAGAAACTTTGTCCTACCTTGCCGATAACCGGACATACGAACATATCTTCTCTAGTCCCTGTATCAACTTCAGCTTAAGTCTTTTACGAAAGCAGTAGGTAGATAAATGGGATAACATATAAAGTTCAGTTGGGCTAATAATAAAAGGTGCCATGGCATCATCCCAAGTAAAAAAATCGAAAAAAATTTAACTGGGATTATGTGCAGAAAAACTGTGGATCGCGAAGTCGGTGTTTAATCGATTCGGTTTCAGATTTTTTCTCTTGTTTATGATAATCTCGATCTACTATTTATACAACAACAACAAATAATGTAAAAGTAACACCAGGAAGCAACCCACCTTGATAGAATCGAACTTCAGTGATATTGGGTATTATTGTAGTGGTCACGAAGTGTACTTATTTCTTAGCATGAAGTACATAGCCAGAATCTAGGATGGATTGGTCGAAATTAAAACTGTTACAGCATCCAAACGAAGTTGTTTCAACCTTGAACCACTCCCCGAAGGTTTGAGTAGTGTTATAGTTAGGATGATAATTCCACTACACTTCGGTACTATAACCTTTTGCGAACAGTCCGACTGGCGTGGGAATTGTTTGTTTGACAACTTGAACCATAGTGTCGTAAATTTTAGTCGTCCTTAGGGCAAACGTATCTTTCTTGGACATAATCTAAGCTCTTTAGCCAGAGTCCTTTCTTTTCACTGCAACGCAGCTTCCGTTGTCGTACTTAGCTTGTGTCCAACTATAACATCACACAACGAAATATGCCCTTACGTCCAATGCGTTTACTTAGGTTGAGTTGCGAATTCATTGGTGGCCCCTACCGTTTCCAGCTTTTTAACGTTCAGCTTTCCTTGTCAGCTTAACGAATGCAAGTACACCTTCAGAAAGATTTATTATTCATATCGGCATTCTCCAAAATATTAAAAAACCTTGCTTTCACATCTATAATGAGGTTACGTAATCCAATCACTCGATAGTACCTACGACGAATCTGCACTTATCTAAATTACCACTTTACTAGGCGTCACGATTTGTAGTTCCTCCACCCCTGTTGTTGTTGTAATGATATATCGCACTAAATGAGCGACAGACTCTTTTCCAAGTATTGTTATCCAATTTTTTCAACGGTAAAGTGTTAGTTTTAAGAGGTTTGGACCAAGTCAAATTGCTGCTAAAAGAATCGGATCCATCGAGAAAATGATTGGTGTTATGGCGCAAACATTTGGGCTTAGCCTGGATAAGTACGAGCTTAAATTCCTCTTAGCAAGTCGCGTTCCTCTATCGTGCTTGTACCTGTATGACGGCATTCACGGTGGGAGTTGACAAAGGTGTTTACCGACTCTTAGGGTGGTTATCTGGAATGCCTGCAACTTCTTTTCACATGCATCCATGCCCGCTTGCACCCACATCTCATGATTATCAAATTCTGCTGATGAAACCCTACACCAAGCTCCTATACTGTGTGCATTGTGTTCAGTGGCTACTCAAAGCATTTTTAATATAAAGCATGCCGAAGTACTGGATTGCTTGAGCCGCACAACTTTTCTTCCTCTGTAATACTGGGTATTTCGCTTTTAGCCTGCAAAATGCTACAAAAATCATCCTTGCTCATTACTCTCTGTTTTTTTATACTTAAAACTAGAAGACCCGACTACGCTTCCATGCCTCTCAGAGCTTATGATAGACTGAGTCCGATAGTAATCATCTTATCGCTTTAACCCGTTTAGATATGGAACTTATTCACATCGCTTATGGCAGCACTAATTAAGACTTTTCGTTTTATACCCATATTGTACTTATACATTTTGCGTTACGTTGGTCCACATATTGGTCGACATCTCCGAACTCTGGCGAATTCTCGAAATAAGGAATATTTTCAGCTGTAAGTTAGAAGTCTAGTAATGCAATAGTGAAAGTTCCGTTTAATACCACTCAGCAGTTTTTGAGTGATGTGCGACCAACCATACAGACAGACAGACAAAAATTTCGAAAAATGGTTGATTTGGATTCTATTGGCTTAATAGTGATCCCTCCTGTCAATTTTTCTTAACTATCTGCAATGTACCGACATCGACCTGATTTAAATTTATTATATGTAGAGATAATTTTCAAAAAATTCAAATTTATTTAACTAGGCGAACTGTTTTTATTGCTTATCATAATACTTCGGGTAAAAATCGAGTCGGCCACAATAATAAGGGCCATAACCTCAATACTACTGATTTTTCCGATAAACCGTGGTTGGCCAATATATCGTTCAGTTAAATAGATAAGACTCTCAATTGTACTTGTGGTAAATAAGGATCGGAATGAGAAAATCATTATACGAATTCATGCAAGTTATAAAACCTTGGACTCAGCCGCAGACAGCGCTCACCTTACGTGTGTTTACTGATTAATATATCATTTAGCTAAGCCCATGTCTTAATGAAACATTCGAACGACAAGTTTTTAAACCCAAAGAGCTCCACACATGATTTGTTTGCTTCATGAAGACAGCAACTTAGTAGAGCATGGTATTTGTTAGGTGTTCATAAGCCTGGGCATACCCCTACCTCAACAGTGCCATACTCGTATGTGTTCCTATAGACTCGTGTAGACACTCATCAGTGTGAAGGGCAATAACAAATTGCTTTCAAATAGCGTATGCGCTTCTTTTACAAATTGCTTTGCCATTAATTTACTGTAATTGTTTCTTTTTTTCTTCTTCATATTTTTCATTACCATTTACCTTTGCCATTCTACTATTTTAAGGTTTTGACTGATTTGTTTACATTTGGTGTGCTAACTCCCCTTAGCGAAAACACGAATGGTAAAGCAAAAAAGTGCAAATAAATCGGATTTCATTTTTAATCTGTTTGTTTGAAAAATCATTGGATTTTAAAATACCTCCATTGAATACTAACAAAGATGGTCTTTCGAGTTTGGCGTTATTGCGCTGGGGTTGGTTGAGTTGATATATTTAAGTAAATGGAAAAATAAAAATAAATTGAAAATTAACTTTTGACATAGCCCGGACGTAAAGTTAATTGAAAAGGATATTTGTAGCATTTCATAGAAATTGACATTCACAAATATCTATAGATATAGAGATTCCAAAAAAAACGGCTTGCCTGCGGGAATTTTCCACGTTTTTGAAACTTTTTTTATACGTTTAACTTTCTTATCTTTTATTAATAGTCATCCTTGGCCCTTTTTTAACTTGTCTAACTAGGCATGTCTCCTTACCTTTCAGGAGTATGTTAACGGTGACTATAACTGAGTATCTTGCTCGAACACTCTTCTGGTCTTTGTTCACATCTCCATGGTATTCCTAGCCGTAAAAGTTATTTTTTGTAACTCGCTTGGGGCTCATAGATGATACGTGTGGAGTGAGAAATATGCTGTCACTAAACCGTTGATGGTTAGATTCATGATTACACAGCACAGCTTCTCGATGTCAGCACAGAGGTGCTTTGTATCTTGTCTGCCACCATATTCTGGCCCGAATTGAGCGCATTTATTACCGTTGAGCTTTGTCTGCTTGGTTCTCCTTTGGGTGATTTTTTAACGCTAACCTGCTACGTACTGGTAGATATTGGGCCGTGCTGGGGTCAATCATTATCAGCTCATTGGGAGGTGTTACTTCGTAAAAGCCCAAGAGCGATATTAATAACCTTATACGTCATCTCTAACCAACTGAGAACTAAAAACCTCTCTCGACAAAGAAAAATCACATAATAAACAATTAGGTACACCCATTTTGGAAAATTTATATTTTTCGAATTTCTTTGTATGCGCACTTTTCCGAAATTAAATATAATTGATGTAAAACGGTTTTTGATTTATGTTAATAGTAATATTTGTAAGATTCACTTAATCAAACGTGGCCGGTACCACGCCCAATTATTATTATTACTACAAAAATCTTATCTTCGGTTACCGATACTTTAAATGAAGATAGAAGTACCCATTTTCTGTTGAAGGCGATTTATAACTCTGTTGAAGTATTCCAACCAACCACACGATTTTTAAAGTTAAAAAATTTCAAAAAAAAACATTTAGATGATTTAAATGAATGTGCACATTAACTTTGATCCTTATAGGTGGACTATGAGCCGAATAATAACTTTTTTGGGTTTTCTAAAATATGCGATACATAAAAACGGGGCGTGGTTCTCATCCAATTTCACATATTTTATTTAGCAATAGGAGCTGAGTGCCAAGGAACCTGCATAACAAACTTTATTAAAATATCTCAAATTTGGCTTGATAACTCGCATTCACAGACAGGCAAATCTTCTAGTACTTGGAAAGTGAATGAGGTTCTGCTAAAACGTGTATGCTTGATCCCAATAGGGGTGTTCAATCGAGTTCGAAGAAACTTCTGCTAACAATATGGACACATTAGAATAAATGTCAGCGCAGCCTACCCATTTTAAATTTCGAAGTTCACCATTTCCTTACTCAAAACTGTTCTAATATTTGAGTAAGGTCAAAGTTGCACTCACACAAGCGTACAAAGTACTAGAAAAGGTCAATATAATTAACTTTGTTGAAACGTAATTTATTTGATTAAGCAAAGAGCTATAGAAGGCCCAGAATCCATGAAACTCAGAATAAACACTTAAAAGGGAAAGCAAAACGACAGCTTTCAACTGCACGTGTGTAAGTTTTTGCAGAAGTCAATATTTTTCGGACGTCTACAAGTAACAAAGCTTATCCTTACTGCCTTTTGAGTCTAAAGCAAATATTACCAACTTTTATGAAAAGTCTTAAACATACGATTTTTATCCAGAGGCGATGTAGCTGGACAAAGCACACACACAAAAATGACAGCAACATAAAGTTAAGATATAAATGTAAACTTTTCAGAAATGTGTCACAAAGCCTTGTTAAACAATTCCCTAACAACTGGCAAAAATACTCTAACGCTAACAACTACACGATGTACCTAGACAGGAGCAAGAAAGTTTTTTGCTGACAACACGCGCCGACAAACATAAAAAATTTGCAGAATTTTCCAAAGAAAATTCTTTAAGCATGTTGAACTAGAAAAAAACTAGAAAATACCTAAAACCGCTAACTGTTAGATCTTTAATTTAAAGAAATAGATAGTTATACTACTTGTATGTATATGTGATTACTTTCTTGCTCTACAGGCAGCTCATAAACAAGTGAGACAAATTGTTGGTTGGAGAATAAATCTAAAGTCCCAATTAAGAACCAGGTCGATACTAAGTAGATGTGTAGTAGTTTAAACCCGCCGGTTCAGTAAGCATACTAGGCATTTTGAACCGAGTTTTTTGAAAAAGAAAAATCATTCTTCTCACAATGTCCTTTAGAGAAAAAACTTAATCCTACATTCATAAAATTAAACAAGTAAGGAAAGAGATGTCTTCGACTGTGCCGAAGACTTTATAACTTTCATGAATACCCATAACCCTTACTCACAATTAGTACAAACTCTACAAAACTGTTAATTTAAAGATAGATAGCCCAAGCCCCATTTATCGGAGCAATCGATTGTATGGGAGCTATCCGTTGTGTTGCTCCGATTTTGCTGATTCCGACAAATGATTAATCTTATGCAAAATGGCGGCTCCATAAAAAATTGCATCAAGATATCTCAAAAATTGAGGGACTAGCTTGCGTACAAACAGACAGACGACATGGCTAATCGACTCAGCTTATCGCCCTGATCATTTCGGTATGCTTATTGGTGGGTCTATCTCTTCTTCTTATCATACTTACAAACATCGGACCAAAGTTATAATACCATTTCATGTTCATGAAAAGTATAAAAAGGGTTAATAATGCTATTTAAAATATTATTATCACACAAATTTTCGATATTTTAATTGCTTAATTTAAATTTTACAATAAATAACGTGAAATACTTGTTAAAATAAATTATGATGATAAATTATTATAACTAATAGTAATGATTACTGATTATTTCTTGCAAAGCTATTTATTTTTTATGAATAACCTTGTTTGTAACCCCCATATTCATAAAAATTTGTAAGGAAATTTCACTTTAAAAATCTATTATTTATGAATATGGGGGTAAATATTTAATAATTATTATCCAAAACTTCAAAAAAAAATGTTGACAAATTGCTAAACAAAATTTAAAAAGTGATCTTGTATACTATTAGTTTTTGAAGAACCTTAGGTCCGAAAATTTTTAGTTGAACCGTATTTTATTTTTGTTTTTTTTTTTATTTTAGGCAATATTAATAAAAAAATTTATTTCAACTTTTATTGTCATATGCTTATTGCAACGATAATGCCTAAAAATAAAAAAAAAACAAAGTTAAGCAATAACTGGTTATGAATAATTTTGGTTTCTTTGATTTTTCTTTATTTTTTAGTAATCGTACATACCAAATTTTTTTTTCTTAAAATAATAATTGTAAATTAAAAGAAGCGTCTAATAAAGCTATTACTAATAATAATTCTAATTTAACATTAAACAAACCCAACATTAGCTTCGGGAAAGCCAACGGACTGTTGACACTTAAGCAACCCATTGTTCTGATAGCCTATTGGTTTACAGAACGTGTCAGAATTTCTCCTATAAATAATTCCAGCAGCTTTCTAAATGGACCTGTAAATAAAGCTGCCGCATTTGTCTCTAAAAATTTTCCTTTTCTATACCAATAACAGATTTTAATAATTAAGAAAGAATCTTAAAAATAAAAATAAATTAATAGCAAAAGCAATTAAATATCTGTATTAAGCTTGGCTAGATAAAATCTCATATTGCACGGGAATTTAGGTAGGCTCATTTATCGAACAATGGTCTGCGTAGAGAGGTAAAGATATGTGTTAACGAAGGCAATGGTTTATTTTAGGGTCTAATCGGTTGGTCCATGTTGCGCTTCAGTCTTTCGCACAATACTCTTGTTAGAAAATAATAAATGATATTAAGAAGTATGTGGTAGTTGGTAGATTTCAGATCATGTAGATATAGCGCTGTATAGGTTCCTTGCCGTCGTAGTTGAGTAGCTCCTCAGACAACCCCTCCACGGCAGTTTGGAAAACATTTATTCCATAATCATCGATTGTTATGTCGGTTCCGTCATCTTTACTGGATAGTTTATCGATTTTTATGTTGTAGAAGGCAGGATAATCCTTTCTCCATAAGGTAAGTACTAGTACTCTCTGAAATTCGGTACCAATTTAACGTTTTCAGTTTAGATCAGGTAGCAAGAAGCTCAATTTCCTTATAATAAAACATAATTTTTGCGTATACTCATGTTTCTTTTATAAACGTAGAAATGACATATTTCTAACACTTTTTTCTTTGTTATTTGCATTATTCATTTCGTTCAGTTAAAATGCAGAAGTTGTAAGCTCACAAAAAAATTTTTAGCAAGAATTTGTAGTCATAAATCAAAATTGTACAAACAAGTACGATATGAATGCATAAAGATTATGGGCTTGCTTTTTGCTCCAGACAGGCAAAACAGCGCCGCATGTGCTGTACAAACATACAAGTGTGACTTTTTTTTTTTTGTTTTTTTTTCTATATGAGATAAAAGAGCTAACAATGTGAGGAGCAAATACTGTCGCCCAAAATCAAACACTGTTGACGTACTCATATGCAGGTCTAAGGAATAGCTCTGTTTGCGTACTCCCTGGAAAAAAATAACATCGCATCTTCTAAAATTCCACTAGCAAGGTGATAACATCTAGGAAGGGCTTTAAGCGCTATGCAAACAAGGTTAGTTGCATACGTAACTCTCTCGTAAGGACTCAGTAAGTGAACACAAATAAATCAAAACTATAAAATCGGAGAATTTGGTTATTAAGAAAGCCGGAAGGGGTGGAGGGGAATGGAAGAATTGAGCGCAAAAGAAATAGAAAACGAAAACAAAAAGGAAAAAAAAGGCAAAGGAAATGGAAAAGGAAAAAGAAAAGGAAAAAGAAAAGGAAAAGAAAAAGTAAAATAAGAAGAAAAGAAAGAGAAGCTTAAGGGCAATTCAACGGAACGAGGAGGTGAAAGAGATGGATGAGAAGAAGAGAGAAGGGAACACAAATTTTAGTTATGGAGATGGCAATGATAGGTTTATCCTACCACTGTTAGTATGACTATATATAATATATAGAGATATAATTAAACATAGTATAATAATGAAGAGAAAAATACAGACAAATAAAGAAAAATGCTAAGATAAAGCAGAAGACGTTAACCAACCGTAACTGTAAATATTACCATAACTTTTGAATCAAGTGAATCCATAATCGAGACACCGACTTGACCACAACCGCACCAAAAAATTGCCTATGTTTTTAAGTCACCATGTGCATAACCGTAGTATTTTCGTAACCCTAGCCACAACCTTAAGATTAATCCTTATTCTTATCTCTTTCGGTTTCAGTTTAGGTTGCAGTTGCGGTTACGACTACAGATATGCATATACATATGATCATAGCAATGAACTTTCTTATGATTATGGCTAAGGTCAGATATAAATGTACTCATTTTCGCTCACTCACGTTCCTCAGCTCAGCAAACGTACGTGTACGTGAACGTCACAACGTTTGTAACTATTAGTAACTGCATAGTCAACACGCGAACAGAGCTAATATGTCGCTGTAAACATTGAAATGTTAGGAATTTCGTTTGCAAATAATGCAGCTTTGCAAAACATTTCAATTACCATGAATAATTAAATTGTCTGCATGTAACGAATATATTTAGGCACGAAAACTAAACGAGAACAATTATACTAAGAATACATATTTTAACAACTGTTACAATACTTGTGACAAATAATTTTTACTGTAGAAGGATATAATCAAAGTGCATAACAATATTGTTATCTCAGAATTATAATACATGCATTGAGTTCAGTGAGATATTTATTTATGCTTGCATAAGATTTCCTTTAAATCTGGTTTGTATCATGTTAGCACATACACACGCAAATATATTGACAGAGATTTAAGTCTATTTAGCATAGTTATATTATTCGAAGACAAAGCGCTAATACCCAAAGATTTGTAAATGGTAAGGGGGCAAGTCGAGATACCTAAATTCTCTGGAGAGATTGAGCGTGGAGAAGAGGGGTATGGAGAGTGTAGCAGCTTGCACATCGAAATAATATCTTGAGTGATATTTAACAGAGAATCACTCTTGCTAAAAGCAACTACTTTGAACTGAGTAGGCATTTCAGAGCTTAAATCCTCTCTCGATGAATAAATATCACGTCTAAAGGTAACGCACCATGCCTGCACGGAATCATGGACAGTGTCGAAAGAAAATGGAATAACCCTTAGAGTGTATATCAACAGAAATTTAACGATGAGCTGAATGAGCTTTACGAAGATATGTGCACTGGGCAGCGAACTAGAAGATACTCCTTATTGACACTTCATTTTGCAGCAGGGTAAAGATATCTAGGTCGAAATGGACTAAGAGCTTAACAGACAATGATGATGATGGGATACAAATTTTCTGTAAAACTTCGTTAGTAGCATCCAAATACTGCAAAACATATTTTACATACCAAAATACTAAAAATTTATTAGCGCGAAGTAAACACTACACCAGCATAAAACTATAAGGATGTCTGGTAAAAGTCGTCACCGAAATTGAAGTGTGTGCACAAGCGCTCATACTCGTACAGCTGCAAACTCAAGCATGAGAGTATTGCGTTAAGTGATGACACAAATCCGTATGGTGAAAGCTAAAGCCAAAAAAGCAAAACAAACACAAAATTCAGATACGAAAAAACCACGCTGTCAAATGAAACACAAAGTTGTGGCTTTCGTAGCAAAAATAATCAAATGAAATAAAATTTATATATAAAAAGTGAATATAAAACATATACGAGGTGTGTTCAAAAAGCATCGCGAATTTTGTGTTTTTTCAAAAATTATTTATTTATTCATGAATATCTATTTTGTCCCCTTCAAAGTAATCCCCATGAGATATTATACACTTGTGCCAACGGTTTTTCCAATTTTCGAAGCACTTCAAAAAATCATTTTTTTGTATCTTGTTCAGCTCCTCCTTCGATGCCGTCTTTATCTCGTCAAGAGAAGCGTAACGTCGTCCTTTCATGGGCCTCTTCAGTTTAGGGAACAAGAAAAAGTCACAGGGGGCCAGATCTGGGGAATACGGTGGCTGCGGCATCATTAGTGTGTTGTTTTTGGTCAAAAAGTCGCGCACAAGCAACGATGCGTGAGCAGGGGCGTTATCGAGCCAAGTTTTGTTCTTCCACAAATCCGGGCGTTTCTGGCGGACTGCTTCGCGCAAATTGCGCATAACTTGCACGTAATATTCTTTATTGACCGTTCTTCCCTGTGGCAAGAACTCATGATGCACCACGCCCCTGCAATCGAAGAAAACTGTCAGCAAAACTTTCACATTCGACCGAACTTGGCGCGCTTTTTTCGGTCTTGGCTCGTGCGGCAGCTTCCATTGAGATGATTGAGCTTTGGTTTCCACGTCATAACCATAAACCCACGATTCGTCACCAGTTATGACCCTCTGGAGCAAGATTGGGTCGTCGCGGACAGAGTTTAACATCTCATTAGCAATGTTCATGCGATGCTGTTTTTGGTCACAATTGAGCAATTTTTGTACGAATTTCGCGTAAAAATCGAAGACGATCCAAAACACGTGCAAGCAAAGCAGCTGTCAACAATTAACTGAACATTCAAAATGGCCGAGCTTGTCGGCATAAGTGAGAGACATGAGCACCAACATAACGCCACAAAAAATTCGAAATTCGAATATACGTAACCAGCGAAAATTCAAAATTCGCGATACTTTTTGAACACACCTCGTATACATACCGAAACATTAACGTACATACGTATGTATCGAAGAAAATGTGCAAAATTGCTAGCGGTTCTTTTGCTTGTCAATATGAGCTCTAAATTGAAATGATTTTTTTTTTGTTTGCCGTTTTAAAGACTTTTTAATTTACAGTTTTGTATTTATTAATTTATTTTTAACTTTTTTCATTTAAATTGGGAAGAGTTAATTTATTTTTTGACGAAACTTTGAGAAATTGTTTTTGAAACTATTTTAAATTACACGTATTTTTTGTTTTTTTCCTTAAAGACGCCGTTTCCGAGAAATACATTTTTCCCCGGAGTGGGTAAATGAGGATTTCTCATATTCCCACGAGCAACTTTTACGCGAATGCTCACAAATTCCATAAAAATTTATGGATTTGGGTGATTTTTTTTCACTTTGTAGGTAATCAATCATTCTATCGAACCCAACAATTAGTAATATTTTATTTTTTTTTTATTGCAATATTTAAGTTTTCTTTTTCAATTTTTTTGAAGAACAATATAAAATCATGGCAATAGGCTAAAGCTCATTTTTCTCTATATATATACTTTTGAATTTTTTTCGGGAATGCCCTGGTTTTATATTACACTGCCCGACAAAAAAAAAAATCTTCGTCATTCGATGCATGATTCACATGTAGAACTTTCTGCTGATTCCAAATATGTTATTAGATAATTTTAAGGTAGAGCAGTTTCCGAGATATTTTGAAATTTCAATTTTTGAGCTTAGAAAAAAAAGTAGGATTACTTATCCTTCAATACCTCTTCCATTACCGTCTAGATTTTTATGTTAATTCTTTTAATTTTAAGAGGTTGAAGTTCCATTTCCTCCTAAGCAAAAATAGTTTAAATCGAATTAAAAGTGCCGGAGTTATAGCGAACACAAATTTTTTTCCATGCAAATTTTCACAATCTGCGGAAAGAACTTCTTGAGAACATTCAAGACGCCAAACCGTTTGCCAGCACTGTACAAATACATACGCCTAATATCAGAATCCGCTTACTGGATGATAAGAAATTAAAAAATCAAAGAAAAAACATTACCATTGAATTAAATTGCAATTGTTTATAAAGCTCATGAATATATCTTTTTGGACCAATCCATTGGCTGTGAAAAGTTTTTTTAAGTTTTATGAGGCTTACAGCTTTGAGTAATATAAAATAATAAAAAACCAGAGTATTCTGGATAAAAATTCAAAATATCATATCTCGAGAAAAACGAATTTTAACATGTTTCCATGATTATATATTGTTCCTCATAAACAACATATCATATAAAAAAATTACAAAAAAAACTGCTGCAATATAAAAAAAAATAATGTTTCAAAAACAATTTCTCATAGTTTCTTCGAAAAAATTAAATTTCGACATAAATTGACTGGGTGATTTGAAATGGATCGACCCTTATACCGAAAAGGATATTCGAGCAATATCATATCAGTTTAGCGGTACGAGAAGTTAGGAGTTGCATGAAGTTTAAAAATTATTAAAAAATTAAGTTCAGCTTAGTAGCTTCCATTAAAGAACCATTCCAATAGTTATTTAAAGTTTCTTTCACATTTTCTTTGCAATATATCAATTTGTAGTAGCATTGCGATATTTTATAAAATACAACAAAGGTGAGATACAAATGTTTAATGCCAAATTTAAATTTCAAATAATAACTTAAAAACATATGCAAATCGGCTTAAAAATAACAAATTTAGTAATATGATACATCAAAGTATAGCATATCGATACTGTGCAGCATTTCGAATGAAAACTACATACAAAAAACTAGATAAAAACAGTTGAGGGCTTTAAACTAAGAACATTGATTAAATTGTCACGTATTAGACAAGAAGATTAGAGATGTTGCGAATGTCGAATTTATGACATAGGCAAATACGAATGCTTTCTGATGTATTAGAGCAGTTGTCAAATGAATTTTGGCTTCAGGCAAAAAATAAATGTAAGGGTCTTTTCGATTGATATGTACATATGTAGATTTTTAGTGACCGTAAGAATAAAATATTTAAAATAGCATGCACTTCAGACCCGGTTAAAATACAAAATTGCAAAATAGTAATTTCCCCCATAGAATACCAAAGACATATACTTTGAAACGACAAAGAGCTGGAGAGTTTTCTGCATCACATAAACAGGACGCTTGATTCCAAAGTGTCTCTAGATGATACCAACATTTCTTTAATTACTCAGGGTAACAAATTCTTCCTACACCAATTTCTATGTGACCAACCTTACTGAACTCTCTGCCTTTTATTTATCGCTTTCTTTCCTTGCTTTCCTTTCCTGAATTTGCCATTCATTTCATATACTTTCCTGTTCTTTTTTATCGGCGTCTTTCCTATAATTGCTTAACCATTTAACATAGCTTATATTTATATTTTATTTTATTTCATTTCATTTAATTTAATTCAATTTCATTTCATTTCATTTCATATCAATTCATTTGATTTGATTTGATTTGATTTGATTTGATTTGATTCGATTTGATTTGATTTGATTTGATTTGATTTGATTTGATTTGATTTGATTTGATTTGATTTGATTTGATTTGATTTGATTTGATTTGATTTGATTTGATTTGATTTGATTTGATTTGATTTGATTTGATTTGATTTGATTTGATTTGATTTGATTTGATTTGATTTGATTTGATTTGATTTGATTTGATTTGATTTGATTTGATTTGATTTGATTTGATTTGATTTGATTTGATTTGATTTGATTTGATTTGATTTGATTTGATTTGATTTGATTTGATTTGATTTGATTTGATTTGATTTGATTTGATTTGATTTGATTTGATTTGATTTGATTTGATTTGATTTGATTTGATTTGATTTGATTTGATTTGATTTGATTTGATTTGATTTGATTTGATTTGATTTGATTTGATTTGATTTGATTTGATTTGATTTGATTTGATTTGATTTGATTTGATTTGATTTGATTTGATTTGATTTGATTTGATTTGATTTGATTTGATTTGATTTGATTTGATTTGATTTGATTTGATTTGATTTGATTTGATTTTATTTTATTTTATTTTATTTTATTTTATTTTATTTCATTTTATTTTCTTTTATTTTATTATTGCTTTTTTTTATACCAACAATTTTTGTTGATTTACGGCCTGTACATTTTCAAGTATTCATGAAACGAGCTCAAGGCCAAGAATAATAATTTTTCACTTTTTGAATTTTTATGAAAATTATTATTGTTTTTATTTATTATTAATCATTTTAATTAATTATTAAAAGTTTTTTTGATTGAATAGAGTAGGAAAAATGTTTAGAGACAACTGCCATAGCTTTTCTCATAGATCCATTTCGGAAGCTGCTAGACTTCACTCATCAGAGAAATTTTGGCACGCACTGCTAACCATCAGGCTAACAATACGCTGGTTTTGATGTCATCTAAACTCCTAGTTCTATTCTTCTTTTACCATATGCATGAACCACTTCCGCCATTTGACAGTTAGTAGTGTGATCATGATGGATTTGTAACAGATCTGTTTTATCATCAGAACTGCATTACCGTGTGCTCTCGGTTTTATTTTTTTTTATTTCATTTAATTTAATTTTATTTTATTTTATTTTATTTTGTTTTATTTTATTTTGTTTTATTTTATTTTATTTTATTTTATTTTATTTTATTTTATTTTATTTTATTTTATTTTATTTTATTTTGTTTTATTTTGTTTTATTTTATTTTATTTATTATTATTTTTTCTTTTGGCTCTGTTTCTATTCTTCCGCCTCAACCTTCTGTGGAGGTATTCGCGGAAGTAATCATGTCCAGTTAATAATTGGGTCGGGTAGAATTCGACCTCTCCCAGGGCGGCTTCAGCCATGGCTCCACGTCGGCAATCACCATCCTGCCGTACTGCTGCTCCATTGTAGTTGTCAACGCCTGATTGATTCTCCCCTAGCCTGCGTGCCAGCAACGTCTCTACGAGCTGCTAAGCGAAGGTCTTAAATTATTTTTCTTTTCTCAGCGAGGAGAAATATTGGTATAGTCCTCGCAATGACGAGAACTGCATCTGCGGAGACCGTGATGTATGCTGAGGTAATCAGGGGAGCCCCTCTGCGCTGGGCCGTGGTAAAAGCGGCTCGGTGCTTTCTAGATATCATTCATCCGCCCAGATTTCTGCACCGTACAACAGAACATAATCAGAGGTGGATGCTAGCAGCTTTCTTATGTAAGGCTTTTAGCAGCCTATGTTAGGCTGGTTAGGATCCCTATAGTCTGAGCAGCCTTCTCGCATGTACTTCGAAAATGATCTGAAAAGCTGAGCTTGCTGTGTAGTCTCACCTCCAGATATTTCGTGGGCCTACGCCTTTCTATTTGTTTATCCCCAAAAGTCATGTTAATTATGGTGGTAATCCGCCTCTTCGTGAGGATCACGATCTACTTCTTTGCTGTAGCTAGCTGAAGGCCGCCATCGGGCATACGAGTACATCTGTCTAAGCTGCACGTATCATCTGCAAAAGCGACAAGGAAAGTTCTTTCTGGCATCTGCAGGCGAAGAAGACTGTCATATGTAGCATTCCAAAGGTCGGGGCCTAGCACCGACGCCTCAGCTTCACCACATGTTACTGATACCTTTCGTTGGCATTTCGTCGCTTCATACGTTATCTAGCGGTTTCTTAAGTAGTCTCTTATTATGTCTAGCATGTATGTCGGTACTTTGAAGTAGCGTTCTCATGCGTCAAGCATGTCATCCCACCTGGCAGAGTTAACAACATTTTTAATACCCAAAGTGACCAATAGTACTATCGGTCTTGCCTGATGGCTCGCTATATCGACTTTCTTGACTGCGTCTATGACTTCTGCTATAGAGTCTATTTTATTTTATTTTATTTTATTTTATTTTATTTTTCTTTTAAGCAAATTCTACATATGCATTTGTTTACATACATCTATATCTAACACTCTGAAACCGGGAAATTTTTGGAACAAAATATTTAAAATAATTATGAAATATTGTGATCTTATACTCGTATGCCAATATGTAATGGTTAACTTTCCTGAGAAAAATTCATTTACTCATCCTTGCTTTTAACCCCTCTAAGGTGCTTTAAAAAATAAAACATAAGTAGCAAAAAAATTTGAAGGACATGCTAAGAACGTTAGTTGCTTTATTGCCCGATTTGACAACGCAATTTATGTCTGATATGTCCACTTAATTAGAAATATCAATTTTTTACTATCGAAAAAATGTGTCATATTTGCTGTCCTTCGAAAAGCTTTTTTTGTTAGCAGCAAAATATATGAAACAAGCCCACATGAAATATGAGCAAAAAAGAAAATCACAACTCAAATAACCAGATTTGTTTTATGAATAGTAATTGCATTCGGTGGCTGGGCTTTTACTGTTATCTTTTGCGAATTGTATCTGTCAAGCCGCCAGTCTGTCTGCAAATTATTAGCATAGCTTTTGGCGGCTGCTTGGCTACACTTAATATGACAGCAATTAATAGGCACTCATTTTGATAGTGAATTTGCCTTATGTTAACTGACAGTTAAATCTGTGTACATATATAGTATGCCGTTCGTTACATGAACTTTCTAATTGAAATGTCACAATGCTTTGTTCAGAATGTGTATCAGTTTGGTTGTAAGAAAATTCACTCCACTAGAATATTTCAGAATATTCGTTAAATAAAAAGGAAGCGTGGTTATCTTCCGATTTCGCCCATTTTAAAAGCGATCGGAGATGAGAGTGAAAGAACCTGCATAACAAAAACTTCAAAAAGATATCTAAAATATTTTGCTGAAATTATCGTCTTCACAGACGGACGGAAGGACGGGGCAGATATAGCTTCATCAACTTCTCTTTTCTTCCTTCCACTTTGTTATACATAAGTCACTATCTATCTCGATTCGTTTATGGCGTTACGCACTGTCATGAATAATCTGAAGCTAATTGTTCCCTAGCCGTTGGACTTTCACAATAAATTGTATATTTTCCTTTTCCCACTTTTCGGAGTCTTAAGCATGATTAGCACGCACCTGAAGGTAGCAAATATAAACTTTTGCTTGCCAATCACTAAAAAGGGTAAATTTATTGCCTCCGCCATGATTCTCCTTGTTCGTCCTTTTTTTGTGTAAGCTGAAAGCCTTGTTGAGCTACCAAAACAAGTTACATCTCAATCGTATGTGACAAAAATTTAAGAAAAAAAATTAGCTCGTGCGAGGTTTGAAATAATTCAACCCACTCATTTCAAACTTACGGCATTCTTTCACATGCCTCATTGATTTAAGTTGATGCCTGTGGGCCACAATGTGAGGTGAATTTCAAACAGATTTCGGTGCAAGTTTTGTATTCACTCTAGGGGTTTCCAATTAGGGTATGTAAATATTGTTGGAAACATTCAGCTACCATAGTTTGTTGGTGAGCTTCTGTTTTATTATTTCAATCATGAACGCGAATTACGCAGGGCAATATCAGCAACCATCAGCACTTTTTAAGATAACCCCCGAGTCATTACTGCATGTTAGCGCCTCTTTGATACTAAACGTGGAAAACTAACCCCCCTTAAATATCTATGTTGGGATTTTCGCTACTAAGGAGGCAGGAAAGGCATTACTATTAACAATAACAGAGCTCTTGCTAGAGTGAACAATGAATCTGGATGTAGCTTACCTTATATATGGATGCCCATGCATCTTAACATACAGGGAAAACAGGGCTTAGGTAAATCGATTCAGATCGTTGTCCTGACCAATTCGGTATGCTTATTGATGAGTATCTTCAACAAAGCCATCCATACGCTTCTTCTTTTTTATACCTAGTAGTGCTACGCACAGAAGGTATATTATTAGTCGCCTAACGGTAGTATGTAACTGCATACACATATGGAGATAGATATTGACTTATATATATATCAAAATGTTTAGGAGGAAAAGAGAAACTGATTAAGTCATGTCCGTCCGTACGTCCGTCCGTCTGTTAACACAATAACTTGAGTAAATTTTGAGATATCTTAATGAAATTTGGTATGCAGGTTTCTTGTGACTCATCTCCGAGCGCTAGTAGAAGAGAACAAATTAATTTACCCCTCAAACCTCATAACAGAAGTGTGTTTATTGCGAACATTCAGCTGAATTTATAATACGAACTGAAAAGTATTAAAATAGACCTGCGTAAATTGGTATGCCACAATAGATCACTGCTAGGTATATAATGTTCGGTTCCACCCGAACTTAGACTTCCTTACTTGTTTAAATTGTGCATATAATAGATTAAAGTAGCACAGTTCCTGTTTGAGTCACAAAAAATATAGTGTAAAGGACTGCGATGAATTTAATTTAATATCTTAAAGACATCTTTGCATTGCACAACAATATTCCTCCAACCGCAATGACGAACCCTCTAGAGTACATAATTATTTGGAACATCCGTAAACGTGTTCACTTAGCTGCCATCCAATGGCTAAGCTAAGCATTAAAGCCGATCACTGTGACATTCTGAACACTTTTCATCTTAAGCAGATTTCTATACAATCCACGAAAACCCCCCTTACATAATCGATTTGGAACAACGGTCACTTAATACAAATTGACGCATTTTGTGCTTTCATTGTGATGGGTGCGATGAGCGGAAATGGAAATGTATTTAATAGGAAAACTGTATCAAAGAAATACAAAAGCAAAGCAATTTGGTTAAAGAATATTGGTGGCATGAGAAAAGAGTTAAAAAGGTCCTGCCGAAAAAAAACCTGACCTTTTTGACACGTTTGAAACAAACCTTATGTCAGAGCTTGGCCACTCCTTATCATGCAGCAGCACGAGTTTATTTCCGCTTATCGTCAACTTTTTTCATATGTTGCTGTTCTTTTTTTGGGAATTGTTCTTGTCTTCTTTAGTTTTCCTTTCGTACTGCTAGTTTTTTGTACCATCTGTACTAGTACACAGGGTATTATAGTTTTGTCCATATAACGGTGACTTGTAACGGTATAAAATAAAGGAAACAGATATAGAGCTCCATACAGCAAAGTTCCTAGAATGAACAGGGGAATCGATTCAAACATGTCCGTCCGTCCGTGAACACAATAATTTGAGTTAAAATTGAGATATTTGAATGATATTTTTCACACAGGTTACTATCCAACCAGGGTAGCTTGCTATTTAAAATTGGTGAAATCGAACAATACCACGCCCCTTTTTTCGATATCGGGAATTTCGAAAAACGTATAAAATGAGATAATTCAATAATAAAAGCAGCTACAATAATGAAATTTGATAGCTTTACTGAATTGATCATCCTATTGAAGAGGCATGGCACCGCCCACATACAAGTGAACAATTTTTCAAACTTCAGCTGTTAACAACTTCATAACTGTTTATGCTGGAATAACCAAACTTAGTTCGCGGCTTATTACGATCGCTTTTCGACCACGCCTATTTTTTCATAAAAGTTATCTGATAAGGAGGTGGAAATACTGAACTCTCCATATTTTATTGACTGATACAGGCAAAATGATATAATTTTTCAGTTACATCAATATTCGTATTCTTTATATGGTTATAAGTCAAGCAATTTTCAAATTCGACTGTTAATAACCTCATAACCGTGTAAGATAGAATCGGGAAACTTGGTATGAGGTTGACTTTGAACATGTAGAGTACGCCCAGTGAAAATAAGCGAAGTCGGTGGAAGACTGCAAAATTATAACATACGCTTTCAGAGGTAAGTTAATTTAAGGAGGCTAAAATTAAAAGTTTGTTTATGTTTTATATTGGGAAAGCAGAAAAATAAGTGTGTTGTCGAATACATTCACTGGCATGAACGATTTTTAATCTTTGATGGCGAATTTCAATGAAAAAATTTTATTTTACTATATATAGGACCCCTCCAAAAACATAAAAATCGTTTATTAATTTTTGTTTAAAGCATACAAATACGTTTTTATATCTGTTTTAAGAAGTGTGGAAGGGAAAAAGTGGAAAAATTTCCACTGCATAACTTTAAGGGTTATTTGGGTTAATACAGTTCTTTAAATTTTGGAAAATGGGCGTGGCACCACTTATTCATGAACAAAATGTCAAATTTAAGCTATTATTAACTTCAAAACCCTGTTAGATAAAATTACGAAAAACGCGATACGAAGTATACTATCTACGCTTTTCAAAATTATATATAACCTACGCTGGAACCAGTGAATCTAAGAATCTACTGTGAAAATTTCATAAAGATCGGTTGAGTACCTTGGACGCCAGATATAAGATATGCCCACTTGGTAGCAGAAAAAGTTTAAAACCTCTATAGGTATCAACTCCACTATAATTTACCATTTTACCACGACCACTTTTATACAGCTGGGTATTTAATGTTCGGTTCTACCAGAAATTAGACGTCCTTACTTGGTTTTTTTTTTTCTATTTTCGTCGTCAGTGTCTTTTTTTTTTTTGGAAAGGTCTCGTGCTCGTGCACAGAAATTTACCTCATTTTTGTGACATGTTTAGTAAATGAAGTACATACTTTCATATATACATTCTTATCCATAGAAAATATAATTGCGCTGCTCAGAAATGTTCCTGCTTTTTTCCTTAATATTTTATACCCAACAGAGCTGGCAGCAAAATAGTTTTCAAAAACCTATCTCAGAATGAGTTTTAGCCGATCACACGAGTAATCCAATAACATACATGACATGTCCATTCACACAACTACGGCTCTATAGTGTGAATACTTGTTTGGCATTTGTAGTGGTGTAATTTTTAAACTAAATTTTCTATATTATAATTACTTTTATTTTAATTTTTTTTGACTGACTGCACTGCTGCTTGGATAGCCCTATCGATACATATGTATTTGTTTATACCTTATATATACAGTTTGGCCGTAAAACGGGTCAAACTTTCTCAACTTTTGAATTTATATTATAGATTTACAAAAAAAATAGTTCAATGCCACAAATACATTCAGTACTGAATAAAAAATAGGCAGCGTTCGTATTATGCGATTTCGAAGGAGTCAGAGTGTATTGGTCCGTGCTGCTTTGCTAAATCAGAAACCGTTTTCTGCTAGCGAAGCCGTCAATAAGTCTGTATATTTAAATCTCCGGTGGTAGTGAAATACGAGGTGTGTTCAAAAAGTATCGCGAATTTTGTGTTTTTTCAAAAATTATTTATTTATTCATGAATATCTATTTTGTCCCCTTCAAAGTAATCCCCATGAGATATTATACACTTGTGCCAACGGTTTTTCCAATCTTCGAAGCACTTCAAAAAATCATTTTTTTGTATCTTGTTCAGCTTCTCCTTCGATGCCGTCTTTATCTCGTCAAGAGAAGCGTAACGTCGTCCTTTCATGGGCCTCTTCAGTTTAGGGAACAAGAAAAAGTCACAGGGGGCCAGATCTGGGGAATACGGTGGCTGCGGCATCATAAGTGTGTTGTTTTAGGCCAAAAAGTCGCGCACAAGCAACGATGCGTGAGCAAGGGCGTTATCGTGGTGCAAAAGCCAATTTTTGTTCTTCCACAAATCCGAGCGTTTCTGGCGGATTGCTTCGCGCAAATTGCGCATAACTTGCAGGTAATATTCCTTATTGACCGTTCTTCCCTGTGGCAAGAACTCATGATTCACCACGCCCCTGCAATCGAAGAAAACTGTCGACCGAACTTGGCGCGCTTTTTTCGGTCTTGGTTCGTGCGGCAGCTTCCATTGAGATGATTGAGCTTTGGTTTCCACGTCATAACCATAAACCCACGATTCGTCACCAGTTATGACCCTCTGGAGCAAATTTGGGTCGTCGCGGACAGAGTTTAACATCTCATTCCCAATGTTCATGCGATGCTGTTTTTGGTTACAATTGAGCAATTTTGGTAAAAAAAATTGGTAAAAATCGAAGACGATCCAAAACACGTGCAAGCAAAGCAGCTGTCAACAATTAACTGAACATTCAAAATGGCCGAGCTTGTCGGCATAAGTGAGAGACATGAGTACCAACATAACGCCACAAAAAATTCGAAATTCGAATATACGTAACCAGCGAAAATTCAAAATTCGCGATACTTTTTGAACACACCTCGTATAACTCGTAAGCTTACCTTCAAATACAGCGTCACTTAACTCCCGCTTGAATTTCTAAATTTCTTTTGGAGCACAAAGAAGCAAAGTAACCCAACACAAGGGCGATATTTTCAGCATTTCATGCTTAAACTTATCACTGGGTATCACTGGGTTTTTTGCTTGTTCTATTTTACTTTTTTCATTTCATTTTCTTCCTATTTAACTCGAAACTATGCTTTCCCATTTACTTTCGGCTACGCGGCACCCACACAACAGCACATTATGATTCAGCAAAAGTTATCAGCAAATGAAATGGGCCATGTCGTTTAAAGAACTCTGAGTGGGTATGAATTTGACAGGAGCAATGTGTCTGGCGTCCAAGCTAATAGCAGTCGGCTAAATGTATGTACATTTGTAGCTATAAGTGAGTGGGCAGTTCTTATAAAATGGCGTGTTTCTTTTTCAATAAAAATACTTTTTATGACAAAATTGTCCAATTTTCGATCATATCTCAAAACTTTGGGTACATTGCACTGCCTTATGCTCATTTAAGTGGTTGGAAGTCGCATCAATGTACATGGACACACATATATATAAAAAGTGTGCAATGTCCCAGTAGGAAATGGTCATGTATAGAGATGCACCCAGGAATGAATCGGTCTTAGACAATATACATTCCATAATGCATATTTTTCCTATCGGCGATGTCCTTGGAAAGTAATGTATTCATTTATAAATGCCAGGGTAATGCTGAGAGGAATGTCTTAGTGAGAACTGAGTATTTGTGAACTCATTTTTTATTCATACTGTCTCTCTGTTTCTCTCTCCAGAAGAGAGACAATTGGTCATGGCTGGGCTCACAGTTTAAGCTTCTATAGTATGGAATCAACGTCTTTTAATAAACTGAACGATATGACAAAATAACATAAATCAAAGAAAGCAAGAGAAAGCTTTTTCTGTTGTATTCTCTAGGGAGACTCAGAAAGAAATCCAAAACATGATCACTTCTCTGTTCTTGCGATACATCGCAGCGTACGTTTTCGATGTCATAACATTGAAGCTTCGACGAAGAGCACAAACATTACCACTTCGTGGTTTTTGTGATGCATGCAAACTTGAATTCGGGATCTCATATTTTTGAAGTTGAAGCTGAGACCCTTTAGTTGTTGTTTTTTAGCGAAAAAAGACTCCACGAAGGTTTTGGGAAGTGTTGTCGGAAGTGACCGTCCTTTTCGGGATATAAGCCCGGTACGCTCCGGTACTCCGTTTCGGTACTGTGCGACTATCGTGGTAGAGATTTGGTATGGCCAGTGGAACCATCTAGCTCATGCCACCCTTCCTTCCGTAAGGAAGGAGAAAATAGGTATTGAGAGGTGCAACGCATCATATCCGTAGATCAACCATCGAGTTGCACGTCATAACCTTTGTGCATATTATTCGCCTCTTACGACCGGTATGCCTACTTCGGGCATAATCTAATTCCATAACCCGCAGGGGGTAAGCTGAGAGCCTGGATATTGGCAGTTCACTGTTTTTAGGATGTATTCAACCATAAAACCGATTGCTCATTAGTTGGAAGCTATTAATAAGAGTGCTTTATTGAAAATTATAGTTTTTTAATGGTTGCAGCGTTCGTATGCATCTCCGCATACGTCGTTAAAGTCACGCATGACTAACTTTCCCACTGGGATGGTATTTTGACAGAAATAGTAGCATTATTGTAGGCGACTTACATTATAGCTAGCTAAACAAATGGCAAAGAAAATGTTGTTTGTTGTTTGCTGATTGTTGAATGCTTGATTAATCATGATTTCCCATCAAATTACTGGCACTTAATTTAATGAATTGTTGCCATTTGGTCACACACACACTAGAAGAACTCATCCCTGTGGGAAGTCAGCAACTAGTGAGACTAATTTCTGGTTCAGAACTAGAGATAAAGTGCCTAATAAGAACTAGTGAGATAGCAACTAGATTTTACACTAGTTTGAAACCGCCCGTTGTGAAAACATTGAAATTTAATAAAATTCAGATTTGTATTTGTAAAAATGTATTGTTCTTATAACGTTCTTTAAAGAAAGGTTAAAATTTTAAATCATAAATAAAAAAAAATTTATCAGTTGGTAGGATTCGAACAGACGCGTCCCGCATCAGAGTCGAGTGCTCTACCCACTCAGCTACGGCACACGCACCAGTAGTGTGAGAAAAGGTTTCATATGTATACATTATGAAAGAATGGTTTAAAATTTAGGCTCAAATTATTAACCGTACATAAACTAACCGCAATGGTGTGGCGGTAGTGTTGCTAGACTACCACACCGAAGGTTCAAGGTTCGAGTCCTGGGAAAGGCAACATTAAGGTGGTTAGAAAAAGTTTTTCTTTTCAAAACGAGGGTCGATCGTAAGTAGTAATTTGGCAAAAAGTTTTCGAGAGTAGTTCTACCATGGAAGGCTTCTTAAAATATTTTTTTTTTTAATTCTGAACTAACTACATCCAAACTGTAGAATTTGGAAATGGTTCAGAACTAGAGCAATAGTAGCAATAAATGAACTACATCCCAACTGTCGAATTTTTAACTAGTTCGGAACTGTCGAAAAGGTAATGCAGCGGGGGACAATTTCCACCGCCTAGGACATCGCCATGTTAAACGCGCTAGTTGATTACATGTGAAAAAGATTGAAAGCGAACTACTTGTGGTTCAAAACGCACTAGATGCGCAGCAGTTCAGAACTAGAGATTTCCCCCACAGAGATCCTACGCACTCACACATGAGCATGTGTGATTGTATGTCAGTTTGGTCCAGCGCGTGCACAATCTTTGATTAATGCAAAACAATCTTGAATTTTAGGCGAAGATGTTCAATGCTCGTAAATTTGAGTGTAAGTAAACATATATAATAGACTGGACCAACAAATAAAAATTACTTTTAATAATTCATTCTCGTAATTCTTCTTCTTATTAATCAACACTTTTAACAATTTTATAACTTTCTTAAGGACTGCTATTTTCTTAGTCGCATTTTACTAATTGCAACCACCAGTGAGCGCTGCGTTTAGTTGTGAAAGCTAAAATTTTAGAAATATTTACAAAAAATATTTAATTTTAGATCAGTCTAATACATATTTATATTTGCATTTGTATGTGTGTGTGTATTGTTTGCTTGTTCATTTATTAAGAAAATTCACATTGATTGCATGTATTCCACAATCGTGATAGCCACCCTGTAAAAAACGTTGGAGCATCAGAGTACTCCAACACTTATCCTCATTCATATAAAAAAGGTGGTCCAATTTACATAGCGATGTCCGGTGATTGGATCACCTAATCCTATTCGGAGTACCATTTACTTTGCTTCTGAATAGTCTATAGAGCACCTACGTTGGAGTACTTTGAAAATGCTGCCAAAAGATTACTCTATAGAGTACTCTAGACAAAAGCGAGAATGGGAGTATGTGTTCTTCTGAGGACCACCTACTCCCGCTCTCGCTTTGCTGTTGAATACTCTATAGAGTAATCCCATGGGAGTATTTTGAGAGTACTCTCACGTAGGTGGTCTATAGAGTATTCAAAAGCAAAGAAACGGAGTACTCCGAGATGGATTAGGTGATCCAATCACCGAACATTGCCATGTAAATTGGACCACCTTTTTTATATGAATGAGGATATGTGTTGGAGTACTCTGATACTCCTATTGGAGTATTCTATGGAGTATGAAACGGAGTATTTCCGTTTTTTGCAGGGCATTTCTACCACATACTCGTACACAACTTACATATACTCTCTTAGTTTGCTTATATTTATTTGTTAGTCAAGTAATTTATGTGATTTGTTACTGTACCATCGCAAAGCACACACAACAACCAACAACTACTTAAGATTCTTAACATCTGTTGATATTGAGAAATTAGCCATAAGATACGGAAAAGTATAGTTAAATGAGAATTTTAAATAGCAAACGGCAGTTGTGCTTATATTGATCAATAATTGAAGGCAGTCAAAACAACTTGGAGAGGTCTTTATAGCATTCTACGAACGATCGTGGTTCAATCAAATATCAGTTTTGCAAAACGATGGCCTTTTCGGTTCATGCGATGTGTAAGACATCCAACTATGTAAACGCTTTAGTTCGTACGGCAATACCCTGTAAGGATTAGACGAAAATTTTCGTTTACAACTACAGGGTACGCCACAACTAACGCATCCTAAGTTCCTCTGCTAAACATGATTAAATAAAATTGTAAGTGCAAGTTTTCAAATTTTGTAGTTGTTTTTATTGATGAAGGCCAGATATTATTTATTTGAAATATAAAACAAAAAACCTGTTTTCATGGTCCATTAAAAAAAATTAATTGCATTCTGCACTAAAAGATTTGTAATAGTTACAAAACCAAAGCACCAAATCAAGGTAGGTCTTGTTTTTCCTAAATGGTTGTAAAACCCATATAATCGCAGTGAACAAGCCGATATATTTGGAAACATTTCAAACCACAGTTCCCTTCTCTTATTTAGCCATTAAACGAGGTTGGATGGTCTGTAGAAGTCTGAAAGATTTGCTGTTAATAATTATTTCGTGGTACTTCGGAAATGAATTTTACTCAAATTTAATCAAAGCAAATCAGAAAATACAATTTCAAAGTGTTTAACATTTCTCATGGCTTTATTTAGCGTACTACAAACATTTTTCCAACTAACTGGCTCCCTTAGCACTGTACAGGATAGTGCTAGTGCACGAAAAACACTGAATAGTAATAATCGTTCGTAGACTAAAAATATTTCTTCTTGTTTCCACAAGAAGTTTTATGAAAGCATTTGTGATATCTACTCCATGCAGGACCATTTAAATAACGAAACAAACCCGGGTTTGTCCCATAAATATTTGATGGTGCTTAAGTTTTGTCGCTGCACTTTTTGAGTTCATCGGATTTTTTGTACAAAAATAAAATGGTTTACCGCGAATTTCGGTGCTTAAGAGCTTTAGGATAGGGAGCATAGATCGCTTTCCATTGGGTTGTTGTCTTAATGGGTACTGCAAGATATGTAAAAGACGGCCAACTCCAAAACTCTGTTAGAAACAGAAAGTCTACCATAGTTGCTTGTCCCAATAAATCAGTGAGTAGACTATGAGTGAGCATCTTCTCCACTTTGTTTACAGCTACCTGTTTTCTTATTTACTAGAGCAGATCAATTTTTTCTTAAACGATCTCCTTGTAAAAAATAAACTCGAAGTTCTGACTACGATCACTGTTAGCAACAACAACAACAAGGGTTCACGACCTATCTCGAAACACGAAGCCGTTTTAAACAACTTATTTTCAATCATTATTTTTGATGAATGCAAATATTGGTTATACGAGAAATATTGTTTTTGGTAGCCATAACCAATATAAATGAGATTTATTTTTTTTTTTTTTGTTAAAGGGCTCGAAAAATTAGAAAAAAATATTATTGCATATTCTGGAAGTACATACTTTCGAAAATATCTGCGCGAAATTTCATCCATATCGGAGCACTGCTTTTCAAATTATGCCCTTTAACACATTTCTTTAAACGCGATTATCTCGAAATGAAGTTTTTTGAAAAGTCCCGTTGCGATGAACGTGATATCTTTAAAACTTTTCAACAGATTCTGAAAATTTTTTTTAATTGTTCGTAGTGACAATCTCCTGTCCTTTAAAAACCAATTTTTTTGTCAACATGGTTTTTGTATTGGAAAACAATTTTTTTTAAGGAAATCACACCACAATAGATTTGGCTCCAATAATTTTTTCACTTTTTTTATTTTCACCGCAAACCTCTGCAAAAAAAAAACACTCTTCAGAGAAGAGACCATAACTCCGGCAATCTTTAATAGTTTTTTATGACTTAACTCATTTTTCTTTTTTCTTCGATAGTACTCCTCGTACCAACAAATTGTATTTCCGTTTTTCGAATAAAATTTTGCTAAAACCCTTAAAAGCAATCACTTACTTGGCTCAAATTTTCCCCTCAACTTTGTATACGAGTATAACCCCTTAAAAATAACCATTTTTGATGATTTTTTTTTTTTGCTCATTTGTGACTAGATGGACATAACTTTTTATGGTCAGTTGTAAAATCTTAGTTGATAGGTCTGTCATATAATATATCTGATACACATATATATAAAATGACATAAAAAAAAACAAATTTTGGTAATGGTCATTCTTAACCAAAAAAATATTTCTCATTCATTTACCTCGTATGATAATATGTAAAAATTCCCAAAATATCATAAAGGTCATTTTTGCGTAACCTTTTTGCTCAAAAAAAAATAGCAATTATTTTCAGTACCTGCAAATTAATAAAAATCTGATCGGGTTCGACGAATGATTTCACCACAAAACAAATTTACTGCTTCCCTTCACTTTAGGTAGCAATGTCAACTCCAAACATATTCCGGAAAACAGATAATACAAGAAGTTTTGCCGGAGTCAAGCAAATCATGCCAAGTGTAAGCCGGGTTAGTACCAGAAAATGATGGTAGCGACATCTTTGCGGTAAAAAGTTTCCTGTAGACACAGGATTCAACAACCAAAGCCTTGTAAATCAACAACAAACACTGATAAATTTTCTGAAAAATAAATGCATCTCGACTTGATAGATATGAAATAAACAGCCTGACGATGTATATATTTAATTCATAAAGTGGTTTAATAAACAATAACAAGCTCATAGATCAAGAACATAGCTTTTAATTAAGGTTAAATGGGATCCATGCCTTTTAATATAAACTAGAGAACGCCCAGTGGTTGAAATTCAACCACTAAACTTTATTTTATTTTCATTATTTGCTGTACTTTTCATCTGCCTTTTTCCCTTCCTTTCTCTGTCGTTCCTTTCCTCTAACATATTTTCGTTTTCCTTGATTTCTTCTTTTACTCTCTGCAGTCTCTATTTTGAATTTATTTTATTCTTCCCTTTCCGTACCCTTCCTTTCCTTTTCCTTCCCTTCGCTTCCATTCCCCTCCTCTCCTTTCCGTTACTTTTCTTTGCCTTCACTTTATTTTAATAAACTTTGTTTTATTTTTTTTTAATCTTATTTAATTTATTTTATTTTATTTTACTTTATTTCAATTTACACAAACCCAACCACAAATACAAATCAAGCTTCGGTGTTTAATACTCTTTATGGGTAATCATTTATTTTGTTTTTGTAAACCCTGTTTGTAGGTAGCAGCAATGAAGTTTACATATTTGCCCA
Organism: Merzomyia westermanni; assembly: GCA_949987695.1. Lineage (NCBI taxonomy): Eukaryota > Metazoa > Arthropoda > Insecta > Diptera > Tephritidae > Merzomyia > Merzomyia westermanni. Next base: position 31,122,572 of record OX465291.1, read on the forward strand.
TATTTGAAATTGCTTGTTTATGTCTCCAACAAAGCAACTTTTCGTGCTCTCAGGAGAGCCGCTGACACTGGGCAGCATAGCCAGTGATCAATGCGCTGTAGTTCGAATGCTTGTTATTCATTGGTCCACTACCAACTCTTCGCATTCACAGTGAGAGCCGATCACACGAGTAATACAAAGTCGTGCATGACATATTTACTCACACAACAGCGGCTCTATAGTGTGAATAAGTGAATGTGTAGTGGTGTGAGGTTATGTTAAATTTTTTATATTAAAATGATTTTTTAAATTTTTTTTATTTACGGATAAAAGGACACCTTAAAATTTCCTATCTATACATATATAATTTGTATACCTTAGAACTATAGTTTAGCAGAAAACGGTTCCACATTGCATTCATTTTGTCTATTTATATATAAGATAATTCTAGTGTATATCTCACGCGAAAATTTCCCACATTTCGATAGCAAGACTCCCCAATTAAATTATACGTTTTGAATTTTTTCAAATCATTAAATTTCTTCCCCACCTAGCGGAATTTTCTGCACTGTATTGGATCGCTATCGGGTCCTAAACTATGCTTTCTGTTTGAAATCAAGCTCCCACCAGTAAGTTTTTTAAAAAAAGACAGCAAGACTCTGCCATACTGTACCTCGATCCGTAGGAACTTTTCTTCCTTTATTTGCGTAGTCAACGAACTCGAAGTTTCAAGTCTAACGCTCCGACTGCAACCGATTTGAATTTTTCCACATTTCCTACCAAAAACAGGCGAATAAACCCAAAATAGAAATTGAAAAGTACTTTTTATGACAGCACTATGCTCGAACAATTTTATGAGCATGAAGCTTGCCCAACACACTTAACTAGTCTACATTTCGCTATCCCAATATAGAAGCCGACATTTTGTGGGTTGACAACAACAGCCTAATTTCAACACTGTTTTTTAAACTTACGAGTTTCAAGTTTTGCTAGTTTTATTTAAAGTTTAGAGTAAACATTTCAAGCTTAGCTATCAAACCAATGCTGTAGAAAATTTCCATACAGAATACGCAAAATGTTTAGAAACCATGGCTAAGGTGGCTAATCAAATTACATACTATAGCCACTTTGATTATAGCCTGATTTGTATTGCGTCTTAAACAAATAAAATTCTGAGAAGCAACTCAAATTTACACTGAACTCAATGCAGCGCGGAGCAAAAAACTTTCTTTGACCCTCTTCACACACTATTCAATTTTAAAATGATTATTGGAAAATAACGAAATTTGAGATTGAAATTAGTTGAAGCACATACACAATCAATTCTAAATATTAATAACCATAAGGGGACTTCTGCACGAACCGCATGCTAAGAAATAGTTCGCAACATGACTTGATCTCTACAACACCATTGACGGCGACCCTTATCACAAAGGGCAATAGCAATCAGCAAGAAACAACAACATCAAACACACAATTCTCCATTATTGCAATGTGTAGCTAAAGCAAAAGCTGCAATAAAAACAACAGCAACACCAACTAAATGTTGTGAGATATACGGAAGAAACCAAGTCAACCGCGACCACATATTTGAAACACTTTCAATCAATTCATTGACTAACTCTCAACAACAAGATTAAGCTAAAGAGCTCAAACAAGTGTTCGTGTGTGTTGATCGCATACAAATACGTTGCGAGTTTGTGGCAACCCTGTAGGGTAAATCTTTAGTTCTAAGCCCAAAAAGCGCTATTTAAATGTTTTTAAAAGTAACTTAAATTATTTGGAGGTTTAGAGAATATTTTTTATGCACTTCAGGTATGAGTTTTTATAAATCAAATAACAGTACAAGTGAAATGCAAATGTTTGCAAAATATACATAAAAAGTTTTTGAAATTTTTTTTTCGCAAACTTGTAAAAACAATAACTTTGCGAAATCTCAAAACCTATAACGTTTTTTTTTTTTACTTTCTGTCTTCAGAATCAGAATCTGCAAGTTTTGTCAGGTAATCAACATGAACCAAGCTTACGGCTATCAATTTGTGTATATATACTACACGCTACACGCTGAATATATTGGTTTTCAAAATTGTCAAAAGCTAAACTCTGGCTCTAAAATTTATCCATTTCGAGGAAAACTCTGCACAGCTAATTTTTAGACAATATCTAATATGCCATCTCTCACCAGTCAAAACAATATATTATGCTACGGACAGCTTAATGGAGCCTTTAATAGAACAAAGGCCAAAAAAAAACAGTCTTTAGAAATTTTGTCTATATGTCTGTATGTTTGAACGTGCATCACTTATAAACTGATGGATGAAATTCAATGAAGTTGTTACAGAACTATTGCTAGACTTGTAACTTAGAGTTAAGGATTATTTCTAGCGCAACAAACTATTTTTCCCCTGCAGCATAGAGTGGTAGCCATAAAAGTTGGCACACAATATTTTTATAGTATAGCGAAATTATTTCAAGGAAATGTCTGCTATAATAGATACTACGTGAATAAAAGAAACAAACTATCATTATTAGATCAAAAGAAACCAGATACAAATTTTATTTTATTTTTTGCCTGCCTTTATCTATTATGTTTATAGGCACATCACTAAACTACTGCTTCAAATATAATACTTTTTTCACAAATATATATCAATATACGAGTAGACCTCCATATTGAAAAATAGGACATATTTTCACATTGCTGCTGTATGTGTTGTGCTTTTGGGTGCCTGGCGAAGCCTTATACAACCTTGGGCGTCTAGTAAAAAACAAAAAACCAAATTACTGAAATTGAAAGAATTCCTTTTTTTTCGTTGAAGCTCAATATTATAATGTTTCTTGCTTATTTTGAACTAGTAGAAAACTTAGAACGATCTAACTAGTACCTATTTGACATTTAAGATTTAATTCTAGAAATTTTTTTCATTTTTCCCAAATTTTCCTGCAGGGAATGTCAATATCCGAGTCTTTGTGTAAAGAGAAAACTTTTCACTTGACTCATGAGTGGCCGGATGACATATATAGATAGATACAGTTGTAAAAGAAAATGCGTTGAAAGAAAATGCCCTCGAGTTTTAACAAAATTACTGTAAAGCAACAAAAACATATAGTGAAAGCCAATCAAAAGATGTTGCGTGCAGACGGCTAAGTATTAGTTATTTATATGTGAAAGTATGTGGCCAAGTTTATATGTGTGCACACTCGGGTCGTTCCAAATCGACCAACGCTAAGGTAACCCTTTTCCATTTGGATAAATGTATGTCAAATTTTCTGTCATCAAATCTTCACTCTCTAACCAGAAACATGAATGTGCTAAAATGAAAATTTGGTAACTTAATATTAAAGCATATTGTTTTTGACCTCGTTTATATTGTATTATTCAGATAACTTAGATTACAAAGGTTTTCTGTTTTCTTATATGCAGATACTCGGGAATTCGATATAACGTAGAACTTTCCATGAAGCTTGAAAATTTATTGACCCAACTTCGGAAAATGTGCACGTGCTTGCCTCTGTCAAGAGCGAGGCGTTAACTATAAAGTTGCTTGGAAAGAAACGAGACAAGGGGGGAAATTTTTTTGTTATTTTTTTTATATCGTGTAAAAATAAGACGACTGTTGCTAGTTTTCCACCGCTACTATTTACAGATCTTTGTGAATTTCAAGAAAAGAAAAGCTGTTAACTAAAATGCATTAAAGTGAATTAAAGTAATTGAAGATGGAATGCCTCATATAAAGAACACACGATATCCTTTAACTCTAAAAGTGGGAAGTAGGAAGCGAATATGTCGCTATTGAAGCCAACAAACTGGGTTACAATGAACCGCATTAAAAATTGTGTACAAATGATATAAAAGTATGTGAGCTAGCATGTGTGTGTGGAAATGGATAAGCGAGTATGCGGAAGCAGCTAAAGTATTATATAGAAACCTTAAAAGTTTCGTAGATATCTTGGATAATACTATGCAATAGCATTTTGGCATTGATATTCCTATGTCTAGGCAGCCAAATGAGTGTGATGCTGGCTGACCTGGCTGCTGTATACAGCGAATTCTTACGGTAATAGATGGAGTTAAAGGACTTTAATCGATAAGTGAGCTCCAAAGCGTTGCTGGCTTGTCTAAGTGTCCGCCCGCTGAAAGAAGATCACCAGATTTTAGAATTTTTGAAGAATATTTTGAAATGAGGTCATCTTTTGCTCAGCCGTTGATATGTATGCTAGAGCGGATTAAATTTTTCAGGAAAATCACCAATGCGGAAAATGTTAGGCGGCTCATTCTGAAGAACTGTTTTTAGAAAACTATGGGTCTCACAGCCATATTCTGTTGAATATTAAAGACTCCTGTATCAAAACAAAAAACGGACTAGTACAGTTCTTTACACAAACTTTAAGGTTATATTCCCATCCAGAAAGGACTGGAAAGAAGTGGGATTCACTCAGAAATTGGACGTTTCATTTTTTATTGACGGATCCAAGATGGCCTGTGGAGTAGGAGCGGGCATTTTCGCAACACAACCGAACTTGTCCCTATCTATGCGTCTCTGAGACTTAGCCAGTGCATTTCAATCAGAAATCTACGCTATCCAGAAGGCATGCAGGGCATTACTGTGTGAGGACATCACCGGTATCGGATAGCAATTTTCTCCGACAGTCAGGCGGCTCTTCGGGCTCTCGGGTCAGCAACGTTTACATCGAGCCTGGTTGGTGAGTGCAGGGAGTGGACCATGAACTTGGCAAATCGACATATCGTTTCTCTATGGGTGCCGGGGCATCGCAACATACAGGGAAACGAGACTGCCGAGGTCCTTGCACCGCTGGGACTCTTCAAAGGTTAAATTTCTCAGCATTGGCTAAGTGAGGCTCAGAACAGGTAGAAGCGTTTGCGGTCCTGCAGATTGTCAAGGAGTATCCTACAACGAAACGCGATCTTCGATCCTTCTCAGGGTGAATAGAAGGGAGTTTTTCAGATTAGTTGCGGTGCTCGCTTTGCATTGGACTACCCGGGCGCACGCGGCACGAATGGGTCTGGAGCACAAGGCCTCGCGCCGCAGTTTCAAACTTCCGGGGCCGGAAGAGACGGTGCGTTTGCCCAGCACACTGCCGGAGTAGAATAAAATTTCTGTGGAAACCCCTGTTCGGGAACCTTTCCAAGCTAAGCGATATAAAGCCCGGGGAGCTTCTTAAATTTTTGAACTAGACGGCATGGATATAGAGACAAATAGTTCCTTAAGCAAAATTGCTCAGAATTATGCATAGAACATTTTCCACACAAACGATTTTATGGACAAAAAAGCGACTTGTTCTAATATATACCATGCACCCACTTATTGAGTAGAAATAGGGTTCACCTTATAAGTTTACCTTCTCTGGAAAATCGAAGAATTTTACTAGGAGTAATGTTCCTCCATAAGCTAATTATCGGCCTTTGGGCCAAATTGATTCTTCTGACCTTGTTAGCCGATTGAATTTCTATGTTTCTGCTAGATCGTCCAGGCACTATATGCCTTTTCCATTACCCCTTCGTCGTCAAAACTTTTTGTCTATTAATGTCTGGTGTTCGTACTACAACGACTTATCTAGCGTTATCAGCCTTGAATGTTCTCTTGCATCTTTACATGACACAATCCTGGCATTTCTTCCAATTTCTGATTGACATACAAGAAAGGATCGACCCATTGTTTGTGTCGCTTGTTTCAATCGTAGGAGAGGGCGTATTGGAGACAAGCCATTTCAGTCGCTATTATATTTGTCAGTGTAGTCTGTAAGATTTGTTGAATCTGTTCGATTGTTAAGTAAATTTTTTTTTTTTTGTTAATTTTACTTTTGTTATATTTTATATATTTATAATAGTACGTTTCGTATCTTCACTTAGTCGACCGCTTTGTGTTAATGTCGACTTAAAATAAAAATTAAAAAAAATTAAAATAAAATTTCGGAGCAACTCCATCAACAAACCATAGCACTAAATTGGTTGCATAGTGTAACTCAAGCGTAAATACATCCATAGATTCGTGTTGTGTATTTGCAATGAAATAACTTTATACCAAGTGTATTTATTTGTTTGTGCAAGCACTATTGGTCGTCAAGTAGTTGAAATTTATTAGCATTTTATAAATATTTTTTCAAATGATTAAATGAGTAAAAGCAATTTAATGGAAACTAAACTCTTGCGACGGTATATTCAGTTTCATTTGAGGACTTAAGTAAATACATATTTTAATTTGTTTGCATTCTAAATGTTTGCTATTTGAATATCTTGAAGAAAATGAAATCTGATGGGTTAAAATTGCTGTAACTTAAATATAGAACTTCGATTTATAGATTTGAGTTGAAGAATTCAGACGCATTTTTCTTTGCGTAACAAAGCAGCAAGAGAATTTAAGGTTATCCTCTATCCTGCTCTTTGCTAAGGATATGGTAAAACCACATACAGCTCGAAGCTTGCCACAATGGGAGGGACCATAAATCTTTAGAAAAACGATTCTCTCGAATATTCTATACAGCCGTATCTTTGTTCATCAAAGTACGGATTTCCATCGCATTTATCTAGCCAATCTTAAGTAACACTTTTTAGAGGGACGACCCCGTTTTTGAAAAACTTTTTCCCAACTTTGATTTTCTTTCTTTTTTTTTTTGATGTTATTTTTCCCATCACTTGAAGCTGGGACCTTCAGTATAGTAGGCGAGTAACACTACCACCACACCCTGGCGGCCGCCATACAAGCTTAGCGCAGCAAATAAGTTCCCAAAGGCGTCACTAGGCTAGTTTCGCCACTCAATAAAGGTGACTCCCTAATCGACTTTGACAGCCAATAAAGAGGCACAGCATGCTCCTAGCCTAGATAGGTTTAACGAAAATTACGACGAAAAGTGTGAATGACGCATGGTCAGTGGCCGTCCAGAGTACCAAAATCGCAAAAACACGAATTTTAAAAAAATTGTAAAGATTAATTGTGACGTGTCGCAATTTTTTCTTGAGCTTCATAATAGACTAAACCTTGTTATTTAAATGAGATAAAAATCAAGTTATGATAATGCACCCCAAGCACGGAGCGATGGCTCAAATTATACCAATTCCGGGATTTCACACGCGCTTTTCTCATAAGCTCAGCATGGTGCCAAATTTTGAGCACATATTAAATTTTTTTTTTTTAATTGCCATTCTTAATGTAAAACGTCAGTAATAGAAACAGTATATGCCACGGAAACTACAAAAAGTCTTTCTGAAAATTTTGTATGGTAAAATTCAGAAGCTAAGAATTAGACATCAAAAAGAAGAAAAGCAATTGATTGATAATGGGAGGTGTAAGTCCTTATCTCAGCCAAGTAGTTACTACTATTTTCAGCACCCTTAAACCAAGTTCTAAAGTTGCGAATATATAATCAATTTTTGTATTAATCGATTTTTATATCTATTTTATGAATTTTTAACAAACCGACTATGAGAATCACACATTTTAAAAAAATTTTGCTAAGCAGTATAATGGGTGCGAGTTCGCCGCACACCATCTTGTATGAAATGTTTATGTAAAGAATTACAAAAAAACTTTAAAACCTTAGTAGTCGCCCAATAACACTTTTCTCACATCCTGGGCATTTACAGTGAAGTCTCAAAGTGTGATACTTGTCTTGAAGGGGGTTCCTAAGGAATTTTATAATTTCATGTGCTCCGTTGCCCACCAGCACTAATTAAGTCGGTTCATTATATGTTAAACAGTATACTGATCATATGTGATAATAATGTGATGCAATTTTATTTTAGTTTTGAGACCAAAAAGTAGGCATATTTTATCTTATTGTTTTTTATAATGTATACCTAAATTTACAAACTTTAAAAAAGTCGATTTGGTTATTTGTTATTTTTTTTTTACTTATTATTTTAAATAATTTTCATTTTATTTAATTATACATAATGTAGCAGTCATTAAAAATCGATTTCCCCAATCGAGTTCGCATCCCTTTTAATTGTGTGCTCATCCCTTACTCCAAATCCCAGTTAACCACGCTTTACAATTTCTAAAAATTTAATTTAAAACGAAACATCTTCTTTCACACATTTTCACACTCAAACCAACATACTACGAATTCTAAATGAATACAACTTTTTAAGCCATTCAAACAGCGCGGATTATGGTGTGCCACCAAGAGTTAATTGCTATTGTTGTGACTACTGCTTGCCATTTGCTGTTGGTGCTTTATAAGTGAGTGATCATTTTTACTGCGAAAATACAACGAATGAAAATAACGAAAGTAGCAGCAGCAACAACAACAGCAATGTGCTAAGACATTCGTCACTACAACAACACTGGTAGCAATCAGCAGCACTAACAACAATAACAACTTAAATTAAATCCAAGTAACTAAAGCTGGCGCATAATAAAACTTAAAAACTCGTTAAACTTTTGCGCTTAGCTCGCTTTTTGCTTTTTCCAACATTTGCGCATAGAAAACTTTGTTTGACTGCGAGCTTTATCGTACATAGTAATCGGCTTTTTAACTTCTTTAACGCATTCGCAACAAAACCGCATCGTAACACCGCAGCACTACGACTTCATTCACATTTTATGTGGCAGCGCATGATGATGCCGTCAAGTTGTTACTCTTTCTATTTGGTTTTCATTACAAATTGTATCTTTTGTTGTTGTAAATTATCAACAATACCGTAACGTACATTTTAACTATTCCACACCACGCACGCCAAAACACATCCCAGCACCAACTAACAGTTCGGTTTTTTAATGGTGTCAGATTCTCCCAAGAGTTTGCCGATCGGTGTCTATTAACAAACCGCACCATGTTTCTTATTGCTGTCACTGTGTTGTTGTTGTCATTGTGCCTCCTGCCATTACCTCTTGACAATATAAATATTCAAACATGGCAGGGGTGTAGCCAGGCTTCAGCAAAATATTATTGCTTTGTTCTAATACTGACAACGTAAGTAAAGTTTTTATATAATTTTCTTTTATTTTGTAAGCAGTCTTTATAACACACCCGAGTGCAGTCAGAAGCTAATAGTTAAATAGTTATAGATTTATTACTCATCCTATTTTTATATTATTTATATATTTTAATTTTTTAACACTTTTCAAATTATTTCCATTTTTCTCGTATTTAATAATTTTAATCGATTATAAAACACAGCCGACAATTATCGATATAAGCCCTTGCTTAGTTTCTTTATAAGCAATTTTCGAAATGCATTGTATGTATAAGTTTTTTGCGATTATTCATTGCTTAACATTATTTTCCATGAATAGTGCCACGACTTGTACCAATGTTTTATAGATTTACATGGGCTGTGCTTGATTATTGCTAATTTCAATTAATTTATATCTCTTATTAACAATATATAGTGATTAGTATTTCCGTATTCTCATGTTATTCGATTGTATACTTTGTGTTCGATGGGAGCTCAATCGATTTTAATAAATTTTATATCGATTATTTCCTATATAAATGCATTATATGAATATTTATCGATTATTACTTTTTAAATGTTATTTTCGATTAATTCTGTCTCGACTTGCATCAATGGACTTGTATCCATTGATTGTGTATAGATATTTATCGATTACTAATTTCCTACGATTATTTTCGATTAATATTGTCTCGACTTAAATTAACATGATCAGGTTTTTATTGTCTTCAAGTTTTCGAGTTTCATTTTTACGTTTTATTTTCGTTTAACAATGACTCGTTTTTAATCAAATTTAGCAGATTTCTATTCACTAAATTCCAATAATATTTATTCGAATAATTTATAATTTTATTCGAATAGTATTATTCGAATTAATGACAACTATTCCAATAATAGGTACACGCAAACATACATACATACAAACAAAACGTGAATGCATAATCATAGGTACAAGCGATAAAGACAGTAAATTTCGCTTCCGACATCTCCCTCATTTCAATACAACTATTCGAATACCACCATTCGAATAATACTATTCGAATAAACGTATAAATTATTCAAATAAAAACTATTCGAATTTCTTGAAACGAATATTTGTATTCGTTTATTCGAATAGTATTTATAAAGACTATTCGAAATTTTTGAAACGAATATTTGTATTCGTTTAATCGAATAGTATTTATTCGAATATTATTCGAAAATAGTGCCACTACTAATATTCACTCTGTTTGATTCATATTAATCATTCGATAAGTTCATATCAATCAAATGATAAGTACCGATTATTGATTTATACTAACTCCTCGTCTGTGGATTCCAAAATTACGATATCTATCGAATTTATTGCTTGGAATTACAGCGTTGCGTTTATCGATTTTATAAGCCGTTACAAATTTTTAAGGTTTTTCGATATTTATCGATTTTAATAAAAGAATAAATATATATTTAATCAATTTATAAAGACTTTTTTCTATACCGGCTATCGATATTTATTGATTTTCTTGTATGCACACTTACCGATTGCCGATTTTGTAATTTTTAATTTTTCTATTCGAAATTTTCATCTGCTTTTCCTGGATTTCGTATTTCCCAGGAGCTTATAAAATCTCTGTCGCTTAAATTTGTTTCGACTTTTTCATGCTGACTATTCATTTAAAATAACTGTTAGTTGCTACGATGTCCATCTACTTTATTGCTTTACGTTGAAATGCATTCCCTTAGAGTTCAGAGTTAGAATTTTTTTGGAGAAAGAGTCAGCATCACATTTCTTTGGTAAGCACTTCCTATGCAATGATTGAACCTTTATTTTACCTTCTTTGGGTGTCCGTGCATTGTCAACCAAAAACAAGAAACAAAAAGGTATCATCCACAGATGCGGACGCAATATCACCCCCTCCCCCTCCTATTGTGCCCAACTCATTTAAAAAATATTAATAAAAGTGACTGCAAAGCTGGCGTGGCTTGAGATATCTTCCATTTATAGAATTAGCTCTGACCAAAGTTCCTTGCACCTAAGGAGGTCGTTTGGTAAATTTTTTAAAGAAGGGATATAATAATCATCAGAGGTATTAGTAACATTTGGCGCGGCCAGGGTGTGTAGCAGCTTCACCATCTTAAACCCGCTCCCCTCCCTTATACGGCCATGACACATACATACATAACAATAACGTATAATTCTACACTTTGACATGCTTCGGATACGCACTCACACAAATGCTGATTTACTTATGCTCTTTTTACGCTTCTGTTACTTCCAAGCTGAGTCGAGTGACACTCCTACAAGTCATTGTGCACTTAAAGTTTTTACTTACAATTTTCAGTTCACTTTTCAATCAGCTAAGTCCCAACCATCGTCTCATTTCCGGACGCTGTCACTTCGCCGAGCAACTCGCTAGTTTTAACTTTTCACTCTTTTTCTTACTCATACACAGCTACAACAGCACCAACAACAGCACACCAGCAAATGAAACACCCAAACCCCGTCATTTCCGGTGCGTCGAAAGGCTGTTGGTTCTAATTTAAAATACGAATATTTCACACACACACACACACAAATGCTGTAACTCATTTCAATTCTCTCAACACTTAGGGTTTTTGTATTTTGTTGTGAAATGGGGCATGATATGCGCTGAGGCATGTTTCAACTCGTACTTTAATTGCCTGCAAAAAGTTTGACAGCAATGCTCAATTGACTGCCGAAACCAAACGCAGCCCTCTTCCTTTGCTTTTGCCTTAGTAACATTTTCGCAGCTGGGAAAGTAATCAAACAAGGCGTTGCTCGGTTTTATGTTTTCCTGATTTGTTTCATTTATAGACTTATTTATTCTTAATAGTACGTTTTTTTTTCATATTTTTTTTCACCTAAAATTTCAAATATTTAATGTCCATATTTCTCTTTTTTAATTGATTTTAAAACGAAAAGGAGACTTTTACCGAGTTCAACAAAGCTCTGGCTTAGTCCTGCTACTTGTAATGGTTTCTCCAGGATCTGGTTGAACAAATCACAAGAAAGGAAGCTCTCTGGAAAGATGTTTAGTCTCAAAAGACTCGAAATACTCCTTGACTATAGATTTCGCTCAACGTCATTTGCCGGCGCTACATAAGCTTTACATGGAAGTCCAGTGAAGACTTAACCGCATAAAGTTACACCTCGCTTCTCCTATTGTGGAGTCTCTACTAAGTTATGCGCATCGTGAGTAATATGGGATGGGATTTTCGAAATTATTTCATTATTTACGAGAATGGTTTCAAAATTTTTTCAGGATTATTTAGGTGTTCCAATCTTAATACGGGATTTTATAAGGACTACTTCGGTATTTACTGGATTATTTTCGGATTTTATCAGAATTATTTTGGTTTTTACGGTGCAAATTTCTGCATAGTTTTTAGTTTTTTTTTAGGATTTTCATAAATATTACGGTGTTTAGAAGACTATTTTCGGGACTGCATAAAAATATTTCTTCATATTTGAGATTTTGTCAGGTTTATTTCAACATTTTTAGGGACTGTATAAAGACTATTTCGGGATTTGTTAGAGCTATTTATTGCTTACTTAGATTATTTCGGTACTTACTGTGCTATTGTAGGGATTTTAATTTTCAAGATAATTTTTGAGATCACATTAAGGTTCCTTATTTTCTTCTCGGAGCTTTATTATTATACCTAGTAGTTCTACGCACACAAGGTATATTAACCTCATTCGCCTAACGGTAATATGTACGGGCATAAACGAATTGAGCTAGATATTAACTTACGAGTATATATATCAAAATGTTCAGGAGGAAAAGATAAATTGATAAAGCCATGTCCGTCCTTCCGCCCTTCCGTCCTTCTGTTAATACGATAACTTGAGTAAATGTTTAGATATCTTAATGAAATTTGAAATCGACGAAATCGGATGATAGCCACGCCCACTTTTTATATACAGAATATTTTAAAAAATACAAAAAACATGATTATTCAGAACATAATACACTTATAAGGATAAAATTTGATGTGTACATTAACATTAAGGCAGAAAATAAATTTTTTAAGAAATTTTTGAAAATGGGCGTAGCACCGCCCACTTTTCATTAAATCAAATTTTTGAACATTATTAATCATAAATCAAAAACCTTTCGAGATATCGAAACGAAATTCTGCACATAGATTTCTTTGGGTACAAGGAGTGTTCCGAGAGAAAATGGGCGAAATCGGTTGAGGTCCAATCCCACTTTTATATGAAAGATTTGAAAAGGATAATAGATATATTTAATAGGCAATAACTTTGCGTACAATAGCTTTGTATCATTTCTATTTCACTTTCGAAGTGTCAGTGAACGAAGAAAGTCAAAAAATATAAATTTAAGAAAAATTTATTCCAAAAAACTTTTTATGCCATAACTCCGGTAAAAATTGCTTTATTGGAACGATATTTGGCGAAACTGTTGAATATACAAAGGTAACTTGTTGTTGTAAAAATGCCCGAAGTCGGTCAACGGCCACGCAAAGTTTTTTAACATCGGTCTGAAAAATTTGTTTGTAAAATGTAAAACGCGATCTTTCTATAACTATTTAAGGTACATCAATAAAATCTTGAACACATAAAAAGCTTTTTAAGCGAAACTTGATTTCAGGAAAATTTTGAGGATATTGGGGAAGTAGGCATGGCGGCGCCCACATTTCAGAAAATAAATTCTGCTATTTTCAAAGGCGTTTGCTTGTAATTCCAACTATTTCAATAAAAATTGGTTATCTGCTTTAGAATAGTATATTGTATACTTCTGCCAAAAAATTAGGCAAATCGGAAAACCATAAGCAAAATATTGGGGCAAGAAATTAATACCTCACTGCAATAGGGAAGTTATAAATCTTTTTTGACTTGTATACCTTTCATAAACTTTAAATGGTTTTAAATATGAGAAGAAGAAGAGGTGTGCCCATCAATAAGTAAACTGAAATAATAAGTACGATGAGCTGAGTCGACTTAAACATGTCCGTCTGTCTATTTGAACGCAAATTTTTCAAACATAAAATGTGCATTTGTTGGTATTTTGTAAAAATGTGGTTAGCAATTGTTGGTAAGGAAGCTATTTATATACAAATGAATTAAGGGCGGCCGAAGGTCCAAAGTTCGGGTTCCAAAACGGGGTCGCCCCTCGGCAGTGGTTTGGCAAACTCTCGGCAAAGCTCGGCGCACAAATCTCTTAAGAGGCTTATGATGATATACCTGTTGTATATCGCGCCATACATTTATATTTCTTATTTAATTAATTTACCACTAAAAACTCATAACAGAAGTGTTTTTATTGAAAACAATCAGCTGGCTGTATAATATGAGCTGAAATGTATTAAAATAGACCTGCGTAAATTAGTATGCCATAATAGATCACTATTAGGTATATAATGTTCGGTTCCACCCGAACTTAGACTTCCTTACTTGTTTTTAATTTCCTTTCATCACTGTGCGTCGAGTCGATGGGTAAAGGCTGACGCGATAGTTGACGATATTTTTTTATGGTATATCGCGGGGACTGAATTTTACGGCTGTATCTAGAAAGACTCATTCCACGTGCACCCTGACGTTCAAGTCGGTTAACAGAATTGTAATTTCTTGTTTTTCTTATATCTTTTCAAGTTTATCATAGAAGCAGTTCTTATTACCCTTTGGTTTTTTAGTGGTATAGTACTTCGCTACCTGATTAGGAGAAACGTTTGCTCATGAATGCATTTGAAGCACGTTCGCACTGAATTAACAAAACTTGGTATGGTTCAACGAGAGACATTCCTTCCCATACTAGCGTCATCCGAGGATGTTCTAAAAGTACTTAATGTTGAATCATGAGCTCAGCTGCGCAATTAAAAATATTATTTGCATCATAAGGAGTTAAAATTAATGGCTCGCCTATGTACCTTGGGTAAGTCGGGGTTGACCGTGGATAAGTAAGAGTGTACCTGCATGCAGATCTAACTTGAGCCAGATGTTTCGTTTCGTTGTGTATGCCGATATAAACGATATCGAATGGCGACTGATCCATTTACGTGGCACCAAAACTACTGCGGTTTTTTCTTCCGAACATGGCAACTGTAGTAGATTCCTCAAAGCCCGATTGATTTCAAGACCTTAGCTTTGCAGCACGTTTCATGTAAGTCTGTGTAAGATTTTAATTGGTCGGCACATTTACTCTTAAGGGGCCAGATTATCTAATTAAACGCCCAAAAACCAAGGTTGAGTTATTTTCCATTAAGTAAGATTAAATACACAAAAAGAAAAATATGAATTTTTCTCACCAAGTCATGCGATAAGTTTCTGCGCTTTCGATCGCAAGTAGCTTTGTATGTAAGTTATCTTGAGACATCGCAAACTTGTTTGACCTTCATGGAAAAAAGTTCAAAATAATAAGACTTTTGAACATCAAACAGATAATCATAAGCTTGAGCAACTATGTTTGTCAGTAGAAATAAGTTACTTACACAATTACAAACACAAATACGTGCATATTAACGGTCAAAGAAAAAAAACAGCATAAACTAATAGAACGAAAATGCGTGGGTGACTTGCGCTTAAAAAATTTTCTGAGGACCATACCATAAAGTCCTAAACATTTACTTTGACTACAAGATGAAAAATCTACCGAACCGACAATGAAGCGAAATCTATAAGAACTTACTCTTTGATGTGTTGTAGCTTCCATGGAATTTATTTCATTATAAATATAACTGACAGTCTTTGAACTAACTAATTTTAGTCTGACTTACGAATCGGAGAAATATGTAACTAAGGCGCTCTTGCAAATGCTAGACTTTCATCGTCTATACAGCAAAATGTACTAAATTTTTAGAGACCTTGACATCTCATTATCGTAAGTTTATAACAATTCAGACAGCATTAAAAGAAACCAATTATTTTTGCTTGATAAGATAGGTGAAATGTCGAAATATCGAGAATGTAATTAGTAAAAGTTTGACAAAATAACTATTAAAACAATTGAATAATGTATTCCCTTTGACGTTCAAAACACTTAAGCAACTTTGACCACAAAGCAAGTTAAAAGCACAAACAAAAATTAGCATGTTGAAAATTAAATTTAGGTATGAACAATGCGCTAGTAAGCACATTCGCTATAAATAATGGCGGCCACTGCGTATACGCAACCAAAATGTTGTTGAAGAAAATGAATTTTTGGCTTTTGAGTAGCAAAAACAGTTATCCGAGCACATAAATTTTCACTTGCCTTAGACAGAAAGTGCAAGCGATGGAAGATTTATGATTAAAGCAATGAATGGAAGAGTGGTAAGTTATTTTTGACGTAGAATAGGTACGCAGCACGTTAGCTTTGACTCGCTGGTAGAGAAATTATTCTAACGCCATAAAAAATCAACTTTAATCAATTAAGATTTGGATAATTCATAAAACTCTGTTTAAAAGTTTGAAACTACATTAGCCGGGATTAATTCATAAAAAGTACAAGCATCAGTATAATCGATAAATATGGTCTTAGATATAGAAAATAAATCATGAAAAAGCGAAAAATTTCTATTTAATGTTGCAAACACTAGGAAGGACAGTAAAATTCTGAAAAAGTGTAAAAACTCTAAATAGACTTCAATTCAACACAAAACGCTAACGGTACGTATAGAGCAATAAATAACATAATAGAAAAAAATCTGAAACCAGGTTAGTAGCGCTATAAAAAAAATGTTCGAAAATAATGTAATGTAATAGTAATTACATATCGATAACTATAAATCGGAATGGATTAATATTAATACTACAAGACAAAGCCTGATAATCCAAAAATTATATTATTTTATTTTCTTTTATTTTATTTTTCCTTATTTAAATTTATTTTATTTTTATTTTATTTTATTTTATTTTATTTGACATATTTTTGACAAAGAATTATCATCAGCCAGTCTTCAGCCCGTAAAACTTACAAAAATTTGTAAAATGAACAAACCTTAAAATCCAATAACAAAATAAGTTATTTTATTTTATTTTTTTTTATTTTATTTTATTTAAATTTATTTTATTTTATTTCATTTTGTTTTATTTTATTTTGTTTTGTTTTATTATATTTTACTTTATTGTATTAAATTTTTTTTTTTATTTTACTTAACTTTGTTTTATTTTATTTAATTTTATTTAATTTTATTTTTTTTTATTTTAATTTATCTCATTTTACTTAATTTTTTTATTTTATTTTATTTTATTTATTTTAATAAAGTTTTTTTATTCTATTCACCAATTGTTTAAACTATACATATATTTAAAAATAAATTTAATGTAAATTTTATAGTTTTATTTTATTTTATTTTATTTACATTTATTTCATTTTATTTAATTTTATTTAAATTTACACTTTTCTTACACTTTATTTAATCTCATTTTATTTTATTTTGTTTCATTTTATTTAGCTTTATTTTATTTTATTTTTTTTTTTTTTCAATTATCCTTTCTTAAATTTTTTTCGTTTTATTCAGCTTTGTTTTATTTTATTTTATTTTATTTTATTTGTTTTCACCTTGATTTGTTTTGTTTTATTGTATTTAACTTTATTTGATTTTATTTTACTTAATTTTTTTTATTTTGTTTTATTTATTTTTTCTCTTTTATTTATTTTATTTTATTAAAGGTTTTTCATTCTATTCACCAATAGTTTAAATTATACTTATATTTAAAAAGAAATTTTAAGTTAATTTTATATTTAAGTTAATATACACATATTTAGTTTATAGTGAAATATTTCAATCCCGAAAATCTCGGGGTTGAATAAAATGAATCGCATGATTTTTGGCAAAAGCGTCGAATCCTCAATTTCCGCTAAGAGAACTCTAGTATTACATCAATTCAATGAAGGGTTGTAGGCATTTGGAAAGTTATTAAAAAAAGGAATAAGCCCATATACGATTTGAGTCGATAAAATAAAAAACACACAAAGCCATAAATATTGTTTTTTTTTTGTTTGATTACAGCTATGACAATTTTTGCTTTAGAAAGATAAAAAAATTATTTTCAAAGTGTAAAATTTTTTTTATTATGTATGGATATATATAAAAAATGTTGATAGTTAATGTCGAAATAATTTAAATTTAAAAAAAGAGTGAGAAAAATTAATGCTTTTTCGCTCACAACAATTGTTCTACGTTCAGTTTTTACGGCCGTTTAGACTTTTCACCGGTCTTGCTTTTTTTCATGCTTTTTGGCAAGTTGTGCTTTTATTTGCGGTATGCGATAAATGAGAATGCTGCACCCAATGCCGTCAAGTTAATTAATTTATGTGAGCGTAAAAGTCAAACAAAGAAAATAATGATAATTAAAATAAAATACACACTCTTTCTTAAATGCCACAAAAATAGCTACTTCAAGTGGGTGTGTATGTCTTGCAATAAAAAAACACCAGCATACCCAAATTTATACGCACTCGTATAATTAGAATGGAGAGATAAAACTTTCATTGTGAGCTACTTAAAAAAGTGTCACTTGAAGTGAAAACAATACCAACGCTACTTCACCACACAACTTAACGCAAAATGAGCGAATGAATTTCGAACCGCAACATCGGTGACATAAATCAGCTAAAAGATTTATGACCAGCACTTCTGTTCCTTTTGCATGATAAGCAAACGAACTTATCCCAACTCAAGCCATTGCCTGTGTACAATAAGAAGTGTAACAAACAGAAATAAAATTGCTATTAGATAGTGCAGCAAAAGCGTGCTGAATAAATAAAAGGAAGCGGACTAGAAGTGAAATTTCTTTTTCAAGAGAAAACTAAAGATGCAGCGTATCGAATTGCGACAGCAGAAATAAAAGGGTAACCACTAATACAAACCTGCTTGATCAGATAGTTAAAAATTACAGTGTCATACTTCTTGACAGATGAAGAAGCCCATTCATGTAGTATATTATGAAACACATCATTCTCGCCATGAATTGTTTCAGTGATGAAATGTTCTAAAATCAATTTTTTTCTTTTCTTATTATAATTTTTGCTTCAAGGGTTGCATTCAAATCTCTAAACTGCATCTTTCTCCTCTTTCTCTAATCACATAACACTTCAAGTTTCAAACGAAAAATTAAACAAATTTTTAAAATGCACTTATTATATTTTTTTTTCATGTTTTTAGCTGTGTCCGAAAAATATCTGTTATAAAAACTAGCGGATCCTTTGCAACTTAAACGAACATTGTGTAAATAGATCAAGCCACACCACATTAACCGGTTGTACAAATTATTGACTAACTTGTTTTGGAAAAATTGTTTTGACCCACCACATAGAAGTTTCACTTCAAAAACCAAAAAGAAAAACCATGACACATAGAGGCGGATGCAAAATAATGAAAAAAGTGCTTCGTTTAACTGTACTGAACTCATATTTGAGGCGTCGCATAATCATTTTCGCTGCGCTGTAAACAATACCAGCAAATGTCAAACCAGCAGACACAAACCGAATCGAAAAGAAAAATGAGCATACAATAACTGACAGAGGATTGGCGCGGAGGACTGAGTGAGCGCAACACAATACGCACTGTCTGCTAAGCTAGTTCATGGTTAACAAGGGTCATCGCGCTGACAGTTTCAGGAAAAGGAAATTACAACAACAAGAAAATGTTACAAAAGCGGCAAGCG
This sequence comes from Merzomyia westermanni, assembly GCA_949987695.1. NCBI lineage: Eukaryota > Metazoa > Arthropoda > Insecta > Diptera > Tephritidae > Merzomyia > Merzomyia westermanni. The sequence goes on from OX465291.1 coordinate 31,142,080, forward strand.
ACAGCTCAAAAACCAAAGTTCGCAAATATGTACTGCCTACATGGTATGTGACACTATGAAGAGTGTTGTGATATATTTCTTCAAATGTGCGTATATAAATATATACCCAGTTGTGTTAAAGGTGCTAAGTAGAATTGGGCGATTTCATTCAATTTAAAGATCGAACGAACTAGTTTTTTTTCAAAAGTCAACAAGGTCATTCACTTTGTTCAGTCGTTAAGCCGTTTAAAATTATAATTTTTTGTTTCAATCAGTTTGTATAGCCATGAGCACAGGAAACAAAAAAATAAGTGTGGACACAAAACGACGGTTTGGAACTCGGGTAGAAGTTAACCGTTCTGTAAGTAAAAATTATTGTGTAATAAGAGCCAATGTCGACTAACTTAAGTTGTTTTTCCAAATCAATATTAAGTTAGGTTGACATAGCAAATTGGTTGTTATTGCTCGCTGCCACAGGATCATTTGAACTACTTACGTTAGCGTCATACACAAAGATTGTGCTACATTGCCAATTACTGAAAGAGATTGAAAGCATTTGAACGATGTCGTTCGTTCGTTCAGTGAACTGAATCGTTCAATTGAACTAGTTCGTTCGCGAATTACACAACTCTTGTGTTAAGGCTTTGTTAACGTTGTTTTAATTTTACCGAGATAAAACAACCACGATAGATATCGACTTATAAGACATCTCTTACAGCAACCAATGCCATACCAAGTCGAGTTAAGACTAAACTGTCTCCAAACTAAAATGTATGATCACTCCAATTTTCATCGGTGAAGATTAAAGATATTAAAAAGCGAAGCATCGGTGGGTCAAAAACCGGTATGTGAAGTTAGGTACCTTCTTGTTTGAATTTTGTAATAGCCCAACTAAATTTTGATATAGAAAAACAGTTTAAGTTATTCCAAAAATATTTATAAAATTTGGAATAACAGCCAAAGTCAACTTTGGTTGCAAAAATTAACTTTTCGCTAGCATATAAATACTGGTAAAAGGGCATACATTTTTAAGCATTTAAAAATGTCAAACTAAAAGTATGGAATATAGCAAACCGTTCTTTGAAAATCATATAGTAAACGCAAGTATTATTTGTTGTTGTAGTAACAATATTTTGGCTTAACTAGCACGGAAATTTAAAAAATACCAGCCAACTTCTTAGGATCACTATTGGGTATATATTATTCGGCTGAACCCAAAACTAGACTTATATCTTTCAGCCGGTTTTATTATTTACATATAAATTGTATTGTGAGCGTTATCGCTACTAAATAAATATTTAAATGACGCAATCGAATATATATTTTCTGTAGTTAGTTTGCTAAAGTAATGGGCGTATCATTATGAGCTTCGGGTTAGCTATGTTTATTAATGCAAATGTATCAAGAATTTAGCAAAAGCCGAAGGATTTGTGAAACCAGCTGTGATTCAAGGGAATTTTATTTTTAGCATATTTCAAATGATTCATTGTAGTAGAAACTTAGTGTATGGTGTCAAAGCAAACCCCTTTTAAAACCAACATAATTCTTTGATTATAAGCAATAAAAGCTTAGAAAACGTTCATGAAACGAAAAAAAATGTTCTAATATTTAATTATTCATTCAAGAAGAGTATTTGGCCGGGTATTAAGACCGGGCAGATTTTAGGGCATATTCAAATCAGGTTTAGCGCATAATCCAAAATATACGATCGTGATATATCTACTCAAGCCGTTCTTGCCTATGACCGCAGATATGTGTTCTATTAAGTATTAGCAGACCCTGCAGGCGTTGTTTTGGCACAAAAATGGAATTCCCACATTTGCAAAAATTGTACTTTTCTTCCTCTTAATCTTCTATCTTTTCCTTGGTCAATCATCTTACTCCAATTTTTCCTCTGCCTCTTAGTATTTTTCTTACTGTTTAGCTAGTTTCCTCTCTCTCCCGCTTTTCCTTGTCCCCTTCTTACTTCTTTTTCCTCTACTTATCCACTCTCTTTACTCATATATTTGGCCTTTATGAGAAATTTTAGATAGCTGGTACAAAAATGTTGCTCTTTTTTCTTGTATGGGGCGTGCTCCGCTTTAAAAATTGTGTACAGATTCATAAATTGGACGAAAAACTATCACTCTATCTAAAGATCGGTTGAGGATTTTGGACGTCTATAAAAGACACATCCACACAGTAATTTCCATACCACATTTCCATACTCTAATATATTTTTATAGTGTTATGTCGAACTAGAGCGATGTTTGTTTATAAACCTAAAAACTAAACTGACTGCTACCAAAATTTTTCCAGACGGCTCGCGCTATTTTGATAAAAGTTTTAGCCTCCCTGAACTCCCCTGTAAGGGATCGGATTTAAGTAATCAGTATTGCACTAAATGTGTATCATTCAACCAGACAGAACCTAGAATACCGCTTTGTTCTGCAGGCCAGCTGGTCTTGATGATGGGAACAAGTTCCAAAGGTACTGTGCTGTAGAGATACTAATTTTGAAATATCTCTTCCCATGTTCCACATCCAGAGATAAAGTGTACTAAAAAACCAAAAGTTCCTCTGTTATATATGATTAAAAAAAGCTCTATGTGAAGGTTTTAAATTTGGTACTTGTTATTATTGAAGAAGTCATTAGTTATTGGAAATATGTTCGTTTAAAAAACTTCATTGCGTTTTACAAGCCAACTAAAAAATGTGTGCACAACTTAAACATCAAATCAGGGCAAAATCGTCACAGTCCTGAACGAGCAACTCGCTACGTGAAAATGTTAATATCGGATTATGACAGCCGTGAGCGTACAAATGTATCAAAAATCGGGATGATAACAAACGTGAACGAGTAGATGAATGTACTCGTTCGTTCGAATTGTCACTCGTTCGCAAATTTTCAATCGAAGGCGCAACAAATTGAAGCATAAAGCAAATATTTAAAAATGTAAGCATATTAAAATTATATTTATGTATGTTTATTATTTTAACTATCTTTTTTGATAAAGGACAAACTATAATAACCTTAGTTTAACGCAAAAGAACATAATGGCGAAATTCATAAGCGAGCATCCCGATTTGACCAAAAATTTGATACCAAACTGTACGCACCATCTACACATCCGATAATTCAAAATGACAAATATTAAATTACACACATACATTTATGTTAATTTGAATTTATCTACAAGAATTTAATTTTTTTCCACAATAGAGTCTTTACATCTTTGCGAATCGTCCGGGTCGAAACGTATAAACTCCGGAAACAATTTTTCTTTCATTTCAAAGAGTATTGCGGCTGTCAACTTGGAGAGGGTGCTCTGACACACTCCAAGCAAATTATCACTACCAATAGTGTGTTGATATCCGCCACTCGCAAGGAGCGAAAGAGTTGCAGCTAGTTGCAGGACTGAAGGAACCGATTTAGTGTCATGGCACTTGAAATTAATTTTGTGGGGCATAACTGAACCCCTCCTTTTTCATCCGAAATTGTTTAATAAAGCTGCAAAATATAAACGCACATGTTGATTGTTCTATGTATGCATATGCATATACCTTCTGACTCTCAGGGTAGAAAATCTAACACTTTCCACCTTGACATGGACTCAAGTTGCGTTTTAAGTTCAGTTCTTGTATTTGAGCTAACAAGCTAGTTTTCAATAAATACAGTATCCCCATATTTCCGGTTTGTTGTTGCAGTAGAAGTTCTTCGTGGTACTAGACCGAATGAAATGGGAATGATTTCTGTGACTTTGAAACTGGGTTCCTGTGGATTTTAGTCGCCTCTTACGGCAGCCATACTTAGCGCGCGTATATTGTTAGGACCTTAACCTACCGAATGTCATCCTTTGGTTCTAATGTCACTTCTCCTAGAAGCGGTTTTATCCAACTGAAGTACGCTATTCTTAGAACTCCGTTCCCTTACTACAACAGCTCGATTTTTTTGCTTAAATATTTAAAGACTTTATTAACAAATTTTACATTTTCGGTCTTTTTCCTATCTTCCTTAAGTCGCAAATTCATTGCCAACCCCTTTTTAGCAATCTTGCAATAATATTCAAAAATGTGACTTAATTTAAATCTACGCAAATTCCAAACATATACAATTATCCATTAATACTCTTCCGTAACGTGCTACCAGCAGTTCGACTGCGGCGCAAAGAAGCATAAAGAAATATATTTCTGCTCATAACAATAATAATACTTAACACCAAAGTTGTTATTCGAAACGTTAAGTGCCTCACGCTGTTCTTGTGCTCTTTGCTGCCATTTCGCTTTTGTACTTTGCAATCTTTTGTAAGCCTTGAATGCGAGCTTTACGATAAACGTCCTCTCTCATCTTATTCGAACTCATTGCTCATTGCATCGATTTAAGCTGTAAAATATGATCATCACTAAAAAATACTCATATTTATATTATTGAAATGGTTTTTTTGTATTTTCCCGTTATTTTGTATTTAATATTTCATACATATTCATGTTAACTGCATACCAGACACACTAATCCTTATAATATAAATATAACGAGCTACTATAACCTTTTAGCTTTCGTTGTAATTTGTGTGTTTACATAAGTAGACACACATCCCAACGAGCCAAGTAAACGTAAAGCCATTTTTTTAAAATCTTAATGAAGTAAATATTAAATTTAAAGGATGGTTATTATTCTCTGAACCTCTATTCAAGCGATATTTATATTTTTTAGCCATTGTAGTTAAACAAACTCTGAGAACTTTTAGCAGTGGAGGACCATATTTCTTATTAAATATATTGTCTTCTTCTATTGTCATGCAAGTGAGCATAATATTTTCCATTTTGTTTGTCCAGTACTCTCTTGTTCCATTGATATGCTTATTTCTCTAGTGAAGTCACAACCTTTTTCGTATATATTAAAATGCTCTGAAAGGCTTTACATTTTTATGTACTAAACAGAGCTGCTGCACAATGACAAAAAATATACAAACCCCAGCTAACTCAGCTTAATAAACTCATATTATTATTAATAAAATATGCGCAGCTATTACCATGTGTACCTATTAGGGATGCTAATCTCGTGATTACGGTACTTTTCATTCCCCACAATGTTTTATTTCATTTTAGTTTATTTTATTTCATTTTAATTTACTTTATGTTATACTATTGTATTTTATTAATTTTGTTTTATTTTATCTTATTATACCTTTCATGAACATGAAATGATATTATTATACGTTTGGTCCGATGATTGTAAGTATGAGAAGAAGAAGAGATAGGCCCACCAATAAGTATACCGAAATGATCAGGGCGATGAGCTGAGTCGATTTAGCCATGTCCGTCTGTCTGTATGGACGCAAACTAGTCCCTCAGTTTTTGAGATATGTTGATGAAATTTGGTATGGAGCCGCCAATTTTTAAAACATTAATCCTTTGTCGGAACCAGCAAGATCGGAGCAATACAATGCATAGCACAGATACAATCGATTGTTCCGATAAACGAGGTTTGGGATATGTATCTTTAAATTAACAGTTTTGCAGATTTGTACTAATAGTTAGTAAGGATCGGACACTTGGAACCGTGATGCGTAATAATGAAAGGTATAAAGTCTTCGGGACAGTCGAAGATAGCCCTTCCCTTACTTGTTTTATTTTATTTTATTTTATTTTATTTTATTTTACTTTATTTAGTAAAATAAAATACTTTATTTAATTTTATTTTATTTTAAAGTATTTATAAAATAAAAATTGTTGGTACAAAAAAGCAATTATTTTATTTTATTTCAGGTTATTTAATTTTGTGTTACTTTATTTATTTTATTTTATTTCATTTTACTTTATTTTATCTTATTTTATTTTATTTTATTTTATTTTATTTTATTTTATTTTTTTTTTTTATTTTAGTGTATCGTATTTCATTTTATTTTATTTTAGTTTATTTTATTTTATTTTATTTATTTTTTCTTTTTATTTTATTTTACTTCATTTTAGTTTATTTTATTTTATTTTACTTTACATTATTTGATCTTATTTTATTTTATTTTATTTTATTTTATTTTCTTTTATTTTATTATATTTGTTGTTTTTTTTTTAGTTTATCGTATTTAATTTTATTTTATTTTAGTTTATTTTATTTTATTTTATTTTATTTTATTTTATTTTTTTTATTTTATTTTTTTATATTTTATTTTATTTTTTTTTATTTTATTTTTTTTACTTCATTTTATTTTATTTTATTTTGTTTTACTTTATTAATTTTGTTTATTTTATTTCATTTTATTTTATTTTATTTTACTTTATTCTATTTTATCTTTTTTTATTTTAAAGTATTTATAAAATAAAAAATTGTTGGTACAAAAAAGTAATTATTTTATTTTATTTCAGGTTATTTCATTTTATTTTACTTTATTTATTTTATTGTATTTACATGATTTTATCTTATTTTATTTTATTTTATTTTATTATATTTTTTTTTTTGTTTAAGTTTATCGTATTTCATTTTATTTTATTTTAGTTTATTGTATTTTATTTTATTTTATTTTATTTTATTTTTTTTATTTTTTTTTATTTTTTTTTATTTTACTTCATTTTAGTTTATTTTATTTTATTTTACTTTATTAATTTTGTTAATTTTATTTTATTTTATTTTACCCTATTCATTTTATTTTATTTTAGTTTATTTAATTTTATTTTATTTTATTTTATTTTTTTATTTTATTATATTTTATTTTATTTCATTTTAGTTTATTTTGGTTTGTTTTATTATATTTTATTTTACTTTATTTTATTTTATTTTAGTTTATTTAATTTTATTTTATTTCATTTTATTATATTTTATTTTATTTTGTTTTATTTTATTTTATTTTATTTCATTTTATTTTATTTTATTTTATTTTACTAATTTTGTTTATTTTATTTTATTTTATTTTATTTTAAAGTATTTATAAAATAAAAATTGTTGGTACAAAAAACTAATTATTTTATTTTATTTCAGGTTATTTCATTTTATTTTACTTTATTTTATTTTATTTAACTTTATTTACATTATTTTATTTTATTTTTTTTTATTTTTTTTATTTTACTTCATTTTAGTTTATTTTACTTCATTAATTTTGTTTATTTTATTTTATTTTACTTTATTCATTTTATTTTATTTTAATTTATTTAATTTTATGTTATTTTATTTTATTTCATTTTAGTTTATTTTGTTTTTTTTTTAATTTTATTTTACTTTATTTTACTTTATTTTAGTTTATTTAATTTTATTTTATTTCATTTTCTTATATTTTATTTTATTTTGTTTTATTTTATTTTATTTTATTTTATTTTATTTTATTTTATTTTATTTTATTTTATTTCATTTTATTTTATTTTATTTTGTTTTGTTTTATTTTATTTCATTTTATTTTATTTTATTTTATTTTATTTTATTTTATTTTATTTTATTTTATTAATTTTGTTTATTTTATTTTATTCTATTTTATTTTATTAGTAGTTTTTCCGGCCTACCACACCGAAGGTCCATGGTTCGAGCCCTGGTACAGGTAACATCAAAAGTGATTTGAAAAAAGTTTTTCAAAACGGGGTCGCCCCTCGGCAGTGGTTTGGCAAACTCTCCGAGTGTATTTCTGCCATGACAGGCTTCTCAGCAAAAATTCGTCTCCTTTGTAGATGCCGTTCGGAGTCGGCAGAAAACTGTAGGTCCCACCAATTTGTAGGGAAAATTCAAATCGGCACACCACAAATTGGAAGAGAAGCTTGGCGCAAAAATCTCTTAGAAGGTTTATGATGATATACCTGTTGTATATCGCGCCATAGAGAGAGAGATATTTTCCTTTAAAATTATATAGTTTCTGGGACGATTTCTTCACTTTTTGAAGCTAAACTGTTGCATTATAATGCATACGTTAATCTAGGGACTCATCCCGAAAAACTTGAACTGTAAAATCAGTTCCCGCAAATCCCGGTATTGTAAAAATATTAAATATTGGCAACCCTATAGTACCACAGTGTGGGGGTGTATGTGTGTTAACAAGAGGTTTCGTTATTTATGTTTGGACCAGTACGTGGGACTTAAAGGGATTTTTAATATTAACTTAGCATAATGAGTAGCAGCAGCGAATTTTTTTTTTTACAGAACTTTTAAAAAGGATCTGGAAATTCAGTCCTACCATATTTTCTATTATTAGCGAATAAGCTTAAATGAAATGTGGAAAATTACTCTTTAAACTTCGTGGTGAGACCCTATTCATAAAAGGAACGGAAAATTTAAATGCAAGAGTCATCCTTTTTTTTGCGTATGTGCTTTCACAAAAGAATATTAGCACACTTTTTACATTAAAGGATATTGAACAAAGAATCTTTTTAGCAAATCCCGCGGTTTTTGGGGTTTGGAAATGCCAATAATGGAGTAGTATATCCAACAAGTGTGTAAGAATAAGCAACATAGAGCTTCCCCATGATTTCATGCACCGTCTTACGGGGATGGATTTCAACGAATTGTTATTTATTCTTTGCAAAGCACAAACCAAGAAAGACAGATCATTGTTATATCAAATTTGATTGAAAGAACTTTATATGAGTAAAAAGTTCTTTAGTTCTCGTGGCTTTATTAATTTTTAGTCGAGTTATTGCTCTTTGTACCAAGTCATAGTCGGGTGGAGAAACATTAATTCTATCATCTTCCTTTGCGGGGTCAGCCTCGTTGTCTTCACTTTGTGGTTAGTCATTTGATTAATTCAAGAGGGCAGAAAAGTTTTCCCTCCACATTTCAAGCATATTCTGGACATCGTTTACGTCGCCACATTCGGGAGGAATTAAAGTTCTTCACACTCATGCCTTTAGGCTTTTACTTTTGTCTTTCTTAAAAGTCGCCTTGCTTCACTTTTCTACTCGCTGTAGCGTTCTCACACGCTTTGTTTTCGATCTCAACGCGACCATGTTTACAACATCTTTTCTTTTTCGGTTTCAATACGACATTCCTCATCGTGTTTCTTCGAGGTTGCCGGTATCCCCAGTGCCGCTACGAAGTCATTGGTAGTCTGTCAATATTGCAGTTTTTCAACGTTTACCTTTTCTACTGCTTTTTGATGCGCTCTTTGCCGGGAAGAAGCGGTCTCGAATCTTGGTTAAAGCTTAATTGCTCGGGAATGGAACACTGGACAAAAATTTGAATTCATGATTTTTAAGTAGGGAAATTAATTCTCCTACATAGTTTAAGAAGCTAAATGTTTCGACCACTGTGCTTTGACAGCCTTAAACCAAAAATGAGATCAATCCTAAAAAAATTTTAACTAGCAATGGCAGTCCTCTCAAAAATAGAATCAAAATTATTTTTTTTGTGAAAGTACAATTTTTTGCTAACAAAATGTTTAAAAAATTAAGTAAGAAAAATATTGGTAAAACATCATGCAGAAATTATATCTCTTGCCTAACTGAAGATGAATTCAGAAATATAATGGACTATTTTCATGGATTTACGCGAACTTCAGTGAATTTGGTTTGTTCATTATAAAACCCCACTGTATTCAATTTCTTAACCAAAGAGTATATTTAAAAGCAGAATAAATGCTATTCACTATAATAATAATAACAAAAACTTACTTTAATTCATAATCGAATTTCGAAGTTATTGTACAGGGTGGCGCAAAAGTCATCCTCCTATCAGAAAATGCTATAAATTTTGCGATTGGCCCCTAAAGTCAGTTTCGTTTTGACACTTGTGTAGTAAACACATGCGAAATACACGCTAATAAACAATGTTAGGCTACACTGCTCCAGAACGCGGAATATTACTGACTATTTATTTGACCAATAATCGGTCGGGGCCAAACGGTTACTGTGAATGATGAGCGCTACAGAGCAATGATCAACGAGTTTTTTTTGCCGCATCTTGATGAATTGGGATTGGAAAACATGTGGTTCCAACAAGACGGTGCAACAGCACACACTGCACGTGCCACAACCGATATGCTGAACATCGGAAGCTTACTTTTGCGCCACCTTGTATTATGCGCTTTATATACATCCCATTAAATGTAAGTTTTAAATAACAAAACAACACTGCTGCAGGGCTTTTGTATACTCACTTACTTATATGCATACCCAGCAGGGAAGTCTATGAAGAGTTCTAACCAGGAAACGCACTGGTTACAATAATCGCAACGCGATCAGCATAAACTGACCAAGTGGGGAGAGTACTTGAGGACACCTGCAACTTTTCACCTCACAATACCAATCTACTGCTTTCCTTGACATTAGGCGGCACTTTTAACTCTAAACAAAATTGGGAAGACAGATAATAAAGGTGAGGTTCCGCGTCAGTCGAGGTTAACACCAGTTAAACTAGTTCCGAACTATGAAGAAGGCGATGCAGCGAGTGACTATTGTAGCTATGCTCTTATTATGATGAATATCTCTGAATCTCCTAACGTTGAGATATTTTAAATGATAATACGTACGTTCGTATGTAGGTAAATTAATGCTCCACTGACAGTTATCGCAGTTCAACTCTCATTTACACGTGCTCCCAACAGCAACATCAGTATATTACAAATAATGACAACGATTAATGACACTTCGTTAACCTGTTTGAACGGAAAATGCACGTTTCAATGCCGTGTTGCTTGTGTGCTTGTCTTAAATTGGTATCTGAGTCAGCGCGTTTCATTCAACGCATTTCCACGTATACCAGCACTCAGCTTAATTAGAGGAGCATTTCTTCTGAATGTAAAGACTCGATGAGCTTGAGCATTGACTGAGCCATGACTTTTTCCGAGAAAACCTTCATTTTAATCAAAATTTAATAAGAGAAAAAATTAAATCGTACATAAAAATTGTTTCAATAGACCTTTCGACAGCTTGTCAAACAACACAAAAAATATGTCAAGAAAGCGCTTGGTAAAAACAGATCGGGTAATATGGATATCCAGCAAAATATGGACAAATCGAGCCTTAACAGCAATTTTAGTGTAACCAAAAAAAATTAAACTTATGGTAATTGTTGTTGGAGCAGTGCTCGAATTTTTATGTTTGTTTGTTAATTGGTATTAGAGGAAAAATTACAACGATATGCAAATTAAATTTTACAGGAGAAGGTTTTTTAGATTAAATTTTTAAAATAATTTAATTCAAAATGTCAGTTACATCTTAATTTCTTTCGGTTTATCTTTGTAATGGCACTTGCCGTTGTGAGATGGTTTAACCTCTTCAATCCCGCACCGAAAATACGCTAGAAAAAATAATTGTTTATGACTTATTTCTAATAACTGGTGCCTGAAGAGTTTATTTCAAACAAAATTTTTTTTGTTATTTTTTTTTTATACTAAAAAGCAGTTTTCGAAATTTTTAATTTTTAATATAGCTGCAAAATAAAACAAAATATTCTTATGTAATAAAAAGAAAAAGCTATTTTAATGTTTTTCTATTAAAAAAAAACAAATATATATTAAAAAAAGTAAAAGTGTTTATGTGTACACAAAAAAAATATTGACTCACTTGTGACAAAATATGATCCAATCTTGCATATTTCAGTCCATTTGAAAATATCGTATGAAATGAACGCAACAGAAGAAGTAAAGAGAGAAACTAAAAATGTAGAAAAGCGAGCGAATATGTTCCCAATAAATTGTTATATTGTTTGAGAAAAATAATGAAATATTGACAGTTATTTCACAAAGAAAACTTTTGTCCACATATGTGAACATTATACCCGAAGATGTTAAAACAAGCAAAACGAATTTTCATTAGGTTGTTTGTTACACCAAATATACGATTATAATTGGTTATATATTTCTAAAGCTTACCAACTATTAATTAATATTTGCCAATATACTCGTGAAATACCAGGTATGATATGTATGGAAGCAATTCCCTCCAACCTCAGTACTTAGCTTCATTCTGATATTTGTCTATCCGTTGCCTTTTATTTATAGGTAGTCTGTGGGTGCTCTAATTCAGGTAAGGTCAATATGTGATCGTGTGTTTTCATGTGTCTAATTGGATATTGATTGTTTGTAGATGCTCGTTAGTTATGTGATAGGTTGAAGTAGGTAGAAATCTGTGATTTTTGCCCTTTAGATTATTTGTTGTGTACGTTTTTTCAATGTTACTTGTTTTGCTGTTGTAGCTTTGTTTGTTGTAAATAAGTTTTAAAGTTTCAATTATTTCGTCCGAATTAGTGTTTGTTGGTTCGTTTATTATTCTTCCGTCAAGGTTTTTAACTTGTATAGTTCCATGTTTCCAAGCACATTGAGGCGTCGACCTTTTCCTTGTACGCAGTTCTTTTACAACGCGTGATTAGTGCAGTTAGATTCTGGTATGATGGCGGGTATTCAAGTTTTTTCGTTGTAGTCCCTGATGCGCTGTCGAAATCGGGTACTTATTTTTCCTCCTGGTTATACTTCGTGTCTGTTGGACGGATCCTAATAGTTAGTGTTGGTTTTTGATATTTTTCCTTCGTTACTAGATGTTCTGAATGCTGTGTTTATGTCATGTTTTTTGAAAAAGTTTGCCAATTTATACAAGGTGGCGCAAAAGTAATCCTCCTATCAGAAAATGCTATAAATTTTGCGATTGGCCCCTAAAGTCAGTTCTGTTCTGACATTTGTGTAGTAAACACATGCGAAATACACGTTCATAAACAATGTTACGCTACACTGCTCCAGAACGCGGAATATTGCTGACTATTTATTTGACCAATATTTGGTCGGGGCCAAACGGTTACTGTGAATGGTGAGCGCTACAGAGCAATGATCAACGAGTTCTTTTTGCCGCAACTTGATGAATTGGGATTGGAAAAAATGTGGTTCCAACAAGACGGTGCAACAGCACACACTGCACGTGCCACAACCGATATGCTGAACATCGGAAGCTTACTTTTGCGCCACCTTGTACGTCTTTTTACCGCGAATGTCATTATCGTCCAAATCCTTTTGCTTTTCTCTGCGTTGCTACTTTTTGGTGTTCCTTGGTTCCTTTAGAGCTAATCTACTAGAACTTTTTGTATCCATTGCTTGCTATGTTATAGTGTCTCCTGTGTGCCTCCTGTATAAGTCTGCCCTTTAGAGTCTGCCCCCTTATCTGAATGTTTTTTTTTGCAAGGACGTAAGAGACACGAAAAATTTTGATAATGGTTATTCCTACCCCAAATAAAAATACTTCTCATTTATATTGAATATGGCAACCAAAAAAAGTATGTCTTATGATAGTGGTTACAAATTCAAGAAATAGTGCAAAGGTCATTTTTGCGCAACCTTATGCTTCAAAAAAATAACAATTATTTTCAGTATCTAGTTACTTATAGAGACCTTTTCCTTTTTTTAGTCAGCTGTCTCACGTCTTCATTCCTACTAAAAGAATCACTAACTGCTGAGCTAGTTCGCACCTCAACTTTGGTTAAATGTTTTTTAATTGCTTTGCGGATTGTTATTATTCGGTAATCGTGCCTAAACTCGATGAATGCTATCAATCGGCAAAAGACGAAACAAAAACGAAATAAATGATTAAATTTATTTAAGCTCAGAATACTCAAGACGGGAGTTAATTTATTTTGTTTCTGTAATCTTTGTGGTTATACTAATGGAATAAAATGCAAAATAATTAACTAAAATAAAATAATATAAATATAAAAAAAAAATTAAATAAAAGGAAATTAAATAAAATTAATTTAAAGGCAGTATGATAACAGGGAGGAAAGGAAGGGAAAAGAAATTAAAGGAAACGAAAGCAGAGGAAAGGAAATAAAAGGAAAGGAAATGAAAACAAGCAAGCAAAATAAACAAAAAAATATATTACAAAAAAATAAATTTAAAGTAGAGACTGTTAAAAGAAGAGAAGAAAAAAAAAAAAAACTATATTACAGTAAAGGAACAGCAGAGAAGAGAAGGGAAAGAAGATCAAGAAAGGATCAGCTAATAACTAAAATAAGACAAAGTTGTGTGTTTCAACCACTGGGCGAGATTATTAAATTTATGTACAGGAGACACATGTTTACACATCAAACTCCACGAGTACTTGGTACTCACGCCTTTTTTTAATTATCGATTTTTCGGATCGATCTAACTAATGATAAACATCGGTTTATATTAAACGGTTGAAAAATGGGTAAATCAATTTCACATTACTTCCATAAAACACTTCTATTCAATGTTACATTTCTAATTTAGGTGCATATTTAAACTCAAAATTTGAGAAAAAATTATTTAATTTTTTTTAGTTTTGTTTATTTTAATATTCATTATTTAATTAATTTCATTTTTAACTTAATCTAGTGCTCAACAGTCTTTTGATCGTGGTAATAACAATGCCTAGTGTGATGTATTTTAGTTTTATAAAATATCTAGGTCATTTTCTTAATTTTTTTTATACTTTTATCCATATCTTTAATAATAAATCGATTTATTCGTTTAGAAAAGCGATTTATGTGAAATAATCGATTATTTTCTTTAAAAATCGAGTTTCCACAAATCGATATATCTCGAAACAAACAATCGATTATTAAGTAATCGATATTTTCGACTTGAGCTGACATCCCTACTTGAGCTGAGAGTGGATTACAGAAAGCAGCTATAAATGCTAAAGAATTTCCCTATTTGCTGATTTCGACACTTATATTGCATTATCTCTTAACCGCCTGGGCGAATTCGTTCGGTTTTGGGTATCAAAGTACACGGCTCATTACTTCCTAGCGATAACTGACTGGGTTTATACAAGTTAATTTTCCAGATAAGTAGAGCTAATACCAAGAGCACTTAAAATTTAAAATTAAATTTTCTAATTTCTCTAAATTGTATTCCCTCCAAACACGAAATGCTCACAAACAACCCACAAAATGCATGCCATCATCAGCATAATCATCACTATTAACATTTTCAATTCTAATTACCACAAAGTATTATAAATAAATAAAGCCAAAAAAAAGTAATTACATAGACGTGTTGTATATACATATGTATTTGTATGCATAGCAAAGCAAAAACTACAACATACGAATTTCTAATGTGGCGGCCAAATGTCCCACAGTCAAACAGTTTGACTCAAGCTATGGCGGTTTTGCTCTTTTCCTGTCAGTCAGTCTGCTGTTAAGCCGACTAGCAAACGGCGAAAACGGCCATTCACTGCTGACAGCGACGTCCTTCACTAATTACACGCAAATGAATAATTCAGAACATGACCACACGAAATGACAACCAGCTCAAGGCAACCAGAAGGCAATGTGCAGTTTTTTTTTTTTTTTTTTTTTTTTTTTGTTTTTAATCATTACTATTTATATTTCCATTAGTTTTTTCTTGTTTTTTAGCTTTCATCCACCAACGACTTTCTTGCTTGGTAGAAGCATGCTACGCTGATTTTGAAAATTTTCAGTGTAGCTGAAGTATTTAAAAATTATATGTATAAACGTATTTGTATGTAATAATACGTATAGATGTACATGCAGTTGTGTTCAATATAATAGTAGTGAAATAAAATTGGATATCGTACGATGAAATAAAAAGAAGTTGTGATTTTAATAATTTTCATTTAAAATATAATAGAAACCATATAAAAAGAAATTTAAAAGTTTACACAAAGTTCAGGAAAGTTAAATAAACTTTTAAAAATTTACATCAAATTTCAATATTTTTGAGAGACATTTTTTTAATTCCCAGTTTTAAAGCTAATTCCATTTTAGCAATATTGTGGGAGTTAGAAGTAAATCAAAATTCTCCTACATTTTTTTAATTTTTTTTTGTCAATGCTTTACAAATCTGCTTGATCTACAAAACTGCGTACTCAACAATTTTCTAGAAACTCTGCCAACAAATTTTAAGATTTTGATGACCATTTTTTTTAAGTTTAATTAACTTTCTTGAACTTTGTGTAAACTTTGAAATTTCGTATACCTTTCATGAACTTGAAATTATATCATAACTCCGATCCGATGTTTGTAAGTATGAGAAAAAGAAGAGATACACCCACCAATAAGTATCCGAAATGATTAGGGCGATGAGCTGAGTCGATTTAGCCCTGTCCGTCTGTCTGTTTGTACGCAAACTAGTCCCTCAGTTTTTGAGATATCTCGATGAAATTTGGTCTGAAGCCGCCATTTTGTATGAGATTAATCATTTGTCGGAATCAGCAAGATCGGAGCAATGCAACGCATAGCTCCCATACAATCGATAGTTTCAATAAATGGGTTTTGGGCTATAAATTTTGCAATTAAAAAGCTAGGAACGTAAAGTTTTTCAAGTTCAATACTTATTATGTACGTAATGTGTGTAGTGAAAATCACCCATATCGGACCAACATAACATATAGCTCCCATACAATCGATTGTTCCAATAAATGGGATTTGGGCTATGTATCTTTAAATTAACAGTTTTGCAGAGTTTTTACTAATTGTGAGTAAGGAGCGGACACTTAAAACCGTGATACGTATTCATGAAAGTTATAAAGTCCTCGGCACAGTCGAAGACAGCCCTTCTCTACTTGTTTTTATGTGGCTTTTGTTATGCCATTCGCTATGTTTTAAATGAAAGTTATAAAAATCACAACTACTTCTTATTTTGTTGAACGATATCCATTTTAATTTCACTGCTATTATATTGAACACAACTGTATGTATAAAATACATGAATTTAAGTACGCATTCAAAACAATATAAACAAGCTAATGTCAATACCCAGAGAGAGTTACTAACATTTATAAAGTATGACAACATTTGATAAGTTTCGATATAAATTTTGAGGAAGACATCCGCAAAAAAAAAAACGTATGTTAAAACCAATCATTATATTATAAAAAAGAAACTATGAAATCGATAAAAATTTATAAAATCCATAAAAATAGTTCAAAATCAGTACATATCCCTACATAGCAACAAATTAGCATAAAATTAATATTATGCAATAATGTTTAAAGTCGAGACTAATCGATAATCTCCCAAAACACTCGAATGGAACAAAATTCAAATGAAAAAATATTAAGGAGTAATTATAGAATAAAAATTAAAATATATTATTAATATGAATAAAAATTTTGAAAATGATCAAAAAATTTAACATTGATATAAATATATATAAAAAGGTAGATATCGCTACAAAACTACTCTATGTGCTGGCATGTTCAGATGTAATCGATAAAACCAAAACAAATAATGAAACGGTATTAGGAGCTGAGTAGTTACCGAAAAAGTTTAAGACAACCTACTTACCGAAAAAGAGATAAAACATTAATAAAGTCCAAACTTATAAATTATTAGAAATATATGAAATCGATTCCTATTTTTTAAATCGATAAAATAATGAAACAGGCACAAATAACTCTAGAAATCGATAAAAAAAAAGGCCCAAATAAATTGGCATAACTTTAAACAACAATGTTTAATAATGTTTAAGCACCTAAATTATTGATAACTTAGTTAAATAATCGAACGAAGCCAAACTGAAAAAGAAATAATTCTAGAAATAAATTATTAAATTCGAAGTGAATATATATTAGAACTATTAATCAAAAATTATAAAGTGATAAAAATTCATAGAATCGATACAAGAACGCAAGTATCGCTAGGGATAAGATATATAAACGTGCAATAAGTAGTAAATCTTAAAGTTTAAAGCAGAACATTTTCAATAAAAACAATAAGATAAAATATATTAATCGATAGTAATCTACAACAATCGATTGTTACTAACCTTACAAATAAAAAAGAATGTGTGTCTGTGTTCTTTATAGACGTCCAAAGTACTCAACCGATCGATGAAATTTTCACAGTATATTCTTGGGTTCACTGGTTACAGCATAAGGCAAATATTGTTTTGGAAAAGTGGGCGATGCCACACCCCAAGGCTATATAAAATTTCAATTCGTCACAACTCTGAACTTATTTGATCTAAATTAATGATATTTGGATATATGTGCCACTTGGTCAAGATCTACCACATATTTTGTGTTTTCATTGTTCTTCATTAATGTCCACAGTTTATTGTCGATGTCTCTGAAACTCTTACAGTATGTTCAGGAGTTCGTGATTACGACAGGCTGGATGTAGCTTTTGGTATAGCTAGGAATTTATTTGGTTCAAGTAAATGTGTTCTATACATCAAAAAAACTCAAAAAAAGAAAGCGGTACCAAGACCAAAAAAAATTTAACCGCTATATCTTCGAAACTATGTAAGGGAAAGGAAGGAGAGTAAGAATAGAAAATTTGAGAATTAGAGATGTTAGAGGAAAATAAAGAGGCTAAAAAAGACTAACGGGGCATGGGGGTGGAGAAAAGTAAAAGTACATAAAAAAAATTACGAAATAGGAATAAATTACGAGATAGCGTCAAGAGGGGAGGGAAGAGGGTACCATTTGTTAAATGTAAGCAACTCAAATTTGGGGCAGGACAACAGCTGCCAAGTCTGCTAATTATGTATATAATTTTTGGTATATAAGTTCCGGTTCCCTTTTTCCTCTTGCATCAACAATAATATTTGCTGTAAAAAAAATAATATCTCTAGAGGGTCAGTTTAAAAATTTCAAATAATTGTAAACATATTTATTTTTTAGTATAAAACACTCTTTTACAATGGGCACAATTACAACTTTTACGTAACGTGCATTAAAGCGAATGCGTGGTGTTTGCTACAAGAAATTTCCATTCAAACAAATTTTGCTAAATTTATATTTATTAAGCAATGCAATCTAAAACTAAAATACATTATCTACTGCTGCGGATGCATAGCAAATTTTGTTGATGTGAATTAGTCTTGCTTTATGTCAATTTCCCTTTTACGACAAGCTTTAATGAATCTAAACTTATTGGCATTGTGCGAAGTGGCTTTTTGATTTAATTAAACAAGTTCAACTCAATAGGAAATACTAAGTATTTATATAAAATATTTTGAATTTTGTTTATTTAAAGAAATTGTAGAAAAGCGTGAAAATTTTATACCCAGTTGTGCTTTCAAAGTGGAAACATTTCATTTTTTATGACTAAAGAAGAAGTGGAACTCAATTGTACTCTCGATTCTGTTATTATCTAACCACGCTATCAGGCTAACACTTTAGAATAGTTTAAAAAGAAGGCATGTGTCATCACCGATAATGCGCTGACTACTTTAAAATAATCGTCGTTTATTTGTGGGCAACAGCTCATCATAGATATATGAAAAAAAGTGTTTATTCAATATGAAAAAAGTTAAAAGTATAGTTTGGCAAGATTACTGACGGGGAATATCGTTATAGAAGTGAGTGACTTCCACTTCAAATATGCCCTAATAGCAAAGAGTATTTAAAGAACATCACAATTGCTAAAATTATACTTTAACCGGTATACAAATTACGAATGTCATCTCTACATATTATACAACAATTTTAACAGGTCGATGTCTATGCATTGCAGATATTTAGGAAAAATCGATATAATAAGCCAATAGAAGCTAAATAAACAGCTTTTAGAATTTTTTTCTGTCTGTCTGTATGGTTGGTCGCGCATCACTCACAAGCTGCTGAATGGAAGTCAATAGAACTTTTGTCCCTGCATTACTAGACGTCGTACTCAAAATTTAGGATAACCTTTATTTCAATAACTCGACTAGTTTCGGCGTTATGAACCAATATGTGGACCAGGGTGACCAAAAACGTGTTAGTGTAATATCGGTATTAAAGGTGATAATAAATGCTGCCATATGCGATGGGATTAAGTTCCATATCTCAACTGCCTTCGGAGATATAATGATTAAAAAAGGACTAAGGCTATTATACGTTCTGAGAAGCAGCGAAGCGTGGTCGGGCTTCCTAGTTAAAAATTAAATGTATTATATGCTGGAATCACCTTAACAAAATCTGTTTTATTAGCCAAAATTTCTAGTGATGTTACGAACGTGAGTTCACCGAAACCAGTAAACGAACCGAAATTCTTTGAACGAAATTAGAAACGTAATCCCACCTCGAGAGTTGTAATAAAGTACAAGGGCCACATAATTAGTTAAATGTAAGAATGTCGAAAAAATAACAGAAAACTTATGTTAAAAGTTTCTTAAATCAGTGATTAAATCTGGGAATGGTAAAGCGAATGGTGTGTCAAAATTTTCTAAAATTGTCGAGTAGAGTAAGTTAGGGTATTGTGATATAAGCATACCCTTTCCTTTTCGGCTGCTCCTCAACATTTTATTAAGTAGACAGGTAGAAAATCATACAATTCGATAGATTCCAGTATTGCGAAGCACATTCCAAGACGAGATCGATTTATCTTAAGTATGCCGGAAGATATTTATTCAATTCCATAAAAAGTCAAAAAATTTGTTTTGTCAAAATAGGGGGGTAATGTGATATACATACTATACCACATACTTGGCTTTCCTATGAAATATATGTAAATCGCATGAAATAATCCAGCCACATTGTAGATATGGTAATTTGCATCCATTCAGATATGTGACAAGCTGATCCGGAACCAGATAGGGCATGTTCCATCAAAAGTGGAGAAGGTGTTCCATTTTCTGCTGATCTTATGCACCCAATTTTCTTTTCTATTGTAGCTAACATTTTCGGATGCTTGGCGTGATAGACACCCTTGTGTCGTCAGCGCTCCAAAACCTAGTTGGAGGAAATTTTGACTTTTTATACTCCTGTTCCACATTGAACAACGTCTACCATATCACACCACCCAAACTAGAGCTTTAAAGGAACGAACAATTTTTTCACCAAAATTAATTTAAAAATATTAGGTAACTACTTGATATATTGATGCCTATATTTACCAAAAACGAAAATAAAATATAAAAAGTTGACAACCTAAGAACATTTCGGAATTATCCTTGTTTAAAGATCGCTCTAAATTATTGACGACCGTACGATGGAAATTGTTTTTTCACACTGATAGGAACTTAGTTGACCAATGCCAGCCGGCGCTTTGCAGTAGCGGGTTTTGGCCATTAGCATTATAGTAAAGAAGATATTCTTGCTCAGACATGAATAATTTAGGAAATACGAAGGAAAATTACTTTACCAACCCATATCACAATACCCTTACTTACTCTAGGTTTCTTGCTCGATTTCTCAATCGGTTATCTATTTGACAGAAATCGATTCGTCAAAGGCAAATATAAAGGGCTTACGACAATTGATAGCAAAGTACTATGACTTTTCTGCTTTTGTCCTACCGTCATCGTTTAGGTCTTTTCTGTAGTTTAGCTTATCACTTTTTTTATTAAAACTCCCCGAAAATGTATGGGGTGTTAAGGTATGCTCCAGTACTAGTACCTTCTGACTCCAGCCTGACTGCAGCGGGAAACATTTGTTTGATCCGCATCTTACTACAGGCAAAATCGGCAAAAAATAAAGGTTAGAAAAGACTAAAATTAAGCAAAAAAGAATCTAAAAAAAAGTTAGAAATTTTTTTACAAAATCCATTTCAAATTTTTTAATTTAGTTTTAACTATTTGTATATTAAGTTGTAGACATAACTTAAAGTAACTATGCTTGCTTCAACATATATCAGGCCCATTTTCCTTGGCTAGGAATTTTTTCAAGGAAATACATACTGTGGCGAATATTCTCAAGCATGTTACATCCCTAACTCAATTACAATTCCACCTCTAGTTAAACACAACAGAGACAACGATGACTACGCTTATGTATGCAAGCATGTACCAAGGAAGAGAAAGAGATATGACGCTAGAGTTTGCTAGTATAGGGCAAAGAGGAGATGGCAATAAATAACACCGACCCTTCGTGAACCCGAAAAGGGAGCAACTAAGAAACCCTGTTGGACCATAAAAGGCAGTGACCAAGCAAGGAAAGATGATCAGTTTATTTTCAAGTGGTGTTCAATGAACTACTTTGAAGTTACCATACTCTTAATTAATTAATTTTATAATATTTTCTTCGTCTGACGAATCAAAAGAGCTTGAGTCTGCGTACAAAGTTTGGGTATTTATCATAGAGATAAGATCATCGGTAGTTTCAAAATCACTGCAACATTTGGATAAGCGTTTTAACGAACATCTTATATTAAGAAGCGAGTTAAGCATATTAATTTTTAATTTGTTCCTTAACTTAGTTTATAAAATGTTCATAGCACTAAAAATTCTATCAATCTGCGCAGTACTGAAAGGTACCAATAAGTTAAAGTAGTTCTTAAAAAGTACCAATAAGTTAAAGTAGTTCTTAAAAATTTTGTTCGTTTAAGGAATTTTTATGTTTTCTGACTTCCGCTCAAAATTCAATGGTAGAGGTCACACTTGTCCACTGTAAGGTTATTAGCTTTCGCTTTTCGAAAAAAATTTGAGTTCATATTATCAGGTAGGTGATGTCGCAATTGGGTTATCAACGGGTTGGTGTCGAAATTCTGTATGTACAAAATTCTAAAAACAAAATTCTGCTTTTTAAAATTCTGCTTTTTAAAATTCTGCTGTTTTAAAATTCTGCTTTTTTAAAATTCTGCTTTCTAAAATTCTGCTTTCAATGTTCTGTATTACAAAATTCTGTATTAAAATATAATGTTAACAATGTTAAAGAGGTAATGTAATTATTTTGAAAAAGTGCGCAGCTACGCGAACTACAGTTATTCTGTACAAAAGACCTTTCTGCATAGGCGGCCTTCGGCCGCGCTTATTTAAATAACCCTGGGCTACGCCATGCCAAGTCCAGGTGGTTGCCTTGATCGGTGGCAACATGCCACCGATCCGACTCTTTTGCGCGTTTTTAAGTACAGCCTAATAATTTACAACAACCACATGAAAACTTGCGACAAAACAAATAAAATATATACATATGTACATGTGCGCACTTTTTCAAAATAATTACATTACCTCTTTAACATTGTTAACATTATATTTTAATACAGAATTTTGTAATACAGAACATTGAAAGCAGAATTTTAGAAAGCGAAATTTTAAAAAAGCAGAATTTTAAAAAGCAGAATTTTAAAAAGCAGAATTTTGTTCAAGCAGAATTGTTTTGCAATTTACAGAATTTTGTCACACAGAATCTTGTAATACAGAATAATGACACGCTCCCTTATCAACTCCATTAAAAATAGTTGACATATTGTACTTTAATTTTGTATATTCCTCGAAGTTGTATGAAAAATATGGTGTTGGGACCAGAAAAGGCTTTGAGTAAAAAAAGGCTAGAAAAAAGGCTTAGCTTCGAACCGAAATTATGAGGCTAAAGAACAATAAAAAGCAAGATTCGAAAAGGTTATCCTGGTCACACTGCTACACCCACACCTACCGCGTATATCCTAGACGACTAACTCTCTGGGCTTAACATTACCTAGCCTTTTCTTATTCCAATGAATATTTTCTGTTGTATTCTTCTCTCTGATTATTTCCTGGGCAGCTATTTATTTCTGTCTATATATTCTTTTGCCTTTTTGTACCTGCAACGTATTTACGGAGAATAGTCATGCTAGGCCAAGAATCTGCAGATATTAGTGCAACAATCTCTCATCTCTCAGCAGAACTCATCAAAGTTTATTATCAGTTTGGCATCTGCTCACGAAACTATGATAAGTCTTGCTGTTAGAAAGGAGATTTCCGATATGTACCATGGCTAACCGTAGTGAAACTCTGATTCTAAACAATCACATGTTTTTACTAACACCAAAGCAGGCGCTAACACGCCACACGCACATGGAGACGCTATCTTAACATGGTGAAAAAATTAGCCTCTCCTAACAAAATTGCCCTATATTCTACCCACGTTTTTGGTAAACAATCAAAAATGTTAACTTACACCAACAAATAGCTAGAGAATTTGTATGGAAAACAACAACCGCCTGAAAGTATGCACCCTATAACACTACACACTTACACAGATAAGCAATTTCAACAGGTTTAAAAATGTAACCTCTTCTAACAAAACATGTTTTATCCGAGTTTTTCTATCCACTTATGGTTGGTAGGGTAGAAAGCAAACAATTTTGGCGATAGGACACCACACAACGGCCCCTCTGAAACCTTCTTGTTCCAGAGTTTTGTCGCGTCCACTTATTGCAACGCGCTTAGTATTAGCATTGGCCGACAACAACATAACCTTCAATTAAAGCTTCACAGCTGGGTATACATTTTAATTGTTGTACACTTGAACCTTTTTTTGTCTTCATTCACAAACGTTTTGAATTCGCAGGATTAATAAATGCACTTTGAAACACACACGCAAGCTAACGGTCCATCAAAACCAACACATACACACTCCATACATAGTTGCAAACTTTATTACATTTTTGATAGCCCCATCAACAATGTAGGTGAATATATTACTCGTAAACGCAATAAAAGTAAATAACGGGAAGAAGGCGCCTTTCATTTGCGGTTCACGTTAAACGCATTAGCTGTTCTCACATTTCAACTCATTTATTAGTCCGTAAATATATCTACGAATCTCTGTATGTCTCATTTACTAAGCTCAACGTCGTTGTGCGCCACAATTTATGTTACGTTCAATTCACCTTTCTATTGTTACACAACTTTATTTATGTTTTTGTTGTGGATAACCCATACATATATACAAACACATGCTAAATGAAACATTTATGCAGTTTGAACTACTCCCACGGGTCGCTTGAGTAACATTAATTATTTGAATTGGCGCATTCCTCTGAGTTTGTGTGAGTGTGTGTGGTGAAATCTGTTAGCTTGCAAGTGAGTAATTAGCTTACTTATGAGCATAATACGTTTGTGTATGTGTTTAATAGTTATGTTCACTTTGTAGAAGCCTG
Source organism: Merzomyia westermanni (assembly GCA_949987695.1). Lineage (NCBI taxonomy): Eukaryota > Metazoa > Arthropoda > Insecta > Diptera > Tephritidae > Merzomyia > Merzomyia westermanni. Next base: position 31,166,710 of record OX465291.1, read on the forward strand.
TAGGAAAATCTAAAACTAGTGAAGTAGTATTTGGTTGCGAGTAAGGGCAATAGTGACAAAGATGTTTGTTGAAGTAACCGCACGGTCACTGTAGCTGTAACTGTCGGTATCGGTATAACTATCAATATAACTGTCGCTATCGGACTCTTGGCCACGGTTAATGTCATTCTCACGATCGATGTAACTGTCATTGTCAGTGCCACTATCAGTGTCGCAATCACTGCAAAGATCGAAGTTACTTTCATAGCCATAGTAATGGTCACTTTCGCTGTAACTTTATAGTCACTGTCCTTTCACGGTTAAAAGTACAGTCAAAATTACTGTCACACTCACTTGGTTTTTCTCCTAATTCTCTGACATTGGTGTCCCATTTGGTTTATGTCCAAGGCCTGAGGCTTTTTTCTGATCAGACCTGTTAAATAATGATTGTTAATCGTGATGATTACCGGTTTGATTAGTTATTTTCTTGAGAATCCATTTAGTGATTGATTACTTTCAATTTAAATGATTATTTTTCAATTAGTTAAATAAACTAACAAAAAAAAACCATGATTTTTTACGATTATTAAAAAAAATCAAAAATTAACAACACAAAATTTTGGATTACTTTGGATTATTTTATATTTAAAAATTTTTTTTTTTTATTATTTTTAATAATTTTTGATTTTTTCAGTATAAACATTCACATCAACAATAAAAAAAAAATCAAAAATAATCAAAAAAAATAAGAAAAACCCAAAAAAAAATTTTTTTAAATCAAAAGTAATCGAAACCACCTTTTTGAGAGATGCGCGAGGGCATTCTGCCAGCAATTTGTACTGCATCCTCCGGTTGAAATCAGACATGCCATCAGGGAAGCGCACAAGCACAAAAACAGCCAAGCGTCCATTGCCATCACCACCACGGAGGTTCGGAAGGCCATGCTGGGGTCCAAAAACTCCAAATCTATTGGCACAGATGGTATATCCATGCTGATGCTAAAACACATCGGAGAAGAGGGAGTAAGGTACCTAACAACTGTCTTGAATCTGTCTATGACCACCTTTGTTATTCCAGAAAGATGGAAACAGGCAAGGTTGGTGCCACTACTAACTCCCGGCAAGCCGGACAACGAGGGGAGTCTTATCGACCTATATCACTCTTCTCGCCAGCAGTGAAGGCCCTGGAGACAGTCTTGCTCCCTTACTATACCGCTAACTTGCGACTAGCCGAACATCAGCATGGATTCCGTAAAATGCATAGCACTACCACCGCGCTAAACGTCATCACCACACAGATAGGTCGGTCTCAAGCAACCTCGTCCAAATGACAGGACCGTGCTAGTTGCGCTTTATCTGTCGAAAGCTTTCGACACTGTCAATTATGCGCAGCTCATTAACGACCTGGAGGTTTCATCTCTTCCCCCTGTCTAAAGCGTTGGACAGCCAACTATCTGAGTGGTCGGCAGTCATCGGTTGAATTTAGAGGCGAAAGATCAAAACCACATATAATTAAACAAAGGGTGCCACAGGGTGGTGTCCTATCCACGCTTTTGTTCAATTATTACATATCGAGGCCCCTTCCCCACCAGGAGGTGTCTCGATCGGCTCCTACGCCGATGACTGCACGATCCTGGCGACTGGCCCCTCCGTAGCCGAGCTCTGCTCAAGAATTAACTCTTACCTCCCATCAATGTCCGGTTTTTTCGCTGCACGAATTCTGACACTGTCACCGACCAAGTCCTCGGCCACCATATTTACGACGTGAACAGCGCAGGTGAACATGGAATTAGACGACTACCTCGAAGGCATTAAGATTCCGACTGTCGAACACCCCAAAATCTTAGGGGTCACGTTTGATAACATGTTCAACTACGGCGCTCATGTAGCCGCGATTGCCACCAAAGTACAAAGCCGTAAGAAAATCTTCAAGCGACTAGCTGACAGCACTTGGGGAAAAGATACAGAAACGTTACTGGCAACGTACAAGGCAATCGGCCAGCCGGTTTTGAGCTACGCGACGCCTATATGGTCGCCGGGGTTAGCAGATACACACTGGAGGAGGTTGCAGGCCTGCCGAAACACCACACTCAGAACTGGCACGGGGTGCCTGCTTATGTCTCCTGAACATCACCTTAACAGTGAGGCAAAAATGCTCGGTGTTAAAGAGCATTGCGAGATGTTGACCAGGCAATTCATGTTCAACTTCTATAAGCCACAACATCCCAACAGGAACCTGCTCAACGAAAATCCGCCTCCCAGGAGAATAAGGAGTCACCTCCGCAAGCAATATGACGAGATCCGGCATCACATTTTTTCGCCGTTTGATCCAATGGTGCACCGGCAGGCCGTCAGCCTCATCCATACGGAGTCGGTAAACTCCTTTGTCGGTAAACTCCTTTTGACAAGCTCCACCTGTTGCCGACGAGGAACGCGAACTGCCTAGGGAGACAAGAGTCATGTGGCTCAACTTCGTTCTGGATATTGTAACAGACTAAACTCTTACCTATCCAGACTGATACTAACCATCTCTTCATCTGCTCAACCGAGCCTACTCTTCTAACAGCAATTTCACTCTGGCCCACCCCTGTTGAAGCCGCGAGGTTTCTGGGACTTCCGTTAGAAGAGCCTGATGACAGTGTTGGATGAGGGGTGATACTTAAGCAGGTTAAGTTGTCGCTAATACAACAACAACAACAACAAGAGATGTGCCCATCAATAAGTAAACTGAAATAAAAAGGACGACGCGCTAAGTCGATTTAGACATGTCCGTCTGTCTATTTGAGCGCAAATTTTTCAAACCTAAAATGTGCATGTATTGGTATCTTGTAAAAACGTGGTTAGCAGTTGTTGGTAGGGAAGCTAGTTATATACAAATAAATAAATGGCGGCCGCCGTGGTGTAGGGTAGTGTTGCCGGCCTATCACACCGACGATCCAAGGTTCGAGTCCTGGGACATGTAACATCAAAAGTTTTTCAAAACCGCCCTCGGCAGTGGTTTGGCAAACTCTCTACACAAATTGGAAGCGAAGCTCGGGGAAAAATATCTTAGGAGGTTTATGATTATATACCTATTATATATCGCGCCATACATTTATATTTTTTTAAATTAATTTACCCCTCAAAACTCATAAACAGAAGTGTTTTTATTGAAAACAATCAGCTGACTTTATAATACGAACTGAAAGGTATTAAAATAAGCCTGCGTAAATTGGTATGCCATAATAGATCACTACTAGGTATATAATGTTCGATTCCACCCGAACTTAGACTTTCTTACTTGTTTTTTTTTCTAATCATCATAAATTAATAATTGCATTCTCTTGAAAAACAATTAAAAGAATCATTACCAATTAAAAAAAGCCGTCTAATTAATTCATTACTAATTACTAATCAAGTTTAACGGGTCTGCTTCTGATGTATAAAAGCGCTCATATAAACTTAATTATCAAGAAGCTATGGCCATTTCTGATTTGCAAGCACTAAACAATATATTTGTTTTGAAATTTTTTGGAAAATTTTTTATTCTATATAAAAAATGGTAAGTGAATAAATAACTTTTAACTAAGCAATCAAAAATGCAGAAGTTTATAAAATTTTCTGCTTGATTTAAAGGAAAGCAACAACAAATTAAATTAAATTTTTGATCTAGCATGCTTTTGACGATTGAATATATCCTAAGTAACACGTTAGACATAACCGTTGTTAAATGTTAAATAAGTTCTAGAACAATAGAAAATGTTTGCATTAGAGGACTCCCTAGAGCTTCGCAATATTAAATTCGTTAGTTGATTGCATCCAGAATTTATTCGTGATAAAGCCTTAAGGACTGGAAAATAACTATAAGTGCACTAGTCAACAACTAGAGAATTTCCCTACAGGGCTGGTTGCCAGTTGTTGCTAATGAAATGTGTAAGTGCATAATAAACATATGATGGATTTATGCTCAGCGAAATGGGTTGCATTCATTTATTAAGTAATTTCCAAGATGTTTGTTGGTGACACATTTAAGTGTAGTTTTTGTTGGTAAACATAGCTTCTAAGCTTACTACCAAATTGATATATCATATGTATGTATGTATTCATACGCTAAATTAAGTATTTGCCTCTCTATGCCGGGCAAAGTAAAAATTTTAGCGTTTTTGGGTTGTAGATGTTATGTCAGTTTTCCTATCAGGAAATGTCTTTCGGGTGACTGTTTTGACAACGCCTGAAAGGTTAGACCTCTTCTGAGTTGAGAACAACTGGTGGAGCTACACTTGCTTGATGTTGTTTCCAGTTCCAGTTAGCTATAGCAAAATTCAAATAAAATCGTGAAAGCTGATGGTACACCTCCGAAGAGATTAAGGCAAGGCCTCTCTTCTAATTTTTGGTGTGCTGATTTATGCTTCGCAGATGTTGTATGCCACGTCGAGCGTACTCTGATAGGCTTTTCATTGCAGAAATAATCTCGGAAGGCTTGTGCCTACTTGCAAGGGGCGAACATGTTTCGAGGAGAACTTTTCCAAAGTATTTTTGATGTTGATTTTCGCAGGATGTGAACCCGCGATATCCGGTATGGTAGACCAACACATAACCACTTCACCACGGTGGTCTTCTTTTAGCCAGCTTGCCTGCGCCATCTGGCTGCCCGATTGAAGGCTGGTGCTTATAACGCCTGCAACATCTGTTAACCCCGAACTCGTACTTATAAGTTATTTTTGATTCACAGTGTAATCTGCCACTTACACATTAAATCATCATTCCAAAAATTTCTTATCACTTGACAACTGACAGCACATTCACACCCGTTTAGATAAATGACACTTCCAGAGTTACAAGTACTTGTAGCCATATGTTCCTGAGAGCATATTTTTGTAACTAAGTATCTATTTGAGGCCAAAGTGGACGCGTGCAGCAGATAAAGTGATTTTTGCGACAGTTTTGCTTTTATTCTTGCACTTTACGACAACATTCTCAATTAAAATCTCTTGACATTTCGACTACTTATAGCAATTACATACAAACAAATTCGAAGATCTACATATTTATGGGTTTTTGCAATAACGGCTTAAGTGGAGATAGTACTAAATAGAGTTATTGATGACACGGTATGTGATGTGCCAAACAGGAATGGCAAACAAAAATAAAATAATTAATTGCTAAGAAAAGGATATGATTGCAAGATTTTGCAGGGGTTAATCGAAATATTCGAATATTTATTGTTTATAGCAAAAGAATGAAATAACTTATCTGTAAAGTGTTTACTATCGCCCTTCGTACAAGAAAATATTGATTGACCGATCGCTAAAGAGCGTGATCCGCGATCAAGACCTTTCGTCTACAATGGGCTACAATTGATCCCAACTATTCCTATAACGGATTAATAGTTGGGATAAGTCGATTTTAATTTCTGTAGCCTATTTTTAGCTGTTGAAAGTAAGCTAGACCGACCCTACCCGTAGGGAAACAAAGGGAAACTAACCAGCACTACCCTTTTGGGCATGAAGGGCCCAATTAGTCTCTTCATAGGGCATGCTCGAACAAAAGGGATCACTTCAACCCATACAAAGAAATCAAAACTGGAATTGGTCGCATCCTCCTTTTGCGACTCACCCCGGATTCATCCTAGACTAATCGCATTTTTTGCGGGGTTGCGACTCATCGTGGATTCATTCTGGAATAAGCCATGTTTTTGCAGGATTGTTTTAAATTAATTTGCGAAAAGAGTACAGGTCGTAAATACCACAATTGAGCTGTTGATATATAAAATAAACAAAACCCGAAGAGCAAAGTCGAAGTGCCAAAATTTGAAGAAAAAAAATCTACCATGAGCAGTGATACCGCCAGATGACGGTGCTGGCATAATGTTAGGGTAAAATGAATAGAATTAGGAGTTTAGCTGGCAGGAAACCAATGCTCTGATAGTCTAATAGTTAACAGTTAGTTAGTTAGAAATCTAGCAGTTTCCGAAATGGATCTAAAACAAAATTTTCTTTCTCTATTCTAAACAAATATATTTAGTAACTAATTGAAAAATAATTAGAAACTAAACTAAAGACAATAATAAATTTTATACAAAAAATTATAATTCATGGTCTTGCACAATTTTAATTATGGCTTTGGGCCGATGTTTGTAAGTATGAGAAGAAGAAGAGATAGACCCACCAATAAGTGTTCCGAAATGATCAGGGCGATGAGCTGAGTAGATTTAGCCATGTCCGTCGTGTTTGTACGCAAACTAGTCCCTCAGTTTTAGAGATATCTTGATGAAATATGGTATGGGTCCGCCATTTTGTAAAGCATTAAACATTGGTTGGAACCAGGAACATCGGACTAATACAACGCATAGCTCCCATATAATCGATAATTTCGATAAATGGGTTTTGGGCTATAAATTTTGCAATTAAAACGCTAGGAACGTAAAATTTTGCAGGTTTGGTACTTTTTAGATATATAATGTGTGTGGTGAAAATCACATAACATAACATATAGCTCGAATGCAATCGATTGTTCCAATAAATGGGGCTGGGGCTATGTATCTTTAAATTAACAGTTTTGCAGAGTTTTTACTAATTGTCAGTAAGGATCGAACACTTAAAACCGTGATGCGTATTCATGCAAGGTTCAGGTATTCAGGTATTCGGCACAGTCGAAGACAGCCCTTTCGTAACTTGTTTTTTTTTTTTTTTATTTTACTAATGATGAATATTTAATAATAAAAAGTAACCTATATTTTAGGTTAAACCATCTTTCGAGTCGATTTGTTGGACACAAAGCTTGTTAAACAGGGATGGTTGTTTCGACTTTCTTCAGAGATGAATTCAAGATTGTAAGTTGAAGTTACTTCCCACTAGAATTTAAGAGTTATGCGGTTCTTGCTTAAAGCACATGTTAGCTTAGATAAACATATATATGTTTACGGATTTCTAACATACACTTAGATACATTAATTTTACTTAGCTATTCTGATAATGCTTGTGGAGATTTAAGTGCCCGCAGTGTTCATTAACTATTTAATGATGCATTTAATATCAAAGGAATGTATAAATATAGGTCCAAATGTATCCTCAGAGTATTAGCAGGAGTTAACATATTATTTGTCTAATTAAAGCAATGCCATTCACAATTTAGTTATGTATAAAAATTTATTTATTTGCACACGAAACGAAAAACAATCTAACTAATCCCTATACTGCACTTACATATAGATACATTTGTGTTCAATATAATAGTAGTAAAACTAAATTGGATATCGGACGACGAAATAGAAAGAAGCTATGTTTTTAATCATTTTCATTTAAAATATAGCGAATTCCACCAGAAACCACATAAAAAGAAATTTCAAAGTTTACACAAAGTTCAGGAAAGTGAATTAAACTTTTAAAAATTTAAATCAAAATTTCACTATTTTTGGGCAGAGTTTTAGAAATTTTTTGGGTACGCAGTTTTATATCTCATTCGATTTTAGCACACTAATGTGCAAGTTAGAAGTGCCTCAAAACTTTCTCTGAATTTTTAGTATTCTCTTCTATGTACAAAATTAATATTTGTTCATGCGTTTTAGGAAGTAATTACTTAACATCCTTAAAAATTCAAGGAAATTTTCGAGGGAGTTGTAACTGACACAAATTTACACTAAAATTGATTTGTCTACAAAACTGCATGCTCAACAATTTTCTACCAAAAAATTTCAAGATTTTTATGGCCATTTTTGAACGTTTAATTAACTTGGCGGCCGCCGTGGTGTGAAGGTAGTGTTGCCGGCCTACCACACCGAAGGTCCATGGTTCGAGCCCTGGTACAGGTAACATCAAAAGTGATTTGAAAAAAGTTTTTCAAAACGGGGTCGCCCCTCGGCAGTGGTATGGCAAACTCTCCGAGTGTATTTCTGCCATGACAGGCTTCTCAGCAAAAATTCGTCTCCTTTGTAGATGCCGTTCGGAGTCGGCAAAAAACTGTAGGTCCCACCAATTTTTAGGGAAAATTCAAATCGGCACACCACAAATTGGAAGAGATGCTTGGCGCAAAAATCTCTTAGGAGGTTTATGATGATATACCTGTTGTATATCGCGCCATAGAGATAGAGAGAATTAACTTTTTATGTGTTTCTGTTTTGGAATTCGCTTTATATTTTAAATGAAAAATATTTAAAAAAAAACAGCTTTTTTTTAGTTCGTCGAACGATATCCAATTTAATTTCACTATTTTTATATTGAAGACAGCTGTACATAAAGCTTCAATCGCAACTGAGCATCATCTCTCATCTTTTCTTCGTAGATCGTAGACACCTGCCTACCACGCGTTGGAGAGAGAGGTGAGACGGCTTTTCCGGACGAAAAAAAGAGAGGCAGAAAAGCTTGAGTGCGAAGAGCTTGCGATGCGAGCCAGCAGGATGGGTTATTTTAAATCCGACGATTTAGGCAGGGTCACCCCCTATAGTGTGATTTCTTAAATTTACTGTGGGAACTGGCAATATCTGGGCCCGAATCGCGGCAGTCGCAAGCGAACGAGCGATCGCATAGAGTAAAATTTCGCGACGTGTCGATTGGGCAGATCGCCGCACTCGATACGCAACGAGTAGAAATTTGTTTGCAATAACTTCTCTGTCTCTTCTCTGAGTGACGTATGAGAATTGTATGAAAAGCGAAAATAAAAAAAAGGGATTTGTATTGAAATCGCAAATAAATATTTAAATCTACTTTATATTTGTGAAGAAATTAATGAAATTTAATTTTTTTAGGCTTTAAAATGAACCCTGTGTTATTTTTTTACTCAAGTTCGTGAGATTCAGACGAGGAGCATCACCAAAGAGTAATAAAGTGCAGAGTTCACGACCAAAGCAATCCCTTGGTAACGATCAAATAAATAATAAATATCAATCATTCATAGGTTAACCTGTCCAAAATTAGGTCATGAATTCACTCAACAAATTTTTTTGGCGCATGTTTATTTTGTTCACATTTGTCCTTAAAGCATTAGTTATGTCTATAATACAATTAATAAAAGAAAAACTAACCTACATTTCAGCTATTCTTGTTCTATTTTGCTATATATTGGTTCTAACTGGCCACAGCTCGATTGACAATTAGCTAACGAATGACATTTCGCTCGATACGTATAAACACTCGCTCGCTATCTAATGACAAAAATCCTTGGCAATTTTGCTTGCTAGCGAGTGCCGCAATCCAAAAATCATAAAACTAAAGAAATTTCCATGGTTTAGGACTGCCGTGATTCGGGCCCTGCTGAGGCGGCTCTGGGAGCAAGCGGGAGAAAGGTTCTTTCAACGATTTACGGACCCTTACGACCTGTATAAGCTGTATGCAGACACCGATATATTTCAAGTAACTAAAAATCATCGAGTTCGTTCGCAAGGCCAAGTTGTGCGAATGAGTGAAGATGCTACGGCCCAGAAGGTATTATTATCGGCACCTAAAGGTGAAATCAGAGGAAGAGGGAGACCAAGGAGTGACCAAGTGGAGACCGGCTTACGATCCCATTTGGCGGCAGTTTGCAGAAAGAAGAAAGGACTGGTGAACTATGTTGGATGGCCAAAATTGTTTAGAAAGTTAAGCTTTATTTAAAGAAGAAGAAAACTGCCTCATTTCTACTGTGATCCACCGTGTATAAAATTATAAGTCAAATTTTCGTAAGGAAAAAGCAACCAATCTTCTAGACAATTTACTCTAATTCAAATTTTATGTTGATATATTTGTGTCAAAAAAGGGTATACGAATAATTATAAAGCGAAATGTTAGTAAAACATATGTTTAGTTAAAGTATTAAATTTATAAATAACTTTAAGCATTCCTAGGTCATTTGCCATTCAAATATACATCCTTATTTTGTCTCTTTATGAGCGGCCAACACAGCTAACACATTTATGTGTACTAGAGTTCGCCCAGTGGTTGAAATTCAACCAATAAACTTTATTTTATTTTATTTTATTTTTTTGCTGGAGGTATGTTTTATCCGCCTTTTTTTCTTTCTAACATATTTTTATTTTCCTTGATTTCTTTTTTACTCTCTTATTTTATTTTTTACTTTCCTCAAACTTCTTTTCCTTTCCCTTCCCTTCCTTTTATTTTCTTTCTTTCCCCTTCGTTTTCTTACCTTTCCTTTAATTCCCTTTCCCTTCCCTTCCTTTCATTTCCTTACCATTCCTTTCTTTCCTTTAATTTTCCTTCCTTTCCTATCCTTTCCATTCCCTTCCCTTTCCTTCCTTTCCTTTCCTTTTCTTTCCTTTGATTTTCCTTCCTTTCAATTCTTTTCCTTTCCTTTCCTTTAATTTTCTTCGGTGTTTAATACTCTTTATGAGTAATCATTTATTTTGTTTTTGTAAACCCTGTTTGTAGGTATCAGCAATGAATTTTACATATTTGCTCATATTTGAAATTGCTTGTTTATGCCTCCAACAAAGCAACTTTTCGCGCTCTCAGGAGAGCCGCTGACACTGGGCATCGTAGCCAGTGATCAATGCAATAAAAACAACTAAAGCAAAAATGCATGACAGAACAGAGTATCTATAGTGCGAATACTTATTTTTCATTGGTCCACTACCAACTCTTCGCACTCACAGTGAGAGCTGACCACACGAATAACACAAAAACATGCATGGCAAGTCTACTCACACTACTACGGCTCTTAATTTTTTCCTACAAAGCAACTCCTCGGCCATGCTCACGATTCAGCATAGTACACAAAAAGCAAACACACACACAGCGTGTCTATAGTGTGAATAAGTAAATGTGTAGTGGTGTAACTTTTATGTTAAATTTTTTATATTAAAATGATTTTTTAAATTTTTTTTATTTAAGGATAAAAGTACACCTCAAAATTTCCTATCTATACATATATAATTTGTATACCTTAGAATTATAGTTTAGCAGAAAACGGTTCTACATTGCATTCATCTTGTCTATTTATATATAAGATTTGAACATTAAAGAAACACGAAAAACTAGAAAAAGAGTTATAGCGACAGTGAAGGAAAAATTTAAATACGAGAAGGACAGATGGTGAAATTTTTCAAACAGCACGATGTGTTCCGCAGATGCTGGTACTTTATGTACTTCCAAATCTTTTACTCAGTACACGCACAAGATCAAGATCGCCTCAACGTGAATTAACTCATTTCCGTTTATGGTAAAGTGTTCTTGCCTCGTCGTTCTTTTATAAGAAAATAAAAAAATTGATGGATACACTTCAAACACTTTAACGAGCCTACACTTTCTACACACTCTGTTAAATACGAGTAGCAATCATGGCAGCAATAAACTTAATTTCGTTATTAAGCAGAAATAGCCATTACAAAACTAATTTTAGCTTTCATAATATGAATTGCAAAAGTTTTCAAAATAAATATATTAAGCTATAAAGAGCGTGATTTTACAAAAACATAAAGCCTGTGCTAAAACGAAGGAGCACATTAAATATTTTCTGCTTTTAAGCTCATCAAGTTAATTCAAAGTACGCTGTCGCAAGTGCTGGACGGTGGGGATGAATAAAAGTGAAACGAAATTATGCAATCAGGAAAAAGTAGCATAGATAAACGGAAATTTCATTTAGGTCTTCACAAGTGTATTATTATACGGTCATTCTTTTGTTTTTTTTTTCTTCTTTTTTTCGTTTGTTATTCTTCTTTTATTTATGTGCTTACACAAGCTCCTGAAGCTCGTATCCACTTGAAAGCGAGCATGATTTGCAACTAACCAAAGAAGAAGTGTTGAAAATAAACAATAAAAAATGTAAACTGGAAAAAAATTTACATTTTACAGACGTTTGCAAGCAGCAATTCTCGTCCTTTTCGCTTTTATCACAAACGTCCTTGGATTATATGTAACTGCGGCACGCCGTCAATGGACATACTAGCCAGTAAACATACTAGTTCATTAACCAGAATTTTGTGGACTTAACCATGTCAGTCTCAAGCTAGAATTTTTTTTTAAAGAATTTTACCTAATTTGCGGCAATTTAATTTATACAGCTAAAGATCGAGATGAAATTCTATAACACCTGATAGACAGCGGCCATTTGCATGCGCTGTTGGACCTTCTGTTGTTGTACAAGGTGGCGCAAAAGTAATCCTCCTATCAGAAAATGCTATAAATTTTGCGATTGGCCCCTAAAATCAGTTCTGTTTTGACATTTGTGTAGTAAACACATGCGAAATACACGTTAATAAACAATGTTACGCTACACTGCTCCAGAACGCGGAATATTGCTGACTATTTATTTGACCAATAATCGGTCCGTGAAAAACGGTTACTGCGCAAAAGTAATCCTCCTATCAGAAAATGCTATAAATTTTGCGATTGGCCCCTAAAGTCAGTTCTGTTTTGACATTTGTGTAGTAAACACATGCGAAATACACGTTAATAAACAATGTTACGCTACACTGCTCCAGAACGCGGAATATTGCTGACTATTTATTTGACCAATAATCGGTCGGGGCCAAACGGTTACTGTGAATGGTGAGCGCTACAGAGCAATGATCAACGAGTTCTTTTTACCGCAACTTGATGAATTGGGATTGGAAAACATGTGGTTCCAACAAGACGGTGCAACAGCACACACTGCACGTGCCACAACCGATATTCTGAACATCGGAAGCTTACTTTTGCGCCACCTTGTACATTCTTTGATTTTTGTTATTATATTATGCCACTTTCTTGTATCTATTTTCTGTATGAGAAAAGTAGACTCATCTCATCGACTTTCAAGTTACTTGGATCTTCAAACTTGGAACATTGGTAGAACCTAGTTTTAGCAACGAAAGTATCAAAAAATCCGCTAGGAGTCGCAGAATTCGCGGCTAAGTTTGAAATTTTGTAAACGATTTTTAAGTAGCTTCCTGGAAAGTGTGTTGAAACTTTAGAGATACTTGCTAGTTGATGGGTTTCTAACATGTTTTCAAAAAAATCCGTTAGGTGGCACATGGATCGAGAATCAAAAAAAATATCCACAAAAACGTAACATTAATTTTGATTTTTCTGAACGTTTGTGGAGTACCTTGTCGTTGACCTAGTGACTTGGAATTTGAAGAACAGTTCAAAACTTGGTGACAATGTAGCATTCATTAAAAAAAAATCCGCTGGATGGGTCGCTGATCGAAATATTTGGACAAATTATTCAAACAATTTGGAATCCTATGATATATTTTTTAGAAATGTACCGTTAAGCTGGATACTTGAAACTTGAAGCACAGTCTAGAGCCTGGTAACAATTCAACATTCAAGAAAAAATTCCGCTAGGTGGCACACTGATCGAGATATTTGGAAGTCTGATTTGAAACTAGAAATCAATTTTTAACAATCTTCCCGTTTAAATGGAAAATTTGAATTCGGAACACAATTCAAAACTGGTGGGGATGCAAAAGCAGGTTCATCTGGTCTATTTTGTTAATGCGGAATGACTGTAATTTTTTAACTTCGGATCCTGTTTTTTGTCAAAAATTCATAACTTTGCATTCTTCACAGATTAATTTCGTGAATGGTACAACCCAAATTCGACTAGCATATACTGGTACGGTAGTCTGTAAAACTAGAATAATTTAGTCTGTAAAACTAGTATACAACTAGTAGATTTAACTGCAGGCCATGTACATACATATATCCTGCAAAAAATGCGAAAATTCTCGGATACATCCGGAATAAGTCGAAAAGGAGAATGCCAGTCCTGATCACTTTGTATGGGTTGACCATTCATTTGAGCATGTCACATGGAGAGATTAATTGTACCCATTTATATCCATACAGGTACTTTCAACTCCTCAAAGTATGCGACTAAAACTAGAACTGACTTACACCTATGAGTATGCTACACAAATAAAAGTTTACTTATATACGAGTATATTGAATTAAAGCCAACTAACTGTATACTAAAGTCGAGGATCACTCTCTTTAGAGCTTAGTCACACGATTTTTTACAGGGTATTCATAGATGTGTTTGTGTGTGTCGTAGTGCAATTTTTCACCTATATTACATACATATCTTTAATTCGCTTTAGAGCTTAATTCTACAATTTCGTTTTCAACATTGCGCACTTACAAATTCCCTGTTAACTGTTGGGTGAACAAAGACAAATGAACAGACTGAATGTGCGGTCAGCTGAAAATTTTTTTTTTGGTGAATGTATGTGTGGATTTTCATATATGTAAATTTGTGTCATAGACATACATTTTGATTGGCATTTACAGAATATCTTGACTTAAATAAATTGAAGGTTTTTGTTTCTTTTAGACGATTAAGCCAAAGGACTGCTCGTAAACTCTACAGTTTTAAAGGTTTGTGAATAGTTAGGATAGGCTAGCTTATAACTTTGACAAGCTTAAGGTCACTCAAGTTCCCTGTTTTGACATTGACACTTGAAGGAAAGCAGATGATTGCTAACGGCAGGTGAAAGGTGTCTGGCCGGTACATCAGTCATCATTGCTAGCCTTTTTAGTACTTCATCCTTATCGTTTGCTGGTTCTCTCGGCAGACTGGGTAGCGTCACAGGAATTTAGTAAGAGATAATGTAGAAATAACATCGGCAAAGGCAAAGTTATATTCTTATCACACCAATAAAGCTTAGTGGAATGTTTTTTCGGATGCAACAACAACAAATTTTAATGGCAGCGTCCCTTATTATAAATACTACTAAAACAGCTGGAAAGGGAAGAAAAACGAACTAACAAGAAAGCATCAACTCGTATGACAAGCTGGTAAGATATTGTTTGTTCATCTTCGGAATTCGTTAGTCTACTATTATCCAGATATTCACAATATGGAAAATCCTGCATAAGACATACGACAAGGTCCCCATATCTGCTTCCGGTGAGATTAATGAGGACCGTCCTTAGTAAACTAAGAGATGTAGACACCAAAGTCGCACCAGTCTCATCCCTTTTGGTAATTATGAATTTTCAGGAAGAAATTCAACTTAGCAAGGATTGCTAACAAGTGCTACCATAGATTGACTACGCTCCTAAGAAGGAAAATCCTCTCTCAATGAACAAAGATCAGGCTCTACAAACCTATCATCACAACTCTTGATGTACGGCTCCGAATCATTGGCAGTCTAGAAAAAGATGAAGTAGGCTTAGAATGTTCAAGAGAAAAGTTTTTCTGAAGAAGACTTCACTCCCGTGAAGTCATTACAGATTTGTGTAGGAAATTCAACAGCCAAAATCCGCTTGGCCGTTAAGCGCTAATAAATGATGAAGATGATATGATGGATCCCTTTTTCATCCTATCGTACCCTTAGGGGAACAAAGGGAATCTGTCCGACACTACCCTTTTGGTCATGAAAGGGACCAATTAGTCTCTTCATAGGTCATGCTCAAACAAAAGGGATCACTTCAACCCATAAAAGGAGATCAATACTGGCATTGATCGTATGCTCATTTGGGACTCATCCCGGATTCATCCTAGACTAATCCCTTTTTTTGCAGGGTCAGATTGACTATGATCAGTCGCTCCAACCAAATCCCGTTTAGGTTACTCTTATCCAAATATTAATCTAAAACCGCTCAGTTGAGATCCCCTAATATCATTTCATGGATTAAAGCGACGACTTTTGGCTTGTCTACTTCTTTGTGGTCGTAATAAGACACCTGATTTTTCTCTGCCTGTTTACCCGGCCTTTTTTAAGTTCATGCAAAATAATTATGTTTGACAAATACGCACATAAGCAAGTAGGGATGTGAGTAGAATATCGAATTTTAGCGTAATCGATAATTTTTTCAACCAACGATTTTCGACTTTTTTAATTCGAATCATTTTTTAATAAATTAATAATAATTGCACATTTTCAATCGATTTTTGTAAATGTTGCCATCTGTGCAGTGGATGGAAGGAAAACTTATTTAATTTTTTTTTATTTCAAGACCAAACCAATTATTATTTAATATTATTTTCACTTGGTTTGCTTTTTCATAATCTATTTCAACTAAAACATCGAATTGGCATTTTTATTTTAAAAGTCGATTATTTTCTTCAAAAACCTATTTATTACTAATGTTTTTTAGTTGAAGTGAGCAGTGTTTTAAAGCGTTCGCATCAATAGTAGTCCAAAACTCTAGATTTTAAAAATTCCTAATATAATCATGCGCAAAAAATCTGCCTCACTGAATAAGTAATGGCAAAATGTTGCATGTCCGAATGTCAATATTGCCAACATCCCTAATTTATTTACATTAATATGTAAGCGCGTTTATACCTCTATACTAACAACACCTCAAGCATAATTTTTCTGAAATTTATTTATTCAAATATGTTAATGATAGGAATTATAATTTATGCAGAATCATAATGATTGTATCTACTAAGTACATAGTACAACAAGTACAAAAGAACAAGACGCGCAGCTGTAACAATGACAGCCAAAGGACCAACAATAGACAAGCGAAATGTTCCCTAACAAGAGGCGTTGAAGCAATTAAATAGCGAATTACAATATCAATTTGGAGCTTAAATAATGTGTAGTCAACTCAAAAGGCAATAATAACCTGCAGTTAGGTGAGCGGGCGTGAGTGGAGTGGGATAAAGCAAAACTCAAAAACAAACCGAAATGTCCTTGGACACTGTTGGAATCTGGAAGCAGACACTTCAATAAACATCAAGCTGTGGACGCATAAAAATTCAAATTTAACTTCATAAAACGCGTAACTCGCTTTAGTTAAACAGGGGTGAGATGCATATCGACATGGCACAACCAAAATAAGCAAACAAAAGACTCCAATACAATTCAACAACTGAAATGGAAACAAGTACATTTACACGAAGAAGATAAGTTATTTTGTTAACAAGCAGTACAATAGCACTGCAGAGCGATAAAATAAACAAACAAATGGTGCAGCACCTGCGCTGTAACACAGTAGTGGAGCGACCAGCATCAACAGTGAGAAGTCACAAAAGAGATATTGTACCCAACAGCCTAGTTTCGCTATGAAACTACAACAACTGGAAGGAGGCACCTGAAATTATGTTGCCAACAACAACTTAGATATGCAAATTTGAAATCACGGTCATAGCTGAGATTGAGATAAGAGACTTTAATGTCGTTGCTGGCAGTTAGAAATTTAGTGGATAAATATCAGAGGTAAGGCAGAACAAAAACTGAACTACGCACTTGCTTTTCGTGAACATGGAAAAATATTACAGTTCGCCCAGTGCTTGAAAATCAACAACAAAAGTGTCCAGAATAGTTTTAGTTCTGACATTCGTATTTAATTATATTTACGACAGTAGCAAAAACTTTTACTTATAGACATTTGAAATTTTTATTTTATTTTTTTTTTAATTTATTGTTAACCTTCCCCAAAATTCAGCAGCAAATGCTCTTTCATTTTTACTCCGTTCCTTTCCTATTACTTGCTTCCCCCTTCACTGTTTTCTTCCCTTTCCTCTTCTTTTTACAAAATTTTATAAAAAGGTTTTTAATTTTCTTTTTCTTTTAATTCTTTTTCTGAACTCATTTTATTTTGAAATATTTTATAATTTTTTTTTTTTAAATTTAATTTAATTAAGTTTTCTTATAATTTTGTTTTATTTTATTTTATTGATCATTTTTATTTTCTTTTATTTTAGTGTTTTTTACTTTATTTTATTTTCTTTTATAAATTTTTTTTATGTATTTAATTTCATGAACATGAAATGATATTATAACTTTGGTCCGATGTTTGTAAGTATGAGAAGAAGAAGAGATAGACTCACCAATAAGTATACCGAAATGATCAGGGCGATGAGCTGAGTAGATTTAGCCATGTCCGTCTGTCTGTTTGTACGCAAACTAGTCCCTCAGTTTTTGAGATATCTGGATGAAATTTGGTATGGAGCCGCCATTTTTTAAAACATTAACCGTCTGTCGGAACCAGCAAGATCGGACCAATACAACGCATAGCTCCCGTACAATCGATAGTTCCGATAAATGGGTTTTGGGCTATAAATTTTGCAACTAAAAAGCTAGGAACGTAAAATTTTGCATGTGTGGTACTTATTATATGTATGAAATGTGTGTAGTGAAAATCAGCCAGATCGAACGTACATAACATGTAGCTCCCATACAATCGATTGTTCCCATAAATGGGATTTGGGCTATGTATCTTTAAATTATTAGTTTAACAGAGTTTTTACTAATTATGAGTAAGGATCGGACACTTAAAACCTTGATGGTTGTTCATGAAAGGCACAGTCGAAGACAGCCCTTTCCTCACTTGTTTTTATTTTATTTTATTTTATTTTATTTTATTTCATATTTTATTTTATTTTATTTTATTTTATTTCATATTTTATTTTATTTTATTTTCTTTTATTTTATTTTATTTTATTTTATTTTATTTTATTTTATTTTATTTTATTTTATTTTATTTTATTTTATTTTATTTTATTTTATTTTATTTTATTTTACTTAATTGTTTTGTTGTTGGTTTTATGGTCTGTTTATTTTTAAATATTTTTGTAAGTTATTTTATTTTATTTATTTTTTTTTTAATTTTTTTAATTTTTTTTATTTTTTTTTATTCGATTTTATTTTATTTTACTTTACTTTATTCTGTCTTATATTTTACGGGTTTGACAGGGGACCGATTTAGTTAGCCCTTTGTTGGTTATGGATCGGGTACTACTACCTTCTGGTGCTAGCAAGACTGCAGTGTTAACGATTTTCAGGACAGGCAGGTATATTCTAAGCCCCCCATAACCTGCAGGTTGATCAGTCATCTTAGTATGTTGCTATCGTAACCCCTCTTAGTATGGAAGAGATTAGCGATACTTAACAATTTAGCAGTGGCGAGCATAGAAATCTACCCATCGACAATTTTTGCATAATCTTGATGCACTCAACTGTTTTGTTTCAGAGCTCGAGGGTTTGGTTTGAACCTTAATATATCTCACTATTCATTGCACTTAAAGCGGTGGTCCTACTAAACACTTCAAGGGAATCTTGACCTATTGAAACAGCTAAGTGCCGGTCCTAACTTTAGATGGGTAGACCATTACCAAGATTTAGATTGTTGAATAGGTATTTTACATTGTGTACCAATCTCTTGTCTGCGGTAAAAGAAAAATGAAAATATCCAACTGAGATAATGATACCATTTCTGGTTATCTTCAAATCGTTTTTGGTTCTTTCTTCTCCTCGTCCATGCCTAGCCGCACCCTGAACAGTCTGGTTTTCTTCCAAGAAACCGCACACATTTCGACTTAAGTCAAGAAAGAAAAACAAAAAATGCTGTCCCCATAGGTAGCCTTAGGACACAAAAATAGGCTCAGTAAAAAACAAAAAACAACGTAAATAATGTTACAGCGATGCTCAGTTGGGATGACATGGATTTCATGAACTGGACAAGGAAAAAATTAAAATGCGACGTAAGCATCCGCCTTCCGAAGGATTTAAATGCGTCTAAGCTTACAAAAAGGATAAAAAAGAGAAACAGAAAAGAGGACAAGGACATCGAAAATTGTAACCAGCGGCGCATTGTGAAAGCGAGTGGACGGATGAAAGTATATAAAAACATCATCGACTGACAGATTATTACCCAGCAGTGAATCGAAATGAATATTCTGAAGAGATTGAAAGCTAATAACAATTATAAACAGGTTTTCAGGTTTACATTTTTTTAAATTAAAAAATGTAATTTTACTCTAGGCCCAGCTGCTGCGTTGGATGATGCACGAAGGTGCTCTTTCCCAGAAGGTATTCTTATCGGTAAAATCAAGGGGAAGAAGGAACCTACTACTCCGATGAAAAGGCTAACTGAAGCACTATTTTCTACCCACAAGAATACAGTCTTAAGGCTTTAGTTCCTTACATTAAGCTTGTAAGCAAGCTCAAGTGTCAGTTTAGTTCTGAGGCCTTGAGTCCTCGGTTGCCTTTTACTTCCGTCGTGACGCCATCGGCAAATGACTTTGTTCATTGTTGGTAGCATGGATTTATTATATTATGAGCTGATTCTCTTCCTGATAGAGTGGAAAAAATCCCGCGCAATGAGTGGTTTAGGCATTGAATGCTGCAGTGAATGTGTATCCATCATCCGACAGTGATGGCAACACAGGCACATTCACGCACCATGGACGTCCTTGCATTCTATCGAGATACGTTTTCTTGCCTAGTACACAGATCACTGTGCGACGATCGCTGTCCCAGCTGCTAACTGTATCACTCATATTCTTTTGACGGAAATTCAGCACTTCTCGATTTTCTCGAACGTTATTCTAGTTAACCCCGGAAAAGGGGGCGACATATTTTCTGTCAGAACCTAGAAGGCAACTTGCAATTTGCGAGTTCATACGGCGAGGCTAAGTATTTGGGATCAAGGGAGCTGTGTTTTCTGTGTGGAAAAATCAAGTCACTTCATGCTCAGCGTTTGCAAGGATAAAACGCATTTATCTCGATTTGGATGTATTCGGATCCCTAGAGGAATCACTGGGAATTCATGTTTGCTTCCCCTGCATCTGGCCCTATTCTCCATCTCCCTAATCTTCTAATTCATCTTCCTACTTATTTTCCTATTCATAACTCCTTCCACTTCTCTTTCTTTTCTTCCTGCTTTGAATATTTTCCTTTCTCCGACTAATCCTCTACTTCATCCTATCATATTTTATCGTTTTTCAATTCCGATTAATATTCACGTTTCATTTTCCCTTCCTCTGCCTTTTTTTTTTTTTCTTTCCTTTTCCTCTCCCCTTCCCATTAGGATATTCCTTTTAAACCTTCCTCACTCCATCTCCTCTATCTCTTATGAAGTATCTCTAAGCCAAATATTGTATACTGAGTTCATATTTTCCCCCCATGGTGCGTGGCACCGCCCACTTTTCCTAAATATTATACATATACTAGCAGGCCTGGCAGATGTTGTCCTTCCCGAAACTTGACTTGCTGCACTGCTCTCCCTGTCCTGAGTTGTCTTCCTTTTTCCTCCTCCTGTATTTCCCCAACTCTTCCCTTTTCCTGTTCCCCTTTGTCTTCCTGTTCGTATTTCTATTGTAATTACTCATTACTACTCCGTCTCCTTATCCCTATACCTCCAACTTCACTTCCTCCCATGTTTTACATTATTCTCGGATTCAGAAAAGTAATATAACAACCCTTTTGCACATAACCCCCGTGCACCACCTGGCGTCTTTTTTTGGCTTCGTTATGGGTTCTTGAAAAGTTTTACAATCTTTCACCTCTCATATTCTCAAACAACAGCTTTTAAAATTCAATGCTTCAGCACTCAGGCCTAACTAGACTAAAGTTTTTTTAACCTGAACTTACCATTATTTTTTGAGCAAAATGTAAAACTTGTTTTGTTTATTTTTTTTCTGTGCTTTGTTACACTTTTAATCTGCTGATGAAACTCAACTGCTTTTCGTTTGAAATATTATCATTATATTGTAGCGCTTTTAAAATGAATGAAATTGAAAGTGGTTGCTGTAGTTTTAACAATAACGCTGCACACAATAATCACTTTTATCTTTGCGCCAAATTTCGTTGATTCATTTTATAATTTTAATATTGTATTCAAATAATAAAATGTATAACAATAATTTGACCGCATTGAAGATAAATTGCTGTGCTGTATTGTTTCACTTTCATTTGTTTAACTTTGAAATATCTGGCTGAATTATATTTTTTTATTATTCGCAATTTTGCTGACAATTTTACTGTTTTTTTAAATGAAATTTATTTGCAAAGTTGTTTTTTGTGTTGAAACCACAAAACTACGCTTTGAATTTATAGATTAAAGGCTACACAATAATACAAAAATCTTTTTCTATTATTTCACCAATTTTGGTTTTAGTAATTCGTTGCTTTCTCATTTTGTTGAAATAATGCATTCAGTTCCGAACAAGTTTAATTGAAACGGAATTTGAGCGTAATTAATTTTATAGTTTTGGGTATTTAAAAATTAATGAGAAGCGAATTAAAAGTTAGTTTAGGTGACAAGTAAATAAAACATTTAAATACTAAAATTTTAAAATTTTAAAATAATAAAAAAAAATAATAATTTTTGAACGTTGTAACCTGTTAACTATTACACAAAAAGTTCGTTTTACGACCTTTTTTGGATTGTGCGAAAAAAAAGGAATTTTGATGTGGTCGCTTTAGGGTTAGACATTCTAGAAAAATATATATTTGACTAAAATTTTACTACGGTGCTATCACACGTAATCTATATGCAAGGAAGGTGAAATACACATAGAATAAAAAAGATAAAACTGTGACGCCTTGAAGTATGCAACTGCTTCCTCTAACGCGCTTCTTCTTAGCTTTTGAATGTTTCAGGTTTTGGTTGTAACTTACTAGCGACATTGTATACTTATGTAGCAAATGTGTTGCATAATTTATATTTGTCATTCTTATTCTCATTCTTTTTACTAAGCTTTTTTAATGGCATTTCAGCACAATTTTTAATTCCCCTTCCCATCTCCAAAATTTTATTTTATACCGACTTAAAAAGAAAAGTAGCCAAAACTACACTTTCGAGTGAGTTATAACTGATCTCAGTAGTGGGACTGTAACGAAACGTTTGGGTATACAAACAGAACTTTCAGGGAAGACTCAGCAACGTTTGAGCAATATAACTAGGTGCAGTGCAGCATCGTATGCACTTGATTTTATGCGAAAAATCAAAAAAAAATGTGTTACAACTTTGCAATAGCTTTAAGAGTTGATTCCAGATTTGGTTTTTTAAGTTCTTTGTGTCATTTTAGAACGAAAAGCTCTTTCGATAAAATAGACTATTCATCCAAAAAAAAATTTTAACAAATTGGAGGAGTACGTTCTTGTTCAAATTTTTAAAAAAACGTTGAAACCAGACCTCTTAAATTTGATTAGTAATTAGTAATCAATAAATTAGAGGGATTTTTAATTCGTAATGATTATTTTAATTATTTTTCAAGAAAAAGAAATTATTAATTGATTACGGTTAGAGAAGATTTTTAAAAAAATCAAAAACAATAAAAAAAACCCAAAAAAATTCAAAAATAATCAACATAGAAAAGTTTTGATTATTTTTGATTTTTTTTATCTTGACTATTTTAATTTTTTTTTTCAAGAAAAAGAAATTATTAATTGATTACGATTAGAAAAAGTTACAAAAAATCAAAAGCAATAAAAAAAATCAAAAAAATTCAAAAATAATCAAAATAAAAAAGTTTTTATTATTTGTTATTTATTTTTTTTTGATTTTTCTTGATTTTTATTTGATTAATTTTAATTTTTTTTATTGTTTATGTATATATTTATGTGCATGTACAACAATACTGAAAAAAAATCAAAAGTGATCAAAACAACATTTTTTGATTATTTAAGATTTTTTTTCATGGTTTCTTTATTATTATTTTTTTAATTAATTGAAAAGTAATCATTGAAAATTTAAAGTAATTGCTAGTCAAGCATTAAATAAATTCTCAAGAAAATAATTAATCAAACTGGTAATCATTACTTAACAGGTCTGGCTGAAATAATTTTTTAGAAAAATATTTAATAAACTTATTTAAAACAAAAATAAATAAAAATAAACAATAATTATTTCCATAAAAACTATTGTTCTTGGCCTTAAGCTCATTTATAGCCATGAATAATTTAAAATGCACTGGCCGTAAAAGCAACAATGCAATTGAATAAAAAAAAATTGGAAGCACTTTTCGTGCCAAATTTCTCACATAACTTTACAGGATTAAAAAATTGTATCTACTTAATAGTTCACAATGAGTAGAATTTTTGTTAAATCAGCAGAAACCGAATGCGGTTACCTAACAGCACCGGTACCCAACGAACGTTGGTAGTATTGTTCGTATAGCTGAAGTTTTTATACAGTTTAAGCACACGAGCTACGTTACTAATTTAATTTCTATACAAAAGCGTTTCGCTACGATTTCGTTACTCACATAGCGTTACAGATTTCGTTTCCGTAACCAGTGTTTCATAAATGCTTAAGGTCCCGTTAGTTTTGTTACCTAGAATTGAGTTACTCTTTTTTTCTCAGTACTTCTATGTTACTGCGAACAATAACAGTAGACGCGAAGTTTCGTACTAAGGATTTGTAATTTCAAAAAGTCAAAAAAAAATTTTTTTGTATTCCAAAATATAAACAAATAGAATATATTTAGTAATTTTACACTGAATATTAACTTTTTTGTGTTTTCTGAAATATTCAATCGGATTTGACCATTTTCAATAGCCATGGGAGAAGATTTACAGGATACATGCATTTTAAATTTATGGATGTATCAAAATTTGGTCAATTTATGGTATTGTTGTTGTTGTTGTTGTAACGACAAAAACACTCCCCGAAGGTTTTGGGGAGTGCTGTCGAACTGACCGTCCTTTGCCGGATATGAATCCGCTACGCTCCGGTACTCCCTTGCGGTACTATCCGACTGTCGTGGTAGCGATTTATGACCAGTGAAACCTTCTAGGTCATTGGCGGAGGTACGAACATGGCTTAATCAACTTCCACTTTCCCCCTGAACACTTCCTTACATAAGTCTATATCTAAACTTCTTCTTTTATGCCGTTTATGCTGAGTATAAAAATATAAAAGGCCGAATACATCAAAAGCCCTAAAATTTCATTGTGTCTAGCTTCTTCAGACTGCCAGACAACAAAAATTATGTTTTTTCCAAAGCACACTTTTCTCTACAGCTGCTTAACGCAGAGACGGTTCTTTTATTATCATTATTATTATGGGTCATACCCTTCCTTACTAACAATTGTATATTTTTTTTTAAAGAATTTTCCAAGCGAAAAACGCTTTAAGTGCTACCTTTGTGCCAATTCTCAAGGGTGTAGCGCCATTTAAGAATTCTTCATAAATCTTACTTTATCATTGCTTGGAATTGTTTGTTTCTTTGAGCAATTTACAAAACGTGTCGCAATTTGTTACAGCTTGCCATCCGTCTCAACATTAACAAGTTTTCTTTTGCGCTGATTATTTTATTCGATTAATTATACTGTGGCTGTATTTCTGTTTTTTTTTTGGCAGTATTAAATATCATTGTTTCCTAATATATGCAAATTATATCTCTTTTTTTTTTTTGTTTTTCGTTGCTGAGCGTTGACTTGAGCATATAAATTGTCTTCTGTTGTTCGTATTTATCTTTTCAGCCTCTTAACAACATCTTGGTTGTAGATTTATTTTTCCTAGCATTTTGTCTGGATACAAATTGAATAAATACGAGTAATTATTCACAAAGCATTCGACGCGTACTAAGTTCATTAACATTTGCCTTATCTGCGAAATTATTTACTTAATTTCAATTGGAGGAAGCATTTTTTTCTGCAGCATTGAGCTTTTGCATGTTATTTTGAAAACAAACAAGTCAGGGAAGGGCTGTCTTCGACCGTGCCGAAGACTTTATACCTTTCATGAATCCGCATCACGGTTCTAAGTGTCCGGTCCTTACTAATAATTAGTACAAGCTCTGCAAAACTGTTAATTTAAAGATATGTAGCCCAAACCACATTTATCGGAAAAATCGATTATATGGCAACTATATGTTATGTTGGTCCGATCTTGATGATTTTCACTACACACATTACATATATAATATGTACTACACCTACAAAATTTGGCGTTCCTAGCTTTTTCATTTCCAAATTTGTAGCCCAAACCCCATTTAAGGGAACTATCGATTATATGGAAACTATGTTGGTCCGATCTGGCTGATTTTTACTAGTCACATTTCGTGTGTAATATGAACTAAACCCGCCAAATTAAAAGTTCCTAGCTCTTAAATTTCAATATTTTGAAGAGAAATGCTTGGAATTGTTTTTATAATTAAATTGCTAAATGGTTCTCTCTCCAGCCCGTTTCTTCAAAGTGAAGTGAACCTCAATGTACCGTCGCGTCCTTCAAGGCATTTTGTACCTCTAGTCTTAAAACAGTACCGAACCAATTTTCAGTTAAATGAGCCTTTTCGCTGTTTGTGTGAAGATTATAACTCTCTTTCTGGTAGATTTGATATTTCAGACTCGCTTTTCAGCATAAAACAATCAATTCTTTCTATCCTAAATACATAGCTACTAATTGTTTCTTATTCTTTGACTTCTATATGAACTTCTAACAATAGTTTTATTCTGTTAGCTAATTATTTCTTAATGTGTAATCTATCTTATATCTACTTTACTTAGCTGATGAGGTTTTCTCTGTAGCTAAGCAGTTTTAGATCTCGACGATTAACAAACCAAAGCCTTTCAACGACTCGGCACGAACGAATAACCCGCGCGTTATGCGGATGCGCCCATCGCTCCGGGGGGCTAATCTGTTTGGGAATTATTATCATTATTATTAAAGATATCTCAAAAACTGAGGGACTAGTTTGCGTACAAACAGACAGACGGAAAGACGAACATGGCTTAATCGACTCAGCGCATCGCCCTGATCATTTCGGTATACTTATTGGTGGGTCTATCTCTACTTCTTCGCATACTTACAAACATCGGACCAAAGTTATAATACCATTTTATGAAAGGTATAAAAAGCACACTGAGAGTATTCACTAAGTCAAACATAGCTGACAAAAGAGTTAGAACTGAGCAGTTGTGCGTATCTAATTATTTCTTATGTCTTCGGCCAATTAATGTTAATATCGATTTATATAATTATCGTGTATTACAGCGATAGCTGCTATCCTGTTTTTGTTTTGATACTTTGGTCTGAGTAGGAAATTGCGAAGTAAAGTCCTCTCTCGACCAACAAAGATTACGCTCTATAAGTCTCTCTGTTTGTTGTTGTTGTTTTTGTTTTTAGCGATAAAAACACTCTTCAAATATTTTGAGGAGTGTTGTCGGAAGTGATATGAACCCGGTACTTCCTTACGATACATGCCCGACTGTCGCCGGAGCGATTTGGTACGACCAGTGCAACCTTCTATGTCATGTCACCCCTCATTTCGTAGATCAACCATCGAGTTGCACGTCATTACCTTTTACATTTTAGTTGCCTCTTGCGACCGGTATACCTACCTCGGGCATATTCTAAGTATTTAACCCGCAGGGGTCTATGGTAGCGTTATCTCAATGGTTACAGCATTACGTCGCTAGGTTCTTAACTCGTTTACGGTAACACCAAGTCGCTATAGAAGGATTACTCAAAGGCTTACCTCGATAAAAAAAAATAAGATTTTCTTCCTGTATAAGGTTTTTCGGGAAGAAGGCTTTCGTTTTCGTACCAGTTTTCTATGTCAATTCTTTTCTTAAGAAGTTGAATGCTATCTTACACACTCTTGTTTCAAAGCAAATTTTTGCCTCATGAAAAAATCGTGTGAAATGGACTTCTCTCTAAAACTTATAGGTACATAGCATAGCAACCTCCGCCTCTGGTCTCTGGTTTTCAGGTGAAGAAGGATAAAAAAAAGTACTTACAGGAGATTTGTGATATTTTGCATGATGAAAACTTCGTTTGGTTAGTATTAAGTGGCAGCCATCAATCATAGAAGACCTCATTTGTACAACATAAAGGTCCACTATGGTACGACTTGAAACTAGGTCTTCAATTCCTTCAAAAATAGCTGGGTTAAAAGTCCTGAATCGGCCTGGAATTCTTTCCCCGTTGAACCCAGTAATCCAGGGTCGAAATAAGCTAGAATATTTATGTCAAAAGCTTCCGAACTAAGCATAAAGTGAGTAGATGTTTGCCGCCGCCTCGTCATGCAATTTCAGTAGGTGTCGTATTCCAATATACTGAGGAGCACTTAGAGTTTGCCGAGCTGACTGTTGACTCATCTGTTGAAGACCATACTAGAGGTGACTCGTAACTCCGATTGCTTTACAGGTCGAAAATTCATGTTTACAAGTACCTAATAGGGTTAGGAGTTTTGAGTGACAGCTGCAAGGAATATTTCTAATGCCCCGGAGGCCAGATGATGCTTATTTTAAGGCAATGGAGAGACATGGCAAGCATTTCGAAACGTTTGCTATACTGTGGAGCTCAGGGTCTTTATATAAGCTGGGCTTTCACAGTAACTATTAAATTTGCCTACCGTAAAAACACTCTATAACATCCCAGCCACTGCATTATTGCTTGCTACGACTTTTGCTTGGAAGACTAGTACAAGGACCACTCAGTGAGTACCAAAATCTTGATGAAGTTCACTTGTCAACCATTTTGAAATTGCTCTGGGAGCATACAAACTTTTAGGCACTCGTTGTTTTCCATACAAATTTCATAAATATGCGCTAGTTTGGTCTTCAGGAGGAAAAAGTTGTGATCTTGTTGGAATACAAGTTTTAATTTGGGCTGAAGTGGCTAGCCCTGATTGGTAGGGAGCATATTCAACTATCTCAGGGTTTGATGCTGATAACATTAATGTATTGAAGTCTAGAATATAACTTTCTTAAAAAGCGCAACTGGGTATAAAATATACCATACATATCCATGTCACACCTATTTGAAGTTCCATCAGCTCATAAATATTCATACCTTCATATCAATTACAATTTATTTTCGTAGGTAATTAATCAAAAAAGTTATCTTTTAATTTGTCTGACATCAAGTTAACATCTTGTTCCAGCTAATTAAACTATCGTCAAATAAAACGCCGCCGAAACTCAATTTATAAATTGTGTTTATGTTTCATACAAAAATTTTGCACCTTTTTTTTTGCTTTTCCGCTCTGAACATAAAACTTTCCAAACTTAAGATGGCACATATTATAACATTTTTTTTTTTTGATGAAATGTGAGTATTTTTCTGCAGCCATAAATAAATATACTTTCCAAACAACTTTTTTTTTTCATTTCTTCTTCTTGGTGAAATTAGATAGTGGCTGCGAATTTCCTCTAAGTTGTCTGGAAACGCAATTGTATTGGTTCGGAAATAATTTCTATCTGGTAATAAAGCTTTCGAAGTATCCACCTTTTATAAAGCAATTTTTTGGGGATTTAAGTAAAAAAATCAATTAATATTGTTTATTTCGTAGCAAAAAAGTTCAAAAATTAGAGCTTCAGTGCACTTTTTCAGATTATTTTCTAAAAAATATTGATGATTGACTTTGGTTGTTATTACTTGTTTACACAGAAATTACAAATGTCTACAGGGTGGCTAATCTGCCGCTGCAGATTGACTTTTACATTTAACAAAAATGGATAACTGGGACACTGAAACAAGAATTTGGATTGTCCGCCGCTATCACGCACTGGAGTCCGTAGTTTCGGTTCAAAGAGAGTATAGGAGCACGTTTGGCGGCAATCCTCCGAGCAGATGGACCATAAGAAGACTTGTAAACAATTTTGCCGAGCATGGGACAGTCAACAGAAGACCTTACCATCGAAACCCTTCAGTTCGAACGGAGGAAACAATCGCTGCTGTAGCTGCTGCCATACAAAACAATCCACGTGTTTCGACAAGAAGCTTATCTGCTCAAATGGGTGTAAGCAGACAGTCATTACAGTCAATTATGCACAAAGATTTGGACTTATTCCCATATAAAATTCAAATGGCCAACAAACTGAACGCTGCAGACTTGCCGATTCGCTTGGAATTTTGCCAGAAGATGCTTCAAATGGTGGAAGAGGATGGAAACATGTTGAACTGTCTTTTCATGTCTGACGAGGCCCATTTCGATTTAAACGGCAACATAAACAAACAAAATTGTCGAATATGGAGTGCTTCCAACCCACAGATACTCCATGAGCCGGAATTGCATCCACTTCGTGTCACAGTGTGGTGTGCAGTTTCATCACGCTGCATTGTCGGGCCCTACTTCTTCAAAGAAAACAGTCACACCGTTACGGTTACTGGAGACCGTTACTTGAGCATGTTGAGAGAGTTTTTCTATCCAGAATTACGCCGAATGAGAATTTCTTTCAACTCTGTGTGGTTTCAGCAAGATGGTGCAGTTCCTCATATAGCCCAACCTGTTATGACAGAATTGCGACGAAAATTTCCCAATAAGCTGATATCCAGAAACTCCACATTCCGTTGGCCACCCAGGTCGCCTGACCTTACTGCACCTGACTTTTTCTTGTGGGGTTATTGCAAACAGGAAGTCTTCAAAGCAAAACCAACAAATTTGAATGAACTAAGGCAATCCATTCGAGAAACAATTGCGGCTATTCCTGTCTCAACTCTCCAAGCAGTAATGAACAACTTTTTGGTAAGATGCCGCACATGCATCGACGACCAGGGGGGGCATTTAAATTCCATTATTTTTAAAACTAATTAAGCTATATTTAATAAAATTTAATGGGCTTTAACATGAATAAAAGAAAAATGAATTCCATACACTGAAAAAAAAAATTATTTGAGTTTCTTAATGTAGCAAAATTCATCACCCACCCTGTACTAGATTGTCTACTTACGCCAATAGTTCAGATTATATTCAAAAATAACGCCTAAAGTTATGCTCTATAATATTTATAAGTAAAGTCAGTCGCGAGTGGACAAGTAGGAGTTTTCGCTAATTCCGGGCTTCAAGCCCCCGTCCAGCGATAGGCTTTGTTTTGCTTATTTCGACAAAGATATAAGTTATCGTCGGAGGCGCAGTAAAAGCTGCTAACCCTCTTCAGAAAAAAATTTCAGTAGAACGAAAAAACCAGACTTGTTAAATTTGATTAGTAGTTAGTAATCAATTAATTGGTAATGATTATTTTAATTGCTTTTCAAGAAAAGGCAGTTATTTATTTATTACGATATTTTTGTAAGTTTAACGAACTCAAGACCAGTTGATAATAATTCTTAGTTAATTATTATTATTTTTGATTAGAAGAAAATTTTAAAGCAACAAATATATACCAGCTATAGTTATAGTACTATTTCAATAAATAAAAAGTAGTCAAAAAATAATCAAATATAATGAAAAATAATCAAAAAAAGTGGTTTTCATTACTTTGATTTTTTTTTAATTTTTTTCAGTATTGTTATTTTTGTGCTTCTATAACAATACTGAAAAAAAGTTAAAAAAAATCAAAAGTAATAAAAAATAAATCGAAAAAAAAATCAAAAACAATCAAAACACCTTTTTTTGATTATTTTTGATTGTTTTTGATTTTTTTTAATAATCCTAAAAAGTCATGTTTTTTTTTTGACTATTTTTTTAATTAGTTGGAAAATTCTCATTAAAAATTCAAAGGTAATCAATCATTAAATGGATTCTCACGAAAATAATTAATCAAACCGGTAATCATTACGATTAGTAATCATTATTTAAATTGTCTGGAAAAAACTAAACTAAGCGAAATCTTCACCTAATTTCCAAAATTCAAATTTGTATTGAAAAGTTAGTAGTTTGTATTTTCAACATAATATTATCGATTCTGAGCGTTGAACACAATAATTTCCTTTACCAACAGATGCAGAAGTTTCCCACCTTTCCAACAGTGTCACGGTAAAAAGTGCTAAGTCCAGTTCTCACCCAAAACGACTTTTTGAGGCAGACGGAAAATCGAGGCTTTTCTGAACATGCTTGTAAAAGAAAATGTTGTGTTTCATGCTTAGAAGCGCTAAAATACACAAGGAATAAAAGTTCAGTAAAGTCCAAAAAATTTAAGAAAAGCTGCAAACTCCTTACATTTCAGTATAAATTCAAATGTCGAAAATTTAGAGAAAATTTCATTCAATTTGGTTTTTTCGTCCCACTGAAAATTTTTGCTCAGCGGAGTTAGCACATTTTATTATTAATATTGTCCGGATTCGGGTTAATGAAACTGATGATGAAAAATCACTTAAGTTTTCGTCTAATATCTTCTGCTTTCTTTTTTCAAATAGAAATAAAAACGTCACTGAAAAAGATACAATAACGCGTCGAAACGCATCGCAAACTGGAAAAACGCTGATGTTTTGATTAAAATAACCGACCAAAAAGTTATTAGTATTGCAAAATTACATTAATAAGTTGGTCTTTAATTTTGTGCAACTTTCATTGAGCAAACATCAGGCTATGCCACTATTCGACCGCCTTGTAAAATTTTAAAACCGACACTGAACAAAACCACAAAAAAACACAATTTAGGGCGCCCGATTATGCTACGCATCCCTACCCATAGAATATACACCTCTTTCCCCTTTGATCTCTGGCATTCTTTTCTTCAGGAGGGCTCTTCCTAATTTTTTTCTTTATTTTCCTTTTCCTCCACTTTCTTTTGTCCATATGACGCCCTTGTCATAATACAAAATCTTTTTAAAAATGTCAGAAATTAAATGTGTTCCAAAAGAAAATTTTTGAAAATCAATTACACCCAGTTTCAGGACATCAATTTCAGTAAAAATTATTTTTTTTGTTGTCAGATTTCATTTTTAATTACACCAAACTGTGTTCCAAAAAAAAAAAAGTTTTTCGGTGTCGCCCCATGGCAGTGGTTTGGCAAATTCTCCGAGTGTATTTCTGCCAAGGAAGGCTTCTCATCAAAAATTCATCTGGAAAATTCAGTAGGAAAAATTAGAAGCAGCACACAACAAACCTGTAGAGAAACTCGCTCAACCTTAATATCCCTGGAGGTATATATCACGCCAATCATTTTTATACCTTTCATGCACATGAAATGGCATTATAACTTTGGTCCGATGTTTGTAAGTATAAGAAGAAGAGATAGACCCACCAATAAGTATACCGAAATGATCAGGGCGATGAGCTGAGTCGATTTAGCCATGTCCGTTTGTTTGTACGCAACCTAGTCCCTCAGTTTTTGAGATATCTTGATGAAATTTAGTTTGAAGCCGCCATTTTGTAAAACATTCATCGTTTGTCGGAACCAGTAAGATCGGACCAATACAACGCATAGTAAGTAAGGATCGGACACTTAGAACCGTGATGCGTATTCATAAAAGGTATAAAGTCCCCGGCACAGTCGAAGACAGCGCTTTCCTTACTTGTTTTTTTTTTATCTACGCTCAGAAACTCTTTGGTATGCGTTCTGTGAACTGAACCCATCGAACCCGTCTAGTACCTTACCCATCGCTTTCAAATAACTAAAGTAATAACGTAAAAACTAAAAAGAAAATTTAGAAATGTTTTGTATACCATTAATTCAATTGAATTGCTATTGTTGCGGCCTGTACACTCTTAAAGTGTTCAAGTCGAAAAATTATAACTTCTTTTATTTCAAAATTGTTACTGTTTTTATTACTTTTTTTAATAATGGTTTTTAATTAATTATAAAAATTATTTAAAGAATTAGAAAAGAGAAATTTTAATTTTCCTTACCTACTATATTAATTATAATAAAAAATAATTAATAAAAAACATTAACAACTTCCATATAAAAGAATCATTAACATTAACCTGGGTTCATTTATAGTCGTGAATATTTTGAAAAATATAAAAATAAGTGAACTAGTAAAAGTAATCTTCAGTAGCAACAAGTTGTAACTACTTAGGTAAGAAAACAATAAACATTATTGAAACATTCATATTCTACTTTTCCAAAGCCTCCAAAGGATCCTCAAAGCTCATGCTATATGATGTCTGACCTGTGTTTATTTGTAAAAAGATAATTTTCTCAAATGATTAATGATATAATTAAGTGGTTCTAACAAATTCATATCAAGATTTTATACAACTTGTAAGTGACATCGCATAATGCAAACTCCAATAAGACTATTACTGTAGTAAGTTTTGTGGTAGATGGTAGATGGTAGACATTTGGAAGTGGGGGGATAAGTGGCAGGAGAAGTAAAGATAGGCAATTTTAATGGATAGAGCCTTTGTAAATATGTATTAACGCAAGAAAGAGCTCACAGAGATTTATTTTCTCTGAGCATATTCAATAAATTTTTTTATAAAGTTCTCTTGAACTCGGAACCCAATGACAATTCGAAATAGTTGAAATTGGTCCTCAAGCTTTGAAATTAGGCCTGCTTTAATTCAAAATAATAATGGAGCTGAAAAAATCGCCAGTTGGTGCACGAATCAAATTATTTTAAAAACAACTTGACAGTAATTTGGTATAAAGAAACTACACTTCACCAGGTAGTACAAGATCGGGAGATTTAGAAAAGTCATACGAATTGACACAACACCACCCTGGACCATAATAGTTTAGGAATAGAATAGTCCAAAGCAAACAAAAAAACGAATCGCCGGCTGAGTACAATATCCGGCTACCTCATCTGTCCGTTCAGCACAGGGTTTTAGAAAGCACGTTTTTGTTGTTTTTGATGTTGCTGTAACTAAAAAACCCCTCCCTAAAGGTTTGAGGAATATTCCGGATATAGACAGGAGGAAGTTTCACAACTTCAAGCCCCTAAGTGTACTTTACCGCTGGTGTATTAAAAGCACCTTACGCGACAAAACTTATTTTAGAATTTGACTCAAAAACCAAGTATACCAGTGTTTTGTCCAAGAAAGGCTCTAATCGCAATTTTATTAAATATTTTTTTTTTAATTAGAAATGATCTTAGTATAGATTGAGCTATGACGTTGAAAAAAAATAGAAAAACTATGCACTTTTTAATCCAAACCAATATTTCTTCCACATATCAAGCTCTACATAATCAACACTTTAAGCACTTAACTTAAATACAAATAGCTACTACCTTCAAAAAATTCTTATCATAACCAGGCACAGCCAACATGAGTTCAAAATCCATTACCTTCAATTACCTCCCATTAGATTTCACCCAACCATTTGTAGCAATCAAGTTAAAAAATTTAGTCTGTAAACAACTAAATTTCAGACACTGAAAGTATGCCATACGATTTTCAATCTAAAAAGCATTTGCTTTGCAGACTTTTAGGCGCGCAACTAACAAACAAGCACAAGCACTTCCGACCCCTTTGCATTTATATTCTTACAAGCAAACTCTAAAACTAACATCATGTGGGTAGGAATACACATTTGACGTTAGTAACTAACCCTTTTTGTAGTTGCTCACTTTTGTTGGCACTTTTCCCTGCCAAACTACTTTATATTGGAGCTTTTTTCACAAAAGGATTCACAGCTTGTTAGGCGTCATTTGTCGTCGTCGTCAACAGCAGCAGCCGGCACACACATGTCCCTACCCCGTAAAAGTTGACATACGCCTAAAATCACTGCAGTGTGAAAATAAAGGCGCACAATCAACGTTTCACACACACATACAAATTTTCTGGTGATATGCGCCTAAAAATATGCTACACAACTCAAAACAAATAATTGGCAGTGTTGAGCAATTCACAGTGCGAGTTTTTTTGGAAGAGGGTTGCGAAAATTTGTATTTCCTTTGTTGTTTCTTTTCTTGTTGTGCTTACCTTTTTTTGTGCTTTTCGAGTATAATAAAACTCCGGCTGCGTTTGAGCTCGTTTTCAAGTTTTTGTTCTGCTTTTCAATTTAGCTCTAACTATTGTGCGAAACTGCGTGTTTTTTCAGTGTTTCTTTTTTTCAGTTTTCGAATTTTCGAATTGTAGCATTTTTCTTTTTACACTTTTCACGCACACACACACAGACTTTTAACACGCGTATTAAACGTAGCATACTTTTGTGTGCTCACAAAAACTTTCAAACACCGGCAACAGCTGCTGCTGCAACGTCAACAAAGCACAATCGTTTCTAGAGGCATTTTTGAATTGCACAGTGATAATACCTTTTTTTTTGTTTTCTTTTTGTTTAGTTTTTATTTGTTGTAGAGGTTTGGCTGTGGTTGTTCACGCTGTGTCTCACGTACGCTCAACTTTCCACAACGTCTGCCACACTGGCTGCCACTACTACACTTTTGCTAATTAAATTGGCACAAAAAGTAAACGCTGTCGTTGTGGTATTACGGCAGCGCTGCTGCGGCTTGAGTTGAGCACGCTGGCTGCACTCACTACATATACAATTTGTGTATAAAAATTAAAGTGTAAAGGATCGAGTGGTTCACTGCGCCGTTCACACCGGCTTTAAAGGCGCTTTAATTGCTTAGTTGCGCTTTGCGGCGTCGTTGACTTTGTACAACAATTTATTTTTTTTGTCTTAATTATTTCAAGTATGCATATACACCTAAGGGTACCCAACTACTTCTTTTTTAACTTTACAAAACCAATTTTTTTATAAATGTTTTTTTTTTCTTTGCGAATTTCTGTGCTTTTATATGTTTTGAGGTTCTTCTGTTGCCACTGCTGAACTCATTTATATTTACTTTCTCTACGCTTTTATAGCATCAAATTTGGCATAAACTACACTAGTTTTGCAATTTTTTTCCTTTTTTTGCCAACAATGCTTTCCTTCACTCTCTGTATCCCTTACACACTTCACTTTTAATGTTCATATCGCCGTATTTTGTTTTTACTGCAATTTATCTAACACGTTTTGTGTTTACTCTAGCATTTTTCACGTTTACACCCTTTGGCAAATTTTCAAAAACAAAATACTTTTGTTGTTGTTATTGACTATAAACAGCGCACTATAGCTTTTCGCAAAAGTAGCACTCACACAATCACACTTTTGCACACAATCAAGCCAAAAAAAAAAAGTTGCTCAAATTTCGTTTGTACTTACTCTTTCGCTTACAGCTTCTTGCCTTGAGCTGTCATCAGCAGAAATGCATGAAGAAGGCAGAATATGTAAAAACAACAAAAATACACATTTATTCCCAAATCGAATTTTTGTGGCAACACAAGTTTGCACGCACGTAAACTTTTCGTTAACTTTAACACTTTGTTGTAATCAGCGTTATTTTTGCTGTAATCGAAATCTCTCGCGCACAAAAAATTGTGTTTACTCGAGCACACAACTTTTTAATAAATTCAATATCAACAAATTTTTTAACAAATTCCGCAATTTATTTTCTTTGTATACTTTAAGGCGCTTTGCAGCAACGCGACATTATTGCTCTTGCACACAGCATCGCGTACTACCGCACTTACTATGCTTCACGAATTTCGTTAAAACGTCTCGTTAGCGCTTAACTTTGTCACTTAATTTTGTTTTGCTCTGCATTTAGCTTTTCGCTCGACTTTACTTTTCCGTTATTTGCATACGAACGCTCAGCCAGCGCCTATCATACTGGCCTGCAAACAAAATTTTGTTTTAAGCTCGTTTGTATGAAGATTCACTCATACCACTAAATACGTTTTGTTGTGCACTTCGTTGGTATTCGTATAATTCACGCTAAATCAAAAACATGTGACAATATGATGAACGCATTGGTTTCACGCTCTTCTATGAGTTGCAAGCCTTGTTAAGATTTCAGCTTCTTGCTGGTAAATTAACTCATTTAATGAATGAATGAAAAGTTTGGCAGAGAGAGTGTGCGCAAGCGCGCTCTATTTGTAAGTGCTCTCAGTGTATGGGCTCTCTCAATTTGGTGCGCTCAGTGCTTCTATTTTGTGCGGAGTAACCTTTTGTTTTTAAGTTTTGTGTAGCACATTTGCTTTCTTTGAAAAATATCCAGAACAGCTGATTATATGGTTGAGTTGCGGTAGCTCTCCGAAATAGCTTCCTGAATTTGCGCTTAGATTTACTCAAAAGAGAATGTTCAAGTGACTATATTTTCTCTTTCCAGAGTGTCCGTTATCAAAGTTGTGGTAGCAATTCTAATGAAGCTTATTACGAGGGCAGTTTGGAAATTCTGGTTCTTTTTGAATTTGGCTACCTTAAAAGAAATAAATAAATAAACATTTGGGACGATATACCTCTGAAGAGATTAAGGGTGAGCTTCTCTGCAAATTTGTGTTGTGGAAACTTAGAAGAAACTGAATATCGTGTGCTGATTGAGCATTAACTTTTGCTTAAAAAACCATTAGTGATACCAAGGAAAGACTTGATAAATACCATTAGGTTATTGAATTCGGTTGTAGCCGTATGAGCACAAGTTATGCCGAATTTTCAGTTCGCTTGAAAGAAGTAGTCACGCCAGCAAATGACCGTCCTTAAAATATTTGAGACCCTGTTTAAAATACTTAATCTTGAACGTAAAAGTCTGACAACTTCAAAGGATTTCTGAGGAACCATCAAGACTGTCTTCTTCTAGGTAAGCTTGCACCTAAGAAAGCCAAAATAGATATGTCTGCCGAAAAGTTAATAGCATACATTTGTTGCACTGCACACGTTATCATTCACATTGATTATTTTGAAAAATGCGGTGCAATTATCAGCGAATATTATTTAGAGCTCTTGGGCAGATTTGATATTGATTTGAAACAGACATTTTTCTGCTCCATCATGACAGTGCACTACCGCCCTTGTGTGCAGTCGCCAAGGCAATAATTCATAAATAGGGTTAGGGCCTGCTACTTCATCAGAATATTGTCCGGATTTAGCGTCCACCGATTACTCCCAAAGTCAAGACCGACAAATATGGCAACATCAACATGTTGGGAACTTAGTTACCACCTCTTACTTACCGATCTCTTTCCGGACCATATAGAGCTTTATTTAATGAAGAGCTACCAAAAAGCAAGCATCAACTATTTTGGAGAAAATAATGCGAGCAGCAGAGTCAATTTTAATAATAACTGTTTCCAATAAGTGATACTTTGGACTAAATAGGAAATTGAAATGTAAAGTGCTTTCTCGACCAACAAAGATTATGCTAGATAAGTCTCTCATCATACCTGTCCTGATGTAAATGGTCCCTGGAGCATACCAAAATTCTCCAGAAGATCTATAGTCCTTTAATCGCTGCCAACGGCGTATATCGTAGTTTAATAAAAATACCTGTACAAGCCTTACACAGATATGTGTCCAAAAGCTTCGTTCGCTATGGCATTTAATTCACTTTTCTGCCTACACCGAAAACCGTTAGCAGGGGTAATCGTAGACCTCGACTGAAATTGAAAAACATTTAGATGAGAACTTGGCCTAACTTGGTGTTTCCATGTGGCATAAGTTATAGCGAAAAATGGATTACTGTCGTGCTTTTAAACTCAAAGGTCAAAAGCACCTAGGCGGTTAAGCTTCAATAAACTATGAAGCAATATCAAAGCCACGAAAAACATAGCGTTATATGTTAAAGATCGTAGCTCTCACTGCCGGTTTAATATCGCCAACTTTTCGTTGAATCCTTCGAAGCTCTGGAGGCATTCAAAGACATTCCTACTGCAGCCGGGTCTACCCTCGGATATGTCATCACGGCTATCCACTGTTTCAAAAATTTCTAGAAAGGCAGGTCACGCTGCGATACATTATTTTTTCTTCCTAAGCGAGAATTAATGTTTAGTGCAATAGGGTCTCATTTATGGCAACCAACAAATTCCCAGTATTTTTTTGTAGGCTAAAGTAATATTTTTCGTGCTTTTCTTGTTTTTGTTCTTGGCTATTTTTATTTATTATGAGGATATTTGCTTTAGTATTATGTTAACCATAAAAGACACAAGTAGAGATGTGAAACATCAACAAACTTGGTCAAAGCTTTGTCTCTTTTATGCCTGCATACCAAAAACAACATAAGCTTTGTTTGTAACCAGTAACTTTCCCTATAATACTTACCATACTAGTTCTCCATAACAACTCTTCTTTGCAGATATTCCCATACTAATAAGTGCCCTAAAAAATACTGGACACTATTCCGCAGCAATTGGCGTTTGCAGTAAGAAACTTCAAATGCCTTCAAATAAGAGTAGTACCTCAATTTGGTAACACGTGAAGTTAATATAATCTCATTTTAGAGGGATACGTTTAGTCCAGCGCTTTTCTTATTTTTGGATTCCTTCTAAATAAGAGGAGTTCTCAAGGCTCTCGAAATAGGTCTTTGTTTCATTGACGACCTCTTCTTTTCACCAAAACCTCTTACCGCCCAACCACTTGTGGAGGTTGGAAAATGGAAAATCTTTGTGGAATAGCAGGTCGTAGCCCACTCTCTGACTTTTTACCATGTGAACAAAAACATACTTTCAGGGCAACGAGTTTACTAATGAACAACGGTAATGACCACGAAGCATGAATGTCCATATGACAACGTTAAGATAGGAAAAAAACTAGCTTGCTGCTGAAACTAAACAAATATGCAGAGAGAGTACTCACAGGTATCATCGCAGAACATAAATGGTTTATACACACCAGCTCCCGAAACTTTGTAGCGCCGTCATTATCTGTATCCAATTGACGGTATTGAATGCATTCTTAATGTCCAATGTAATCAGTGCGCAGAGCTTCCTCTTACTTTGGCTTCCGGTTATGGCTTCCGGTTATGGCTTCTCTAGCTTTATTGACAACTGTTTGGACTGCATCGATCATGGATCTTGATTAATGAAATCTGCACTTCCTAAGGTCTTTTCCATGAGCGTGGGAATACACCTTTTTGGTTGCAGGCGCCAAAAAGATCAGTAACTACTGATGACATGGCTTTTATAGCTGCTTTGACTGCTATATTCGGAATTCCATCAGACCCTGGAGATTTATTTTCAGCAACTCTGCATAGAGCGTCCTTTACCTCTTGCTCTGTGATTCTTGGAGTTATGCTACATTTTTCCAAGTTCTCGGTTTGGAAAGTCCACAGTTCATGTTTTTGGAAAAGAGTTTCGAAGACACCATTCAACAGTATCGGGCTCTTGGGCTGCTGTGATACCTGCCTTTTGACCATGGGCATCACCGTCCTGTATACTGATCCCAAGGGACGAGTTCGGCATTTTCTAGTAGCTTCTTGAAGTAAATTTCCTTGCTCCTTTTTATAGCATTCTTAAGCGATTTTCTTTGAGCTATATATGTGCTATGAAGCTCGTCCCATAATGGGATTGGGCGAGCCCTCTGCGCTCTTCGCCGAGCTATATGACCGGACCGCTAATATACCGGGGTACGATGAGAGTTTCCGCTACTTCTAGGAATGGAGGTATCAAATGCAGCCGAAAATGATTTCACCGATAGCTCTTCCGCACACGTTTCCAGAGCTCAGGTAACATTCCACACGGTATCAAATGCTTTTTGGTGGAAAAGATATTATTCCCGTCTAGACACTACCCTTCGTGGGGTTTCCAGCAGCTCTATTTTTATTGCTTTATGTTCACTATGTGTGTGGACGTGACTGACAGACCATCCATCTTGGGATGTCACTGCTGGAGAACGTGAGATCTATAATGGAACATCTGTTGCCGGTATCGAGGGTATGCTTCTCGGCTTCATCGGGGCAAAGCAGCTGAAGACGTATATTTCTTTGATCTTTCCCCAGGTAAGTGCAGCTGCCGTCGTCGTCATCTACTTCTGTAGAGAAAACTTGCCAGGTGTCCAGATTTCGGCGTTTTTGCAATTTTGCTCTTGCTTATTTTTATACTGCTCATTGATTACCGGCATCGCCTTTCTTGTAGATTGAGCACAGTACGCCTTAGGTCTAACTTGAAGTCATTCAATTGTCCTACCATAAGACTTGATGCGCCTACCAACTCTTAACCCGCACGCACTTAGTCACTTGGCCTCTTCTTGCCTAAGGGCTAATATTTTTCCGCAAGTATGTGTCCATTTTGATTTCGTCATAGTTGGCTAGTGGAACTTTTATTTCATCATAATCTGTTGTAGTATTAGCAACAACTAAGCGTGTATATAAATCCAATACAAAATCGGGCAAAGCATATAAATAGCCAATAAAAATTCTTAATTTATAAATACTTGCCAAAGCGCAAAAAAGACTAAACCAAGATAGATACATACATGTGTGCATATTTTTTTTATTTAATTCTTCATTAATTAATATATAATACTATTTGATTTTTTTACAGTTTTTCTGTTTTCAGGAATTCGAAAGTTAAGAATTTCGAGAACCTTCTAAAGATCATCGTCTGCAGTTCTTATGAATTCATTTAAATATATCACAACATCGTTAGTTGTAGTGAGTTCGTCTGAAAGGAAAAGATAAAAAGTACTTATAGTTTAATCTGCATTGCTCGTTTTAATTTAACCAAATAATAGTAGTTAAGTACAAAGGTGAAAATTTTAAAAAAACTTTTACTGCTTACTCCTTCGCAAAAATAGACTTAAGTACTTATCATCCCACCCGCATTCGCATTACTTACTGGAAACGCATTCAGGTAAGTACTGCATCACTTACTCGTAAGTGAGTTAAATAGTCGCAAAAATTTAATCAGCTTTTACTTATGACTAATATTTAACTGTAATAATACACCTTTGACTATTTACACTTTTAACGGAGTAGGCATCTGTGCATATAATTATGTACACTCAACTCTAAATGACTCGCACTTTCCAGCAACGTTGTAAACTTTTTTCATTTACGAACATTTAAACGCATTAACGCAATACTCGACGTAAAACTTTTTGAAATGTGATACTCATAATTTGTGTAGCAGCTTGGAGTTTAACTTTGTATTGGCGTAGACTGGTTTATATTATGAAATTTCCTACTTCGCAGAAGAGCACAGAAAAGTGGAAGTTTTAAAAAACAATGTTGCTCAAAGCTGCTTTTGTCTTCACGTGTTTGATTTCGACATATCTTCATGCTCTATAGTATTCTACAATTTATCTATAAACAAGTAAGAAAGTCTAAGTTCGGGTGGAACCGAATATTACATACCTAGTATTCATCTATTATGGCATCCCAATTCACGCGGGTCTATTTTAATACTTTTCAGTTCGTATTCTAAAGCCAGCTGATTGTTTCCAATAAAATACTTCCGCTATGAGTTTTCAGCGATAAATTGATTTATTTGTATACAAAAAGCTCCCTACCAACCAGTGCTTACCACATTTTTTCAAAATACCAATACATGCACATTTTATGTTTGAAAAATTTGCGTTCAAATAGACGGACGGACATGTCTAAATCGACTTAGCGCGCCGTCCTTTTTATTTCAGTTTACTTATTGATGGGCACATCTCTTCTTCTTCTCATACTTACAAATGTTCATTAAAGGTATGAAAATCAAAAAAGATTTAGAACTTACCTATTGCAGTGGGGTGTTAACTACTTGTACTGATATTTTGCTTGTGTGTTACCCGATTTGCTTAATTTTTGGCAGGAGTATACCATATACTATTGAAAATCAATTAACTAGTTTTGATTGAAATATCTAGTTGAAACTGCAAGCAATCGCCTTTGAAAATACCACAATTTTTATGCTTAAAAGTGGGCGGCGCCACACCTACTTCCCCAACATGCACAACATTTTTTTTGCGTTCAAGTTTTACTTAAAAAGCTAATTACGTGTGCAAGATCTTGTTGACAAAGCTGCTACAGTTATAAAAATATCGCTTTCTAAATTTTACAAACAAATTTTTCAGAACTTTGGGTGTAGCCTTTAACCGATTTTGCACATTTTTACAGTAAACAGCAATCTTTATATATCAATCTTTATATATGTAAACAGCAATATTTATA
This sequence comes from Merzomyia westermanni, assembly GCA_949987695.1. Taxonomy (NCBI): domain Eukaryota; kingdom Metazoa; phylum Arthropoda; class Insecta; order Diptera; family Tephritidae; genus Merzomyia; species Merzomyia westermanni. The sequence continues at coordinate 31,209,800 of OX465291.1, forward strand.
TAAAAACATTTTTGCAGGAGTTATGGCATACAAATTTTTGTGAAATAATGTATACGTAGCACTACTAGGTATAAGAATAACAAAACTACGTTGTGCAACATCTGTGGCTACTTTAGCAGTCTAGCTTAAATAACTGCTTGCAAAGATGTTAACTAAAAAGTTTCGTTCAATGAGTACTTTACCGCACAACATACAGTTACGTTGACCGCTTTAAACTCTTGAATTTTGGGTAGAAGATCACCCTAGTCATTTTTGGAAAAGTGAAAAAGTTTTTGTTCAGATACTTCTTCTGCACTGGAAATACTTTCGGTACTCGTTAAAATTATAAAACACCGCTGTCTTGATATAGAGGTTTTGTTATTGATTACCATACCTCAAGTCACAGGTTCATATTTCCGGAAAATTTATATCAAAATTTTTTAAAATAAAAACTGGGCGGAAATCCTCTTAGTATGTTTTAGTTGTAAAAAGTTTCTTTATTCAGATCCGGTTACTTCTTGCTACGGTTTTATTTAATTGCAACCTGTTTCTTTTGCGATTACTTTTATGTACCGATTTTTGACAAAATCGTCTCTATTTTGAGAAACTAATTTCTTTTCCGGAACCGGTTAATTTTCGCTATAGTTAGTTTCTTTCAGCAACACTCTTAATTTTACGTATCAGTTACTTTTTGGAACCCATTACGTTTTTTATCGTTTTTTAAAAAATCGGGTTTATTTTCAGGAAATAGTTTTTTGTAACCGGTAACTTTTCTTACCGATATTTTATAGACACTGTTTTAGGTACCAGTTACTTCTTTCAGCCTGTTACTTTTTGTTAAACCTTTTTTATAAAACGGGTTTATTTTAACGACCAGTTAGCTTTTCGGTACCCTTTTTTAGATTTTTTCTTAACTGTTTTTTATGAACTAATTACGGTATTGGTTATTCTTCCGTTTCTTAATTCTAGCTAAATGCTCGTATCCTTGAATCGGTTAAGGTTTTATACCGGTTACTACAGGGCAACCTATATCTTCTTCGGGATTGGTTACTTCATAAAAACGATGCACTTTGTATGAATCAATTACTTCCTGAGAAGAGGTTACTTAATAGGAACCTGTTTGCTTACTTCATAGAACCGGTTACTTCTAAAGAAGCGGTTACTGCATAGAAACCGGGTAGTTTCTTGGAAACGCTTACTTCATAGAAATGGGTTACTTCCTGAGACGCGAATATTTTCTCGGTAACGCTTACTTAGGAACTGGTTACTTCATCTTAGACGGTTACTACAAATGATCCCGAATATATTCCGAACCTGGAAACAATTCGAAATTGGCTTGAAATTTTCTCGAAATCTTCCCAAACAAATAATGCTAAAATCTCCCATACATTATACCGAAATAGTCTCACAAATTTTATTGTGGATGGGTTGAATATGTTCTGCAAAATTTGTCGTAGTTTTAGTTTTAAGCCAAAATAGAGTAAGCATATCCGGTCTTTTTTTTTAATATAAGCTAACATAACATAAAAAAACATAACATGACATTACATAAAATAAATAAATAAATAAATAATCAAGCATAACGTAAAATTTAATAGTCTAATCTAACATAACGTAAAATAACATGACATAACATAACATGACATTACATTAAATGAATAAATAAAAAAATAGTCAAGCATGACGTAAAATTGAATAGTGTAAGCTAACATAACGTAAGATAACATGGCGTAACATAACATGCCATAACATAACATAGCACAAAATAACACTGCTAACATTAGATGTACTCGTATATTGGAACGTTTTTCGTCATCCCTTGTCAATTTTTGTTTTGTTACAAACCGGCGATCCGCCATATTCAGTGTATGTTTTCCTTCTACACTGAAGATGGCGGATCTCCGAAACCGGTTTGTAACAAAACAAAAATTGACAAGGGATGACGGAAAATCGTTCCAATATACAGCTATTATTCACTCTGTCGGAAAAACAGAAAATCAAATCAACTGCTAACATAGCTAAAAAAGCAAATCACACCTTACCATCGCACCATGTAAAATTAGCTTACATAACATGATATAACATAATACACTGCATATTATTGCAGCATAAAATCTCAAAGCAGAAAATAAAATAAGTAAAATGAACTACATAAATCGTCGACAGTAAGGTTCAACTTCATTTTTCAAGCACTCTCCTTACTATACAGTAAAGACACCCTTTATATAATTAAATTAACCCAAACAAATAAAAAAAATGCTTATGTATTCATATACATGGCATGAAACTTTTTAGCAGCATAATAAGCTCTCCATACAAAAATATATTTAAGTATTTCTTCCATAACAACAACAATGCTAGACACATTTAAAACTTGAGCCATAACTTCCACTCAAACCTTCTCTAAACAAACATAAAAGCAAAGATATAAACAAATAGTTAAAGCGCTATACACACATACAAGCTCATAGACTCTTACCATCTTTTTCGCTGTCAACAAACTTCGCATATTCAACTTTCAAGCGTGACGTAAATCATTGAACTTTTCTACGCCAACAAAATTTTCAACACCTTCCGCTTCGTCACTGTCGCAAGAGTTTTCATGATGGTTGTCTCTTTACTGAGCAATTCCATTTTTTAGTGGTACCATCTAGTACTTTATAGGCATTTTGCGCTTGTGACATTACATTTTGCTACTTTACTTACATATATACACATTTGTAAGTGTTGTTTTTAGTATGTCTGCATTTGACATATCACGTCGCCATATTGCTTTGACGTATTCATCGCCTTTGGTTAAGTTGAATATACACTGAAATACATACATACATATGATGTATGATGTTGCATACAAAACAAATAAATCTGTATATGTATGTGTGTGTTTGGCAACTGCAATTATATCATTCGAAATTCATGACAGCAGCAACTTATACGTTAGCAGTATTATGTGCATTCTCGTCGACTTTGCCAGCGTGGGTCGAACTATTAATTTTTTTGGTATTAACAGAAATCCCGCGCTTAAATTCAAGGGCAAAATATGGAGCAAATTTTGTATTTTTGCAAACTTTTCGCAGAATTTTTGTATTTTTGAAGTAAATATATATGTAACGGTTTTTCGTTGTATGATTTTCTGTGCTTGTGATAAACGTTAAGTTCGTCAGGATCGCGTAGGCTGGGGCGTATACGTAACATTAGGCGATCAGTGGCAGAGTGAAGCGATAAGAGGTTGTATTAACAATTCTGTGGCAATAAGAAAAAACTACCAAAGTAATTTTTGTTTTAATTTTTCTGTAGAGCGCTTTAAAAGTTTAAATTGTAATGTTAATGTATGGTATTGAGATATAGTGTTTTGTCCATAAAATATACACTTTTGGAGCAAAAGACATGAGATTTTGTGTGATTATAGTTACTAGCGCGGAGAACACCATGGTGGTACTATCTCGTTTTCGTGCAGACTTGAGTCTGGCTTTTTCCGCTTATTGCCACAGAATTACCTATGTGGTTATATATAGTAAATCGTCAATTGTCATATTTAATGGTTAAGGTAATAATTACGGCCACGGTTAAGATTACAGAATGGTAGCGGTTACGTTTATGATTACACGGAAGAATAAAAAAAAAAAACTTTCCAAAATTCTGGAACCGTGGCGTTCCATACAACGCATTCTAATATATATCTGTGCCTAGAACCCGGTTTTATAATCTGAGTAGGGTTTCTACTAAGTTTCTGATTTATTTCCAAACTTATAAGACGTCCAATATTTTTTCTTCGACGTCATCAGCTGTGAGTTGGTCAATGTTATGCTTGGGCATTCAAAAAATGTGTTTTCACCATCGTCTTTGTCTGCATTGCCATACACGCACTTCAGATATTCGATTATTCCCATTCTATATACATAAATACTTTTTTAAATACCCGTGCCTAGAGGGCATTTTGGCGACGTAGAAGTTAATCTTGCCAAAGTCTCTACTACTCCATATTTTAACTTCAGTGATAAGTTTTTCTGTACATCAGCCTCGGTATCCACTTTAAGCATTTGCTCGCTTATTACCTGGCGAACGACTAATTTAGCTCTTCATCTGTGTGTTTTTATGCTTGTTATATTCTTCTTCCTTGCCTCGCCAATAGGTCAAAGGGGATCGTTCTTGTTATCACTTGCATGGCTGGTCCTGATACGGTTCAATAAACGAAGACGTTACTATGAGTTTAGAGTGGTTCGGGTTATGTCTATTATTAGCTTCCTTTTGCTTTCGATAGGTCCTAGGATGTTTATCATCAGCCTACTTAATAGCTATGCCTGCATAGAGTCCTTATTGCTAACTATATTAGTCTGGAGTCTAATCTAGTTAGCTACTTTCTTTTAGAGGGTTTCGAAACTAACTTCTAGCGATATGTACCTTTTTGATTTTTGGTTTCTTTTGCCACGAGTTGGATGCCATGTAAGTCAATCCACTTTTTTGTGCGTATCAAAACCTGGTGGCGCCTCTTGCGCTTGCAATTATTAACTACTTATAAAAGTTACAAATTTTGCAGCTTTCATTTAAGTTCATTGTATTAAGGTTCGTATGCCTTATTCAAAACAAACCAGCTTACAAAATTTTAAAGTTCAATATTTCAAAGTACACAATGTTTGCAACCAATTTCTGTTTCGTTTGCGTTTTAATCAAAATTAAAGTCTACATAATTCCCATCTCTATTTTTCGCATATGTGTATGCAATCTTCTTTTCACACATCTACCATGGTACAGGTAGGAAGATGCTTTCGTTTAAAGCGATATTATGACAGCATTATTAGTGATTCCCATCTCAATTTTGGTAAGTACCTACTTTATTTGCTCCATTGAACTTTCGTTATATGCCTTGTAATAAGTAAATGCACAGCGGTTGCTTTTTGATATGCCAATGTAAGCTATCGGAAACTAATTACCTTTCATAGTGTATTTAATGTGTGAATACTTTAAAGAGACCATACAGCAGGAAAAGATAAATAAATTGGGGTAGAAATGGCTAGATACATACAAGGTGGCGCAAAAGTAAGCTTCCGATGTTCAGCATATCGGTTGTGGCACGTGCAGTGTGTGCTGTTGGGACCACATGTTTTCCAATCCCAATTCATCAAGTTGCGGCAAAAAGAACTCGTTGATCATTGCTCTGTAGCGCTCACCATTCACAGTAACCGTTTGACCCCGACCGATTATTGGTCAAATAAATAGTCAGCAATATTCCGCGTTCTGGAGCAGTGTAGCGTAACATTGTTTATTAACGTGTATTTCGCATGTGTTTACTACACAAATGTCAAAACAGAACTGACTTTAGGGGCCAATCGCAAAATTTATAGCATTTTCTGATAGGAGGATTACTTTTGCGCAGTTACCGTTTTTCACCGACCGAAATAAATAGTCAGCAATATTCCGCGTTCTGGAGCAGTGTAGCGTAACATTGTTTATTAACGTGTATTTCGCATGTGTTTACTACACAAATGTCAAAACAGAACTGACTTTAGGCGCCAATCGCAATATTTATAGCATTTTCTGATAGGAGGATTACTTTTGCGCCACCTTGTATATATGTGTATATTTTAGGTAAACCATTTAAAATGCAGACTAACATTTAATGCTAATAGCTGTGGTAGACATCGTGGCTTATTTTGTGATAAATTGGAGATAATATAAAACAACTTTGAGATAATTTTTGTTAGTTTCCAGGTATTTTTTCCGAGGGTTGCTTTTAATCCCATTTGAACTAGGACTCAAGTTGTAAGTGTCCAACTAACAATAAAGAGAATCCCGCAAACCACAAAAACTATCGCGGGTACCACTTACAAGTACTTTTTAATACCTACCTACCTACTAAGAATTCATAATCACAAATTTTACGGACAACCTCTAGGCGTTTAAGAATCTATCTAAGCAAAGAAGAAATTATTTTATAGTTTTTTATTAAGTCAGTTTTATAAGCATTTTAAATTAAAAATATCTATATTTTCAGGTTTTTTAAAATTCGGTAATTACCTTTTTTTCTAAATATCTCGACACTAACACCACATAGCTAGCAAATTTTATTGAGAAAAAATTTCTGTTACAGTAATATATGTTTTAAATACGAGTTAAGTCGGGCCATAAATACGATTTTTTCGCAAACAGCGATTCGCGGGCCACCTATCGAATTTTTTATTTTTTTAAATGCATTATCAACGAAACCCAAACGATGGTGAAAATTTCAAGACCCCAACTCAAAGGAAAGTTAGTTTCAAAACGAATGTAATAACACCGAAACAGACATTCGCATTCTGTGAATATAGCGACTACCATCTTGCGGTCTATAGATACGATTTTATACAAGGTGGCGCAAAAGTCATCCTCCTATCAGAAAATGCTATAAATTTTGCGCTTGGCCCCTAAAGTCAGTTCTGTTTTGACATTTGTGTAGTAAACACATGCGTAATACACGTTAATAAACAATGTTACGCTACACTGCTCCAGAACGCGGAATATTGCTGACTATTTATTTGACCAATAATCGGTCGGGGCCAAACGGTTACTGTAAATGGTGAGCGCTACAGAGCAATGATTAACGAGTTCTTTTTGCCGCAACTTGATGAATTGGGATTGGAAAACATGTGGTTCCAACAAGACGGTGCAACAGCACACACTGCACGTGCCACAACCGATATGCTGAACATCGGAAGCTTACTTTTGCGCCACC